>OX336377.1:39322991-39922991 GCA_946902895.1 Fragum fragum | reverse complement strand
CTGGAGGCACTAATTGTGGGCTAATTATTTTGAGAATCTAATTTATAAAAAACTGTGACTTAAAAAAGACAAGCTGGTGGTATAGACTAAGATCAGATTGTATACATGTTGGGCTGATCTTTGTCTATACCTCCTGCCAAAACAGGAGTATTCTGGGTTCAGAATACAAAGGGTTAAATGATCAATATACCTTTAATGTTTCCCTTCAAAATACTTTTTACATTCATATTTGACTGATCTGATATTCTTTTCAAATACTTGCAATAGGTCACATGAGTATTAATTTTGCTATGTTTCTTTATGTTTAAAACATTATTATGAAAATTGGTACAAATAATCATATTCTCTTGTATTGCTTTAACTCTTTCCTGTTTTGAAAAATTATAGACCTGTCCAAATCTAAGATTTTGCAGAAGAAAGCTATATAGTATTAAAGTTAAAACATTAAAATATTTAATTTGAAAAATAACCATTCAGTAGGGTAGAAAATATGGTGTAAAATGAAGAAATTGCTTGTTACAAGCAACTTCTTCTATTTATACACAATGTTTTTTCAATCATACAATGTGTTGTTTTGTTTTTTTAATTATAAATTCACAGAGAAGTAAAAACCAGTGATTGATCAGGAAAAGGTTAAGTATAATATCCTATTATTGTCCAATTTAAATCTAAAATATAAACAAAATAAATAAAGAAGAGTCATGTTACGTTTTACTGTTGAAGTAAATGTCTCCCCAAAGCCGGCGTGCAAATTCTTTCTCATTGATTCCACCAAATGTATCAGCATAGATTTGTGCAAATGACTTCAATGTAAAACAAACTCTGTAGTAAGCGCTGGCGAAACAAACATTTCCAATCAGTGGTGACACCTGGTGATCTCCCTCTTCTTCTGTATACAAACTGGAACATAAACATGCATGAAGTTACTAATATTATAATATTATAACAATCTTTGTTTTTTACAGGTTGTATCCTCCAAGTAGGTTTTTTAGAATATTGTTTAACAAGACCAAAGGTTGAGTCAAAAGGTATTCTATTGTGAGCCAAGATACGGCCTATTAACCCTTTCCCACACAACAAAATTTTAGATCAGTCCAATTTCAAAGAAGTTGCAGACGACAATTTTAAGTTGATAAAATCTTCAAAATCTTTGTCTTTGAGGGAAGAAAACATTGTGGATAGTGAAGAAATATCTTGTAACAAGCAATTTCTTCATTTTCCACAATTTTTTCCAAAGCTTTTTTCTTGAGGGGTGTTCAAAAGCATCACTGTGTGGGAATGGTTAAAAGAATGACTGTTGTAGTATTCCTTTTATAATATACCAGCAAATAAACAAAAATTAATAATATTTACCTTTGACATAATTTTTTAAACTGAATGTAAATCTGAGAATTTTTTGAATGGCTGGTAGATATTTAAATCCTTAGAGCATGTAATTCTTCAGAGCAATGACATTTCTCCTGTTCACTTCCCTATGAAAATTAACAACACATACCTCCAGTCTTTGTTAGCTATAATTCACTAAGGTTAAATTAAAACCGCTTTGAAACTTCTTTGGATAGAATTATCAATACAAACATTACACAAATCTAAAAATAGACTGACAATACCAAAACCTGTTAAATGAGTGAAAAACTCAGATAAAATTGATTTAAACTCTACCCTGATGCACTGATAAGATGCAACACAATATGATGAAAATGTGTATTGGCATTTTTTATATCCATGAATGAAGCTGAACGTAACTACAGTGTAACATAAAATATCATACTTGTTGGCAATCGCAGTACACAAGGTACTCGATGAATATGAATTTTGAGGTCCATGGCTAATATGGATTTTCTTCTCTCGAGCTGTATGGGATGCCAAAATTAAGCCTGATTTTCACATAGATATATACCTATATAGGTATATAATAAAATACAGTAAAACCCCTCCTTACAACCACCCAGGAATTACGGGCACCCTGCTATTACGACCGAATTTTTACAGAACAAATTTTTTCCTTTATTTCAATGGTCGCGAACCCCTCTAAAACGGGCACCCGCTATTTGGAATTACGACCACTAAATTCAGTACCAACTATAGCTGATACACTAGTTTGAACCCCTATAAAACGACCAGTAACTTCACACATTTAGACTGACCACCCGAATTTCACACTTGATAAGAGCGACACTAATTGGGTAAAATGCATTTTCAATACAATATCGAATTCCTGATTATGTGATATCGAACCCTAATTATGATAGACGTTATTTCTATAAAAAGATTAAAGTTGCCGATCACTTTAGAAATTATACCTTGTATTATTTTTAATTGTTATTTGAATATGTCACAGGTTTTGTCTCGAGTAATAAAGTCGAAAGTGAAAAAGTATCCAAGAAACTACGATTAGTTTGTTTACGGCATTCCAAATAGATAATTAGCAATTAAATTTTGATTTCAATTTAATTGATGTTTAGTATTCGCATTATAGAAGATATGATATCATCATTTTGACATTTTGAACCTGTACTTATGTATAATTAATCTAAATCAGATCAAAATGGAGAAGAGAGAAAGTAAAATTATCAAAGATTGTAAATTTGAAAATGACATGTTTTTATAGTTTTATTTTGTGTATGTATAGTATTAATATATTCAAATAAAGAAGATAAAATTACTTGACAACAAACGACCAAACCTCAGTACTACGACCACCCCGCTCTTACAACCACTTCCAGAAAGTACCGCAAGTGGTTGTATTAGAGGGGGTTTTACTGTATATTACAGTAGACTCCTCCTACTTGCAACCCTAATAATAGCAATTAATTTCTAAACTGCAACAAAATTTATGCACAAAAATTGGATTTAAAGGAAGAATATCTCCTTTAAACCCTTTCCTGTTCAATCCTTAGTTTTACGTCCATGTGTTTTAAACTTGACAAATCAATGTGGAAAAAGGAATTGCATCAAGCAATTTTTTTCCTTTTCTGCAATATTTTCTACCCGATAGAATGACTTTTTTCAAAACAATGTTCAAAGTTACTTCAGGTTAATTGCAACAAAAGTGTCGACAATTTGGTGTTGCTATAAATAGGAATTAACTGTACAACAGATACCTTAAACAGGGTTTTAAAGAAAGCATATTTTGCGAGTCTGAGACTCAAATAAGTAAATAGCAAAGACACAAAAATAACTGAGGTGAGCTCAGACTTGGTACGGAGGTAGGCATTGGGGGTCCCTACGCGCATGCACAAAATCGGATTCTAAGCCGGAAAAAAGTTCGATCCTAGATCGGGGTCAAATGCATATACATACAGAGTAGTTTGGGTTTGGACCTTGCTCCGCCGCTTTGGACCCGTTGGATCCTGTAAAATTCAATTTCAGTAAAAAGTTGCAGACTGTCTTTTCTGAGGTTGAGACCTAGGAAGTCATAACTGTCTAATTCTTTATTTACACATAACAAATCTAGAACTTCAATATTTCTACAAACTAGAGCTATAAGTAAGCATTATTATACCCCCACCAACCACAAATTCCTTGTCACAAACAGTCCTTATATAGTTCAGTATAAAAATTGGTTGATTGTTTGAATGGGGTTTAACCTCACTTAATCAGTTTTGCAGTCAAATAGTAGCAGCTGTAGCACCTAACCATGGATACCTGGTATTTCTCACACCAGTACTACCACTAGATCCTTTCTGAGCCTCCAGCTGCTCATCTCACTTAGGTTTACAATTATCCACCCATTTGTGGGAGACAATTTTTGGAAATCTGCATAAAAAAGGTTGACCAATAATGGCATGGTCATTCAAATTACACATTCATAATTTTATATATACAAACAGTATATATGAATCTCAGAGCAGTACTTGCAAAACTGTTAGAGTAAGTGGAGATCATTCAGCAACCAATGACAGTATGGCAATGAAAAACTGCAGTTGCATAACTATATATTTTATCAGTAACAATGATTGTAACTTTGTTTAAAATCAGGTATTCCTAAACAATTAGCAAGCACCAATATTATACAGACTGTCGAGTCCCTTGATCCCCAAAAGGTGGATGTTGGACTCAAACCCTGTCATACAAATAAATAACACCAGAGGAAATTCAGATTCAGAGCATTAACAATCAGAGTGAAATACACCACATCTTCAATTTTACACTTCCCTCCTTAGGAAGTTTTTTGCAAATTTGACCTTGATACATGACCTTCACCTTGTCAGATGATCTTGAACCTGTGATGAGCAATATATGCAAATGGTTTAGAAATTTCTGAATACCTAAATATGAACATTGTACCCGAGATAGTTTTCGAGCATCCAAATATTTGGATTTAGTATATAAACTTTTGGACAGACAAATAAATGAACAGACAAACAGAGAGTACGATGGACGGACACACACATGCGAAATAATATGACCATGAGTCTATTGAAACAGGCTATGAAAATAAACTATGGTGAATTTACCTGATAATTCCATTAATTTCATCCAATATATTTCTCAGTTTGAAATAAGCATCTGTCGGTGGCAGTTTCAGCTCGAGTATTAACCTGTCAATCTTGTTAATACAAACACACACGGGTAAATGTTCCTGGATGGCATGCTTGATAAGCCTTTCTGTGTTCAGCATCACCTGAATTAAACGAGATTTACTTACAGGCGCCCAATGCTTGGCTGTTTGATGCTGAATACTGGATAGCAAGTGAAAACTTTTATTATGAAAACTAGATGGTAGTCCCAGGACAACTGCTGTCGAGCCCACAATGTTTTGACCATCAACTTGACCTTGACTATCAATTTTAGTGTTTGACTTTGAGTTTTGACCTTGAACTTGAAGCAATCCAAAAAGTTCTTTCAATTGGCACATCTACTCATGATGGAGATTAATTGTGCAAAGTTATTTTTGAAATCCATCCATAATTGGAGGAGTTTTGCTCTTGACAAACACAATTTTAGTGTTTGACCTTGAGCTGTGACCTTCACATTAGAACTATCCAAACATTATTTCAAATGGCACATCTAGTCAAAATGGGAGTAATTGTGCCAAAATTGTAGGAGTAATTGTCTTAACAACAGACAGACAGACGTACTGACTAACAGACTAACACATATGCAGGACTTGTCATACTGACAACTATGTCTTGCTCACCGCAAGCAGGCTTGAAAAATACAAATTAGTTGGTTTGCGACCTAAATGTCATATTTTAACCTTGTATAAGCTGTAGAAATTATACTAAATTCGCCAACTTACAAAAGTGCTTGACATTAACCAATGACCATTACACAACAAAATTTAGACTGATCCAAATTTAAAGGAGTTGCAGACATTAATTTACAGTTCATTACATTTCAGATTTTTTCAACTTTCTAGGTAGAAAACATTTTGTAAAATGAAGAAATTGCTTGTGACAAGCAATTTCTTCATTTTACAAAATGTTTTCCCCAATTGTTTTTGTTTAGGTGCGTACAAAGGTGTCACTGGGTCACTGTGTGGGAATGGTTTTAATGAAAGTAACATTTATATAAGGGTAAAAATGAACAATTTGATTGGTCATTTGATTATTTGATTAACAGGCAATATTTTGTCAATTAGTTTTATGTCAAAGAGTTCTGTAAACCAATCAAATAATTCCAAATTACAGGTAATTCAAATTAGCCTGGCTAGTAAACTGTCAATTTAGGGATCATTGTGGTCAATAAAAACATTTATGACCAATAAAATCATTCCGTTAGACTCGGAGTAAAATGCTGACCTCTGACAGCCTAGTCAAATATTTCTGTTGGTAATTGAATTAACCCATTCCAACTCAATCCCTCCTTTTTACACCCCTCAAGAAAAAAACTTTGGAAAACATTGTGGATAATAGAGAAATTGCTTGTATCAAGCAATTTCTTCATTATCCATAATGTTTTCTATCCAAAAAGACGAGAAAATTCAAAATTCCATCAACTTGAAATTGTCGTCTGCAGCTTCTTTCAATTTCGACCAGTCTAAAATTTTGCTGTGTTGGAATGGGTTAACTGTTGTAACTAAGCTGTTGTTGAAGTTTTAAGGGTGCCCTTCAAAAATCTGTTGCTTGATTTAACCCTTTCCTGTTCAAATACGGGATTTTACATTCCTGTGATTTTTTACTCAAGAAAACATTGTGGAAAAAGAAGAAATTGCTTGTAACAAGCAATTTCTCCTTTTTCCACAATATTTTCTACCACATAGGATGGTTTCATTTCAAATGGCATCCAGTTTTCATTGTCATCTGCAACCTCTTTCAATTTGGACTAGCCCAAAATTTCCAAAAACAGGAAAGGGTTAAGTCCCAATCAATATATTTTAAAAAGTAGTTTTGTCAACTCATTCCATCGCAATTACAATTTTGAACAGTTCAACACCCTTAAGAAAAAAGCTTTGAACAACATTGCCGAAAATGCAGAAATTGCTCGTTACAAACCCAAATGACAAAAAATATCAAATTTCAACGAGATATTGTTGTCTTCAAAATCCTCGAATTTTGATCAGTCTATTAATTTTTCATCTGGTACTTGGTTCACTAAGACAAATCGTCTTGTTGGAATGCAGAAGGCGTTGCCAGTGAACTGTGAGTTCAATGTGAGAATTAGCCCATTCCCACAAAATTGCACTTTTAGACACCCCTCATGAAAAAAGCTTTGGAAAAAATTGAGGACAATAAAGAAATTGATTGTAACAAGCAATTTCTTCAATGTACACAATGTTTTTTACCCTAAAAGGAGATTTTTTTTTAAATTGCACCAACTTAAAATTGTTGTCTGAAACTTCTTTCAATTTGGACCAGTCTAAAATTTTGTTGTCTGGTATTGGGTTAAATAAACTTACACCATCAGCAGCATCAACAAATATAATTGCTCCATCACTGATTCGTAAAGCTGCTGACACTTCATCAGAGAAATTAACGTGACCTGAAGTGAGACATTTTTCAAATCGGTTAAAAAATAATAAAAATTTCGCATCAATAACATTTCAGCTTAAACAGAAAATTATTTATCAGCGGGTTTTTTTAATTTATCAGTGGCAAATTTGAAACCTCAAACTAAACAAGAGCCTCTTTGTCATCCCCTGATGATGCACAAAAGGAATATTGATAGAAATTTTTCTTTAGACTGACCCAGATTGAAAAAGATTGGAGATGGAAAAACAAAGTCTGTTTGAATTGGTCAGTGGCCCTTGCGCTCACCTGAGATAAGGCTCATTTTCTCCAAGGCCTAATACTAACAGCGTCGGGAGAAGACCTCCTTTAAAATTGAACTACGATCAACTTATAATGCCATGCAAACCGATGCTTTCAACAGACTTCAAATCTTTTAGTAAATATTAAAAGGGGGCAACCTAAGGTAAATTTCTGCCAAATTTTGTTAAAATTGGTCAAATAGTTTTGAAAGTCCAATGTGGCTCTGAAATTTTAGCAATTTTGAAAGAGGTCAATTTTCACTATATAAAACCTATGTAAAACTTGTGACATCTGGGATATGCTATTAATCACTATTGGGTAAAAAATCATATAATTTTGATAGAGTTCTACCAGATGATGCTACATACCAAATATCAAACTTCTAGGCCAATCTATTTGAGAGAAAGAGATTTTAAAGTTTTCACTATTTAAGCCTATGTTAAACTTGTGACATCTGGGAACGGGTTATATTATACACAAGGGCCATAATTTTAACAATCTTGATAGAGGTCCACCAGATGATGCTACACACCAAATATCAGAGAAGTAGGTCTTTTGCTTTGGAAGAAGAAGATTTTCAAAGTTGTCACTATGTAAGCTTAAGACCCCCACACACACATCTTTGCCACACACCCCCAGCACAACCATTTCTTGACAGATTTTTTTTCTTGAACAAACTTTATAGTCCTTGGCCTCAAGACTCTAAATACCAAATGTGAATCCAATCCAACAGCCAGTTCATGACAAGAAGATTTTTAAGGATGTACATGTACTCTTTTGTCCCTCATGGGGCCCCAGGAGAGATAACTCCATAATGTGTACAAATCTGAGGTGCCTTCCCATGGGGATCCTTCCTGCCAAGTTTGGTTGAAATCCGTCCAAGGGTTCTTAAGAATTCAAAAATGTTAAAAGTTAACACACTATGCACAGCGCACAACAACGGACAAAACACTATCACAATAGGTCATCGTGACCTTCGGGCAGATGACCTAAAAATCTGAAGGAGGACCAATTGGGTATAAACCTGTGAAATTGGTTTGAGATCTGACCAGTAGCTTCTTGGGAGGGAATATTAGACACAAAAGTATGCATTTATGGACCTGCAGATGTCAAGATATACGCATACACATCTGACAAAACACCATGACAATAGCCCCACTGGTATTCAGCCAGATGGACCTAAGATTATTCAAGGGATGTAAAACCAAATAATGTTATATACTTTATACCTGGTGTATCAAAAACATTGATGAGAAAGGATTTATTCTTTGTGTCTGGAAGGACCAAGGTCACTGGAGTTGACTTGATACTCACACCTCTCTGAAAATATATATGGGCCTGTGCGTGACATTTCCAACAATTTCGCATGTGCGTGACTCGCACACATTGAGCACCCTGGACAGCCATTTGGGGCAATTAGAATATTGGCTGATTGTTTGAAGAAGCTTTGGGTCAGTATCTATCTACAGGTTGCAGAGTGAAGACTCTGATCAGACTGTGCAGATGCACAGGCTGATCTGAGTCTTTACTTGCGCACATGTGTAATTGTTGGATATGTCACGCATGGGCTCATTTTAAATATCAGATACTTTAACCCTTTCCCGTTCAAATACAGGATTTTACGTTCCTGTGATTTTATACTTGAGAAAACATTGTGGAAAAAAGAGAAATTGCTTGTAACAAGCAATTTCTCCTTTTCCCACAATATTTTCTACCACATAGGATGGTCAGATTTCAAATTGCATGCATTTTTCAATGCCGTCTGCAACCTCTTTCAAATTGGACCAGTCTAAATTTCATAAAACAGGAAAGGGTTAATGTAAAAAGAAGGTGCAAAGATTATTGATCCTGGCCAGTCAGTGCTGTTTGTGAAGGCAGATTTTCTGATTATCGGATAGTCATCCTACCTTACCTTTTATTCATTTCAAAATTACAACATTGATTTTCTTGTGAAAGGATGACCCATAATGGAGAGAAAACAGTCATATATCTATTTTTATTGTATTTTTCATAAAATATAGGTCATAAATATACAATGCAAAGATTTTTTCCATGACACAAGAGTTCAGCTTCACAGAAACTGATGAGCTTCAAAGTTTGCTAAAGGTTTGTGATAATATCTTTTAGGTCAATTGCCAAACTAAAAAGCATCCCATTAAGCTGTTGTGAAAGGCTGCAGACGTTGGATACTAAAAAATACATGTATCCAAGTCCGGTGAGCGTTATCTCCCTTGATAGTCTACATTGTTCTTTTGATAGGAAAAATATGGTCTCAGTTATAGTAAATACATCTTCACACTTGCTTTCACTTGGAGACAAGAAACACCTAACTACAGCTTTAATATAGCTGATTACGAGAATTTTGTAACAATATCAAAAATACATTGAGTAAGAAAATAGTTAATTTACTTTACCAGTTCCTACTCTCATCTCTCAACCAAACAAATGGATAATACAATTTAAGTATTCTAATACAGTTAGTCTTGTGACCACCTCTATTAAGCCTACACTTTCATTGAACAACCATTATCAAATTGTCCTTTCATAAACCAATGTCTCTTTAAGATTGCATGTATTTGTTTAAAAAAATTAAAAATATTGTAACTAAATTTGATGTTGTTGAAACTCATTACAGTTGTCTCATTGAGAAATTAAGCGAGAATTCTGCAATAACTATGAATACAATCAAATTGATCGTTCATCTATAGCTCAAAACATTGTCTCATTGAGGGACTAAGCAAGAATTCTGCAATAACTATGAATGCAATCAAATTGATCCTTCATCTATATCTCAAAACATTGTCTCATTGAAGGATTAGGTGTGAATTCTGAAATAACTATGAATACAATCAAATTGATCCTTCATCTATATCTCAAAACATTGTCTCATTGAGGGATTAAGCAAGAATTCTGCAATAACTGTGAATACAATCAAATTGATCCTTCATCTATATCTCAAAACTGTACTAAGCAACCGTTCTTTCAAGCAACAACTTTTTTTGCAATCATTTAATTAAATGAGTGGTCATCTAATATGAGTTTTACTGCACTTCTATTCAACATAAACTTCAACATATTAATTAAGTAATGAAGGGAATATTTTTTGTTTTCACACTGTATGAATATGTGAAAGCAGAATCATACATTAGTGATATTAATCTTTTGTTTTCTCCTCTATGTAAAAAAAATGTATAATCTTCATTTCTTATAATTTCAAAAATTTCTGGTTTTTTTGAGTAAATTTTTTTTGGATTTACTTGGTGCCAAAGCATACAAAATAGTTTCCTGCTCAAAATTTCATTCTTGGGAGTATAAAAAGAAAAAATCACCAAATCAAAATGCTTGAATCTTGATAAATAAAACAAAAGTTAAATCATTTATGTGAGAGGATCAGACTTACCTCTTGTTCAGTAAATAATGTATCTGTATACCTTATCTGAAAACAAAGTAACATTCATGGTAAACTGTAATAGATTTTATGAAGTTTTATAACAAAAGTATCACATCTGGCAGGAAGGTTTACTAAGATATCAAATGAAGTAAATTTGCATAATCTATGGTATGGTACATAATTCAAAGAGCAAATTGTTGATTGGCAACCTAAACATTGTAACTTATTTAAACTAGACATTGTCGCAAAGTGGACTAATACCCCCCAACAGCGCTTGTCCATATACAAGTGCTATCCGCCAAAGGGCCATAACAAAAAATGGACTTTTTATTTAAAGGGCCATAACTCAGTCAAAATAAGATATGCACATGTCTGACTTATACCGAGTCTTTCTGTGAAATTTGAATCAAATCCGTCCAATGGTTGCTGAGAAATTGAGAGGACAAAGATTTTTCACCAAAGGGCCATAACTCCGTCAAAAATCAATTGACTGTAACCAAATTGGTATATGCACATCTCTGCTTGATACTGATTATATCAGTGAAGTTTGAATCAAATTTGTCCAATAGTTGCTGAGAAATTGAGTGGACAAGAAAAAGCTCAAGACAGACGGACAGAAGGACTGACCGGCAAGCTGACTCCTATATACCCCCCAAACAAAGTTAAGGGGAGTATGATAAGTACAGCATTAAATGTCGCCTAACGTACAAAATGCTTGACATAAAAGCAGGATGGTGACATTCACTTTGGGTCTGAATGAAAATTTTGATTTGTCAATTCATTTTTTGGTATATGTGTAGTTATATGTTAATGACTATTTTCTAAATACATTTTCCAAGTTTTAGTTCCTTTTGTACCCTTAAATCTTTTTACCATCCAAAAACAATTACTTCGTTTCTCCTGATTATTGGCATGGCCTCCTTTTACCCATTACCAGATGGCAAAATTCTACACTGGTACACATTGCAGACCATAATTCCAAGTTTTTGTAATTTAAGATTTTTGCCAACTCTCTGGGTAGAAAACATTAAGGAAATGAAGAAATTACTTGAATACACAATGTTCCCAAACTGTTTTCCTGAGTAGTGTCAAAAACCATCATTGTCTGGGAATGGGTAAAAGCTATGAAAAGCAGTAACAGGAATTTTTTTTATCTTCGTATTCATTCTGTCCAACAAGTATGGCTATATTTTACTCTAATGTTTTGATCATTCTTCTAAACAATCAATTAACTGTTGTCATGCTGATCCTTAATATTTCAGCTTTGGCAGAAGGCCTACACATATATATGTTGTCTGATCTTAGTCTACACCATTTGAACTAGAGTTGTTTACAAATTTAATTAACAATAGAAATATTGACCAATACCAGAACTTTTCAGTTCTCTCAGCCCTTTGATGTTGATGCAATTCTGAAAAGAGATTTTTATTCAGCATGGCTATGGTTAAGATATGATAGCTCAAATAATTAACTGTAATTCACTTACATCTTTGTCATCTTTCACATCAATTTCTGGATGAGTCTGTGACATTAAACAGTCTACAAATGAAGTCTGAAAGAAAATACAGGAAAACATATTTATGTAGAAACATTGTCATACAAACTAGATGCACTAAAAGATTGCCATCTGTCTCTTAGTGACCCCTTTTCAAGACAAGTTTTTTAGACTGGTCCAAATTGAAAGAAGTTGAAGACAACAATGTCAAGTTGATGGAATTTTGAATTTTTTCATCTTTTTGATTAGAAAATATTGACGATAATGAAGAAATTGTTTGGTTTTCTACAATATTTTTAAAAGCATTTTCTTCAGGGGCATATAAAGGAGGAATTGTAAGGGAATTGCTTAACCCATTTACAAGACATATATTTCACAAAAATTGTTTTAACCCATTCCCACTCAGTGAAGCTTTTAAATGCCCCTCAATATAAAAACTTCTGAAAACATTGTGGATAATGAAGAAATTTCTTGTTACAAGCAATTTCTTCATTATCCACAATGTTTTCTACCCCAAAAGACAAAGATTTGAAAAATTCCATCAACTTGAAATTGTCGTCTGCAGCTTCTTTCAATTTGGACCAGTCTAAAATTTTCTCGTGTGGGAATGGGTGAAGAGACCATTCTCTTAAGCGAACACTTTTTGGTCATCCCATGAGTAGTAGCTCAATTTCAGATTTACTGTATTGTTTTTAACTTATTTCACTTCAGACCAGTCTAAAATTTGTCACCTAGGAAACTTCTAAGAAACATATAGGAAAAGAGTATATAAGAAAATTTTAACCCTTTCCTGTTTTCGGAAATTTTAGACTAGTCCAAATTGAAAGAGGTAGCAGGCGACAATGAAAACTGGATGCCATTTGAAATGAAACTATCCTTTGTGGTAGAAAATATTATGGAGAAAGGAGAAATTGCTTGTTACAAGCAATTTCTTCTTTTTCCACAATGTTTTCTTGAGTATAAAATCACAGGAACGTAAAATCCCGTATTTGAATGGGAAAGGGTTTAATTGGCTTTAACTGGTATCATGAACAAAATGAATGCCTACTTCATTGGAATCCTGTTAATCACAACAACAATTTGTCCACAGAAGTTGGTTAATTTTTGGTAACAAGAGGACATTGATGTTCCTAAATCACTCACCTGTGGCATCTGCAAATTGCAATACATTTTTGTATAAAAAAGACACAGCTTGAGCCAAATAACATTAATAAATGCCACATATCAAAGTTCTAGGCCTTATGGTTTGGGAGAAGATTTTCAAATATTTCCTTCTTTATTCCTTTGTAAAATCAGGGATCACACAGAAAAAGGCCATTTTTCATAGCATGGTAATTCTTGAAGTATTTTGGTAGAGGGCCACAAAGTGATGATACATACCAAACATCAAAGCTCTAGGCCTAATGTTATAGGAGGAGAAAAATAGCTATCTGTTCTTTTAATCTAATTTTTGTGCACACAGTCAGTTGTAATAAGGCAATAAATTGCTATTATCAGGGTTGCAACTCAGAGGGTTCAGCTATATCATAAGCTATTAGAATAAAATTTATACCTTCCCATGGTGCAGATGACCACACAATGTCACATTTCTTATCAATTCTGGTGTGTCCATTAAATCAGCTAAAAATCTGTAAATGAAAGTAGATCTGTTTTAAAAGAGCAATAAATGTTACAGTGGCTTTCATAGGTGTTCCCAAGACAAAGGACTTCAGAAATTGGAATTGAAGGTTCTCCTTCACCCATTTCCACACAGCCCGGCTCCCCCTTGGAAATTTTGGTGCCAAAATTGGAGCCAGTATGAATAAGTTAATGAAGGGCCTACTATATTGAAATCAAATAACCTGTTATGTATAGATATTATGTTGAATAAATTATTAATTATCTGACTATTTCGAATTAAAAAATTTTTAGAAAGTGCCGATACTGAATGAAACCAGAAGGAAACTGTCTACAATTTCTCTTTTGTGCTACTTTTATAACAATGAGATGCTCTTCTGAACCCTTTTAAATGTTAATCCTGTGATATATGATTTGGATCAATAAAGCTTTCCAAAACATTTTGTGAAAAGAAACATTTTTTCACAATGATTTCTTCCATAAATAATGTTTAACTACACTTTGAAGTGTTATCAGCAACTTTTTTAAATTTGGACCTATCTTGCATTATGTAGGGGTGGATCAAACTCGAGAGTGATGTTTTCCGTCAACTTCAATTTATCAAAAGGCGCAAACAAAAGAATTGCCATTTGAAAATAAAATGCCAAGAGCACCTCTATGCTGGACGACTCGTCAAATTTTTGATAACCCATAGTTCTTTGATTACTAATGTCCACAGTGCTTTGATTACTTATGTCCGATTTTTCTCATTTCTCGGAATTTCACTTGACTTAAATTCATCAATAGATAAGCAAAATGTTGTCTTTGCTCTTTTTTCAGCACTATAATGAATCGCAAAAAATTATTGGGAAATAAAGATCGTCAATTTTTTAGCCCAAGTGATACGACTCTCCGCCATCTTGGTTTACATGATGGTTCCACATGGGGTGCTGGGAAAACCCACAACTTGAGGGATGTTAGAATCAATAAGGTCAGTGATGTGTAACTAATCTGTCTTGATTGCAAGGATATGCAACAGATATTAATGGTCGCCTGTCTCCTAAACTAATCAGCTGATGTGTGAATGAGTCATATGTTGGTAATCGTTTCAATGGACTCGTCATCCCTTTGCCTTTTTTTGAAAGTTGTCGCTAGTAAAATCGCCACTTCGCCAATTTTGGAGCCAGAATTTTATTTTGTCGCATTCGGCACCATTGGCAATCGACCGCTGAAGCCCTGCATAGTAACACTTTTTGAAAAAATGCTTTAAATAACATTTTGGAAAATGAGGAAATTGCTTTCTAACCCCCCCCCCATGTTGTCTGCAACTTCTTTCCATTTACAAAAGTAAAAAATTTGGTAGTGTAGAAATGGGTTAACCCATTCCCACTCAAGGACACTTTTGGACACCCCTCAAGAAATACAATTTGGAAAAAATTGTTTGAAAAGTTTTCTCATCTCCACAACTAAACTTGCACCTACACAGACAACAGATTTATGGTAATATCAAGGCTTTCTGTTCCAAAACAGCTGAGCTTAAAAATAATTTTGATGAAAGGATTGAAGAAAATCAATTTTCAATACATACTCCATGTCATAAACAGTGTGTGGGAGATCTTGTTCTGCCATTGAAAACTTTTTCTTCTTTACTGGAGCAATGATAGGTTCTGTTAAAAGAGAAAATATCAATGGCTACAGAAATAAAGTTATTAATCGTAAAGATATATCCTTGTTAGGTATTAAAATGGTATAATACTGAGTTTATAGGTTTATGCAAAGAGAATACAACAAGAACAAGAGCACCACAAGCAGTAGTGGTGAAACGGTTTACCGATATACCGGTAAACCGCGGTCTGTCAACGGAGAAAACCCGAAACCGGTTCGATTTTTTCTGTACCGGTTTTTCGGCAATATGTTTTTCTTCTCATTTCAAATAAGATAAATAAGTACTTTTTCCTCCAGAATCAATTGCGAAATCGATCATTTAAAAAAATTACGAAAGATTTCCGAAAGCGAAAGTTGAACTTGTGTTACCGGTGTTGAGGTAAAACAATAACCCTGTCAAATTTGAATCGATTCAAATTAGCCGTGCACGCGCTGAATAATTGCTTAATGCCTAACTACAATCATATGAACAAAACTTGATTAATATCTATTATTTTTCCTGACTTAATCCTATATGGTTTGCATTTAAACAAAATAGGTTAATTAGAAAAGTATTACTCTTCCGAATTTCGGTAATAGGGCTGGTTTTAAAACCGAGTACACCATCATGGAAAAACATCAGACGTTAAATGTCACACAGCGGATAAATTCGAACTGTTGGATAACCTGGCGGCAAAAAGCGCTGTTTGGGCACGTTTTTATCTTGATAGTAAAAGAGATTCTCAAGAGATCGTTTTAAATAATGCTTAGTCAGGGTTTTCGTTCGACCCAAGACCTCGGGTTTTGACGGATGGAAAATCAAAAAGAAGCAATTTTGATGCTCGAAAATTTGTCACTGTTCGTCACATTGACTCTCGAAAATTAGCAGCCATGCGTCAAGGGTCATCATGAGTGTGCCAAAGTATTGGAAAATGGTTCATTGGTTATGACAATATACACCCTCTTCACGGATAACACCAAGCTAGATTGGTAAATTTATCACTCCCGAGTGATGGACATGCATCGGCGATCGTAATTTACAGGTACTTGACACCTGTGAAATTACTGATGAAACCTCATTTCAGAGTTCTAATTCTACTGAAATTTAATCATGTGCTATTACTATTATTAAAAACTCACAAGGTAAAATGAAACCTAAGAAAATGTCATGGGTTTTCGTGGATAAAAATCGGCACTTCTTTTTATGAAAAATAAGTATAATTTGATCCTCTAAGTACGCTTGAGGTTTTCTAAAACTGATTCAAACTAATAATATATACATGAATACTAAACTTTCCCTTAAATGCATCTTGTATAGAAAATAGAATACTGTCAGATTGGAAAAATGTTTCAATCTGAGACAGAGTTTATTCTAAGGCACAATTGCTAGAGATTAATAAAAAATTTAATTCTTTTTATCTGTTTATATTTTTTTCTAAATTGCTAGGAGAGACATTTCGCATTTTGACTCTTGGGATTTCAATTCTGACTCTTGAAAATTTTGGCCCAAGGGTCAATGACTCTTGACTTTTGGGTACTAATGAAAACCCTGCTTACTGTGACAGACGGCATGTTGCAGTCAAATGTGCACTCTGAGAGAGTCTTCAGGACTGTTTGTTATACTTACAGATGGCATCTATGGATTCTGACAAAGTTGACATGCAATATAAGAATATGTCTTGATCTGCAACTCCATCTCAGAATAACTGTTGACATGTCATTGGGTCATTTTACTGAATTTCTAGTATTTCTTTTATTTCAATGTAGAATCATCTGTCATTTTCAGTTTAAATTGAAATAGAGACTGTCGGCTTTATTCATTCATCCAAAAGAATTGCATACAAAACTATTCATAAACTTCATCAATTTGAAATAGCTGAATACTTTAAAGGAGAATTAATTAGTTCTCCACTTTAAATCACTTTGAGTAAGTATTACCTCATAATTTTCAGTGTACAGAAAGGGTGTATTGCAATATGTATTGCAATACGGATTGGCCATATTGCAATATATTGCAATACGCTTTTTACTGTATTGTTTCACCCCTAACAAGCAGATACCTGATGCTGGTCTGCTGAATGCTGGAAAGCCAACAAAAAGGGGCATGATTCTTACAAGAATGAATTAAGAGTTACATCCCTCGATTGTATAAACTTCTACTTTGTAAGTGATCATAAGTTCCATGTATGTCTCATTTGCTAAGTTGTTAGCTTGTTTGACTTGTAATCAGATGGTTGAGGGTTTGGGTTTGGTAGTAATTCTTTCAGCGGTTTTCGAAAGGGGCCACCTAAGAAATATTTCTGTCGAAATTTGGTTGTAATAGGCCTAGTGGTTTTGGAGGAGAAGATGTTTAAAAATCCTTCTTTCTTTCTATATAGACCCCCCATGGTATTCATTTTAGCTGTTTTGAAAGAGGTCTATATACTGATGTTTTAAGCAAAATTTCAAAGCTCTAGGCCTTCTTGGTCAAGAGATGAAAACTTTTAAAAAAAAATTAAATTTCACCTTTAAATTGTTGCCATGGCAACCAGAGTTTGCAATGGATTTCGATTGTTTTAGCTATTTTGTAAGTGGGCCACCTAGGGAGCATTTCTGTCAAATTTGATTGAAATCGGCCCAGTGGTTTGTATGATATGGTTGATGACCAGGCTGCAGTAATTCTTCAGGTTTTCAAAAAAAACCAAGATGTGTTTGTGAAACACCATGCCCTCGAAACAGGAATTCTTTAGAAACGGGTGATTTTTATTGTTTTGTTTCCTTTGTTTTAGGGAAAAGGGTTAATATTTTGACCTTGACCTTGACGAAATGACCTTCCTCAGTTGCGCCTTATTGAGACCTATCTACATACCAAATTATTAGCATTGTAACTTATCAGGGTTGAAGTTATAGGAGAATGTTTAGTTGGCAAGTTAAGTTTTGCAGACAGACAGACGGACGGACAGACAGACGGACACCGGTAAAACATCATGCCCCTGATCTTATCGATGCAGGGGCATAAGAAAGCCAAAATGTAAGAGAACACTAGACAGGCTATGACAACTGAAAGGTCTCTGGCTTAGCAAATTAAAAAGGCACTCAAAGGGGTCTGCTTGTCTTAAACCATTCCCATACAACAAAACTTGGACAAGCCCGAATTCTCAGATGTTTCTAGAATTTTATCACCATGTCTGCTTTCCACTGTTGTGTTTAAACAGCTGTGTTCTAATCACTAAGTGAACTTACTTAGCAGGTCATAAAATTTTGTCAACTGCTAAAGAATCATCCAGCTAACTTTAGACCTCTCCATAATTCTCTTTACACAATGGTCCAAATTATGCAAGATTCCTGAATTTGTGAGCTTGTTGTCTTACAAATAATAGTGAAAATAAAACCCTCGCTAATAAACCCGATTTACAGTAGGATAGAAAACAATGTGAGAAAAGGAAAAATTGCTTATTACAATCAAATTCTACCTTTCCCACAATGGTATATATTATGTTATTGCTTGAGGGAGCCAAAAAGTGTCATAATGAGTTAAGATACAATTTTTCAGTTGTCCGCCAAGAAAAGATTTTAGACTTAGTGGTCAATATGACAGCTGTGCATAAATAGATGCTTTGTTTGTCAATCCAGTTGTCAATTGCCCATTACCAGACAAATTAATTTTAGACTAGTACAAATTCAATGGAGGCAACAAATTAAACTTTATGACATTTTAAATTATGTAACTTTCTGGGTAGAAACACTGTGGATAATGGAAGAAATTGCTTGTAACAAGTAATTTCTTTATATAACACAATTATTTCTAAGTTGTTTTTCTTGAGGTGTGTCTACAGGCTTCATTGTTTGGGAATGGGTTAACCCACTCTCACTTAATCCCTCCTTTTTACGCCCCTCAATAAAATGGCTTTAGAAAACATTGTGGAAAATGAAGAAATTGCTTGAAACAAAATAAAAAGATCTTTGAATTGACCTCTGCAATTTCTTTGAATTTGGACCGGTCTAAAATTCCACTGTGTTGGAATGGGTTAAGGGCATTTGATAAGAATGGGTACATACCTGTCAAAGGCTGTGTATCTTCCTCTTGAATTATAGTCTATAAACAGAAGTTTAAAAAAATGCTTTATAGTTAAAATTAAACTAGACAAGAGGCCCATTCGGATGCTCTAACGGCTCTCTGATCTCAAAAGAAACATCTATAAGAAAGTGGAAGATAATACAAGCCTTCTGTAAAATATAAGTTCTGTGTGTACTATGATCATATGAGACAAAAGGTATGTTTAAATAACATGTAGATCTAAGGTCAAGGTCATTATATACATACAAAGTGAAAATCTACAACCTGGTGGAGCTAAGTACGAGATATTTGAATTATGAAATAAAAGGTGTATCAAAATAAAAGCAATTTCATTTAAGTAGATTAACATGATGGATTCTAGTCTGTGAAGTATTTTGAAAGAACATGACCTCAGGATCATTTTTGTAAATTATGGTTGAAATCTCAGGATCATTTCTGTAAATTATGGTTGAAATCTAAGGATCATTTCTGTAAATTATGGTTGAAATCCCATAGTAAGTTTGGGAGGAGAAGATATACTTTATAATTATGGAAGTAGACAGACAGACAGACTGACAGACAACTGACATGATCACAATAGCTCACCCCCAGGACTAGTCAATTCTAAACCTAAACTTCACAATTTGATCTCATGAGAAAATTATCTTTAAAGTACATGTAATTGAAACTTATGAATTACAGAGGAAAACATATGAATATTTTTCTCTAATTTGATATTATTAGAGAAAAAATTGTCTTAATCAATTCCCAAACATTAATGCTTTTTGACATCCCTGAAGGAACACAAATTGATTATGATAATCAATTTCTTGATTTCCCACAATGTTTTCTATTCAGTAAGAAAAATATTTTTAGAATTTCATCAATTTGAAATTGTTGTCTGCAACTTCTTTCAATTTGGACTGGTCCAAAATTTTGTCGTCTGGTAATCTGGTAATGAGTAAACATATATTTACCTCAACTTCTGGTCCATAGACTTCCTCTGGCGTGGGATAATATTTCTTGTCCTCATGAAGCACCACCTGCATGTCTGACGCATCCTCGTCATCTTGTTCCATGGCATCATCATCCTATAGAAATATGTAAATAACTCATTCCAACTCAATCCCTCCTTTTTATGCCCTTCAAGAAAAAAGCTTTGGAAAACATTGTGGATAATGAAGAAATTGCTTGTATCAAGCAATTTCTTCATTATCCACAATATTTTCTATCCAAAAAGGTGAAAAAATATAAAATTCCATCAACTTGAAATTGTCGTCTGCATCTTCTTTCAATTTGGACCAGTCTAAAATTTCGTCAAGTGGGAATGGGTTAACTGAACACTACCCACAACCCCAGCACTCTGATAAGGCAGTTTGTCTGATACAGTAGATCTTGCTCAAGCCACCACTTCTATTAATCGACCATAATTGAAATCTTTTTTTAAACCAAAATCTCTTAACCCATTCCCACACAGTGACGCTTTTGGACGCCCCTCAAGAAAATCAAATGGGGAAACATTGTGGAAATGAAGTGAAAATTGCTTGATACAAGCAATTTCTTCAATATCCCCATTGTTTTCTATCCAAAAAGACAAAGAAATTTAAAATTACATTAACTTGAAATTGTCGTCTGCAGCTTCTTTCAATTTGGATCGGTCTAAAATTTCAATGTGTGGGAATGGGTTAAGAAGTGAAGGTATTTTTCTGAAAAGTAAAACCACAACTAAATACTATAGTATTGCAACCAAATAGAATTGTCTCATATCTTTTGCAAAAAAAGTGTAATAAGGGACCATTCTCTTAAGAAACCAATTGTTGGTCATCCTTTTGAGTGGTCTCTTATTACAAGATTTACTGTTTTTCAAACAACATGTGTTTGCAAAGCATATGGTAGGAGCTATGAAACTGAAAACCTAAATGAGTTGGCTAAAAGTACAGTATATTTAGGAGGCCAATCAAGAAAATGAATTAAATAAATGTTGAAGGTAGACACATTTCTTTCTTGCTAAATGAATCATTTGTGGTCGATGGATTTAATTATGACACTGCTGATCTGCAAACTCCTGAAAGAGTCTTGTTGATTGTTTATTTCAAAACAAACAGTCCCTTTAACTCAATGGCTGAGAATGTAAGCAATCATTTCTAAGAAAACTTGTCACAAGAGCTGGCTTCACCCTTGTCATGCTGATCCTGGAAAATTCCTGTTTGGTAGAAGGTAATAACAAAGATCAGCCTGCACATAAGTGCAGTCTGATCTTTGTCTCCACCACCTGCTTATCCCTCAAAGCCAGAGATGTTATTAAGATCAATTTAAAAAAAAAAAATATTGACCAGTTACTGGTTTTTCTAGTGCTTTAAGCCATTCCCACTTCACAAAATTTTAGACTGGTCCAAATTGAAAGAAGCTGCAGACAACAATTTCAAGTTGATGGAATTTTAATTTTTTTCATCTTTTTGGATAGAAAACATTGTGGATAATGAAGAAATTGCTTGATACAAGCAATTTCTTCATTTTCCACAATGTTTTCCAAAGCTTTTTCTTGAGGGGCGTAAAAAGGAGGGATTAAGTGGGAATGGGTTAACTCATTCCCACATGATAAAACTGGAGACTGTTCTAAATTGGAAGGAGCTACAGACGACAATTTAAAGTTTATGAAATTCTAGATTTTTTCAAGTTTCCAGGTAAAAAATATTGTGGAAAATGAAGAAATTGCTTCTAACAAGCAATTTCTTCATTAATCACAATGTTTTCCAAAGCTTTCATAGGGGCTTAAAGGGGTGTTTAAAAGCGTCGTTGTGTGGGAATGGGTTAAGCTCTTTGATTTCAGTGTACTTCTTTCGAGAATTTTTAATTCAGCATGACAAGGGTTGATATCCCTGCCAAGAGCCCTGCTATAATAAAGTTCAAAGGGAGATAAGAGAATTGAGACTTGAAAAAGGTATGCTACAAAACAAATACATGCATAAAGTTTTTATTATTTTTGAAGCAAAAAGGAATTTGGAACACACAAAAAAATTTAATTACTTGTATTTTTGTACACAGATGGATAGACACACAGGTGCCAAGACAGGCTAATACCAATATGCCTTCTGAAACAATCATTTAGTAGGGGTATAACATTGATAATACATGTCTCTTACCCATCTATGCCAGAAATAATATACAGAGCTTCATATGACTATCTAAATCTTTCATTTCTCATCCAAACCCTATGTTGTGGGTACTTATCAGATCAATCTTGAGGAGACAATTCTAGTGAGTATCGACAATATTGGCATGAATAATGAAATTTTACATTTTGAAACTGGAACTTTCCAGTAACCCCGTCTATCCCAGCCATCCACCTTGTATAGAGTTGATTGATTGAATAGGGTTACGGCAAATTTGAGTCATGTCGTGGCGGTCACATCCCACTAAGGTTTACGATTATCCACCCATTGGTGGGAGACTAATGTCAGAAAGGACATTCACTCGAGCCGGAGATCAAACCCAGGACCCCTTGACTAGGAGTCCTTTGTGCTATCACTGTACTATGGCAACGGCCCCTTGTATAGAGATAATATAATAGGATATGAGCGCATGCGTGACATTTCCAACCATTACACATGTGCGCTAAGTAAAGACTCAGATCAGCCTGTGCATCCCCACAGTCTGATCCGAGTCTTCACTCTGCGCTCTGTAGATAGATACTGGCCCAAAGCTTCTTTAAACGATCAGCAAATGTTCTATTTGCCCCGAAGGGCTGTCCAAGGTGCTCAATGTGTGCGAAGTCATGCACATGCGAAATTGTTGGAAATGTCACGCATAGGCTCATATATGATTCTGTACAAACTTACATCTGCTCCAGCATAATCCGGGAACTTTTCCGGCTCCTCCTGCTCATCTGAGTCATCGCTGTCGTCATCGTCACTGTCAAGCTCTGGTCCGATGTAGTTGCCAAACTCATCATACAAATCACCATCCATTTTTCAGGGTCAGTCTGACTTAATCTAAAACCAAATATATCTGTTAACCTTTTCCTGTTTTATGAAATTTTAGACTGGGCGAATTTGAAAGAGGTTGCAGACGACAATGAAAAATGCATGCAGTTTGAAATCTGATCTTCCTATGTGGTAGAAAATATTGTGGGAAAAGGAGAAATTGCTTGTTCCAAGCAATTTCCTCTTTTTCCACAATGTTTTCTCAGTATGAAATCACAGTGACGTAAAATCCTGTATTTGAACGGGAAAGGGTTAACCCATTCCCATGCAGCAAAATTTTAGACTGGTCCAAACTGAAAGGAGTTGCCAGAAACATTTTAAGGTTTATGAAATTTTAAAATTCCACAATGTTTCCCAAGCCTTTTTTCTTAGGGGTGTCTAAAAGCGTCATTGAGTGGGAATGGGTTTACAAGGATCTGGAATTTCTATACCTTGTTCGACAAGGGCTTTTCTACTTGCGATATTCTAAGGCCACTTGTACATGGACAAGTATACACTTGGTAAATCTTGGAATGGTACAAAATAGATCTCAAAGATTACTTGTTATATATTGAAAAATTATCATAATGCTTACAATGAAGGATAGAAAATGTTGTTAATAAAGAAAATTTTGGGTTCCAGCATTTTCTTCATTAAGCATTTTCTTCATTAACAAAAATATCTAAGAGATGAAGAGAATATTTTTTGTTTTCATGGAGGTATGAACCGAAAAACTAATCACACTGTATGAATACGTGAAGCGGATTCATATGTTGTGTGATTAGGTTTTTCGGTTCATACCTCCATGAAAACAAAAAATATTCTCTTCATTTCTTATAATTTGATAGCCTCGAGCAAAAAAACAAAAGCTTTACAAATTATGATACCTTTTTGCATGGGACTATTTTATGCGGAAGCATACAAAATGGCTGCGTGCTCAAAATTTTGTTCATGGAGGTATGAATTAAATTTTTGGACAAATCAGAATGCTTGTTTTTGATAGACGAAACTAACAATTACATTATTTCCTCAAAATTCATTTCATGCAGAAAAGTCCATTATAATTCTGAACAAGGAGAAAACCACTGTATTTCCATATCAATAGTCAACTTCTAGTTAAGGGTGTAATTATGACAATCCAAATTAGGGCTTAGGTTTGACTTGTGAGGCAGGGTTTTGACCCTCCAACATGTTAACCCTTGTCATGCTGAAATATAAATCCTCTACCGATTTCCATTAACCCTTTCCCGTTTTTGGAAATTTTAGACTAGTCCAAATTGAAAGAGGTTGCAGATGACAATGAAAACTGGATGCCATTTGAAATGAAACCATCATATGTGGTAGAAAATATTTTCCACAATTTTTCTCGAGTATAAAATCACTGGAACGTAAAATCCCGTATTTGAACGGGAAAGGGTTAAAAATCAATGGGCTGGAAGCACTGTAAACACCAATTGTATTTTTATATTTCCACTAAAAATTCAATTTATAAACAATTCTGGTTTAAAAGGGTCAAGCAGGTGGTTTAGACTAAGATCAGATAATGCACATGAGGAGGTTAAACTTTGTCTATACTTCCTGTCAAAGCAGGAATATTCTGGGTTCAGCATGACAAGGGTTAAAATATTCTGTTTTGAGCATTAGAAATTGACCCCCATTGAGAGAAATTTTCATCATTCAATTCAGGGGCATTTTGATCCTTCAATATATAAACAGTGATGCACATCAAGTGCTATGAAAAATCATTTAAATCAATAGTCAACTTCTTATCTCCAAAAAAGATTTATAGAATTAATTCAAGATGCACAAGAAAAAAATGGGGCAATAGCACTCATTCTTTCAAATTCAACCCTTTCCTGTTTTTTGATATTTTAGACTGGTCCAAATGGAAAGAAGTTGCAGAACACATTGAATATTAGATACAATTTCAAATGAAACCATTCTATGTGGTAGAAAATATGATGGGAAAAGGAGAAATTGCTTGTTACAAGTAATTTCTTCTTTTTCCACAATGTTTTCTGAAGTATAAAATTAAGGCAACGTAAAATCCCGTGTTTGTACAGGAAAGGGTGAACCCATTCCCACACAATGAAATTTTAGACTGGTCCAAATTGAAAAAAGCTGCAGACGACAATTTCAAGATAATGGATTTTTTTTAAATCTTTGTCTTTTGGGGTAGAAAACATTGTGGATAATGGAGAAATTGCTTGTAACAAGCAATTTCTTCATTATCCACAATGTTTTCCAAAGCTTTTGTATTTAGGGGCGTTTAAAAGCGTCATTGAGTGGGAATGGGTTAAAAGACAGGATATTGCTTTTTGTCATTTTGACCCTTTATATATCTGAGATATATTTAACCGATTTCCTCACAATGATGCTTTTTGATGCCCCTCTAGAAAAAATCTTTTGAGAACATAGTGGAAAATGAAGAAATTTCTTGTAAAAAAATATATTAAGTTTAAATCATTGTCTTCAATTTCTTTTAATTTGGACCAGTCTAAAAATTCTTGTGTGGTAAGTGATTTATCCAATTTAAAAATATAACATCACCAGGCCTGTGTAGTACCAGGCAACCATCAAGGACTGTATGAGATTTTCATTCTTTCTAGCATCCTACATCATTTAACCTATTCCCACACTATGGCACTTTTTGATGCCCACTGGTAAAAAAGTTTTGAAAAAAAAATCATGGAAAATGTAAAGCAATTTCTTCATTATCCACAATATTTTCTACCCCAAAAGACAAAGATTACTAAAATTCCATCTACTAAAAATTTTCGTCTGCAACTTTTTTGAAATTCTTTGAAGGAGACTGCATAATATAGCACAAACACAAATTTGTAGAAAAAAATGAAGTAATGACAAAACATATAGATACCATTTTCTTAACCCATTAAACCTCATTGAAATTGTAGACCAGTCCAAATTGAAAGGAGTTACAGGTGACAATTTAAAGTTATTGAAATGTTAGATTTTTTCAACTTTCTTGGTAGAAAACATTGTGTAAAATGAAGAAATTGCTTGTTACAAGCAATTTCTTCATTTTACACAATGTTTTCCTAATTGTTTTTCTCTAGGGGCGTCCAAAAGCGTCACTGTGTTGGAATGGGTTAAGGTGTTTCATCAGAGGTAACATGATCAACAGATGGAAATATGTAAAATCTAGATAAGCAAAAACTTGAAAAAGATTGCCAAATACAGTAAAACCCCTCCTTACGACCACCCCGGAAATACGGGAACCCCTCTATTACGACCGAATTTTTACAGAACGGAATTTTTTGTTCTTTATTTCAATGGTCGCGAACCCCTCTAAAACGGGCACCCAGCTATTCCGAATTACGACCACTAAATTCAGTACCAACCATAGCTGATACACTATTTGGAAGACCACTAAAACGACCAGTTTTCACACATTGAGACCGATCACCCGAATTTCACACTTGATAAGAGCGACACTAATTGGGTACGAATACATTATCGGATTTTTGATTATGTGATATCGAACCCTTGTTATAATTGGTGTTATGATTAAAGTGGCCGATCACTTTTAGAAATTATAGTTTGTATTATTTCTTATTGATATTTGAATGTTTCACAGGTTTTGACTCGAGAAATAAATTCGAAAGTGAAAACTTATCCGAGAAGTTAAGATTAGTTTGTTTACGGCGTTCCGAACAGATTAGCTTTCAACGTAATTGATGCTTGGTATTCGCATTATAGAAGATATGATATCGATAGTTTGACACTTTGAAACTGTACTTACGAAATAATAATCTGAGTTCGGAGTTCTTAATCAGATCCAAATGGAGAATATAGAAAGTAGAACTTACCGAAGATCGTAAATTTGAAAATGACATTAGATTCCGCTGTAATACATGTTCTTATAGTTTCATTTTTGTATGTATAGTATTAATATATTCAATAACGAAAATAAAATAAACATGCATTACTTGACAACAAACGACCGAACCTCAGTAATACGACCGTCCCGCTATTACGACCACTTTCTGATAGTACCGCAAGTGGTCGTATTAGAGGGGTTTTTACTGTATATTGTTAGCTCCATCAAGCAGACATGATACAATTCATCCGTGATTATGTGGGACATTTTCTAAGCCTCTCTTGGCCCCTATTCTATAAAGATGTCCGGCTAATTTAAGAAAAGTGCTAAAATGATGTTAAATGCAGCTACTTGGTTGTAAAGCTTTTTTATTTTCCTATACAAATAAGGAACACGGGCAAAAATTCGCTTTTTAACGTGATCCACTTCTCCTTAAAGTCTCACCACTTCTCCCTATTTTTAAAAACTTCTCCAAATTCTCAGTCTAGGCATAAGTCACTTCTCCCCAAATTCTGAGAGTCTGCAGAGCCCTGCCGATATACAAGCCTTTCAGCAATTATACACACTTGGCCCTCAGAATGCATAAAAAACTTTTCTTTTTTTGCGGGGCAAAAACTTTCGCAAAATGAGAAAACCTGCACCAGAATTTTTTTTAGTTGCATTTGGCGACAATGGTGATTGACATCGTGAACCCTGCATCTGTTAGTCCGTTTCAGAAAAAAATTGCATATTAAATAAAGTTCCAAAGAAATATTGACTCAAGATCTAGTGCTTCCAGTCCTTTGATTTTAACGTGGTTTTTAATTCAGCATGACAAGGGTTAGTATCACTGACCTTAATCTTAAACTAGGCATTTGAATAGATGAATTGAATCCATACCATACCATTACAGTGCCTTTTCTAGGCAGGGGGATAGGGGGTTTCCTGCACTTTTTCCAAAGACACCCCCCCATAATTTCAACATTAGTGGGTGACTTTTTCTATGAATAAAGAGCATTAAATACCAATTAATCTCAATTTTGTAGATTTTTCTCTGAAATCGCCCACATTTCTGCAATCCTAGAATACACACTGCGATTAAAACTAATATTTAAATTTTTAAGTTGACAATACTAACATATCTTATTCTTAGAGAGAGCGTTTTGAATAGGGGCTGACTTAATGCATACCCTTACAGACGAATTACGGACGTTTCGTACCATAACCATTTCGTACCAGTCATTTCGTACCATGGTATTGGTCATTTCGTACCATGGTATTGGTAGTTTCGTACCATGCTGTGATCATTTTGTACCATGTTGTAATCATTTTGTACCATACGTCAAATGTTTCATACCATGTTTAGAAAAAACTCTAATATTATTTGAATAGTAAAATAACGCTTTCAACATTTATAAAAGACTTTTATTTTCTATTTGCTTTATCTAATTTATAAATCGATCATTAAACAAGTGAAAATCAATTCAGACAGTCCATTCAGGCAAACAGAGAGTTGGTGATACAGTATAAGCGTATCAGGACATTACTTTTTTCTAACAGGGGGATTGTGTTTATTAGAAGAAAATTAGTAGGGAATCAGAGCTGAATTTCGGTCAATATTTTATCATAGTTAACCGAATAATTTGACAAAGTAACCATTAGCCAATTGCCACACAACTACATTTAAGACAGGTCCAAATATACAGAAATTTGCAGACCACAATTTCATTAGGGCGGAACTTTTTAAAATATTTTTCTTTTGGAGAAGAAAACATTGTGATAATTATTGCTTGTTTCCAGCAATGTTTTCCCAAGTGTTTTTCTTGATGGGTGTAAAAAATTTGGACAGTCAAATGAAAGGCAAATACCAATCTAATCATAATCAAGCAATCAGCAATCGTTCACCTTCCACAGTTAGATCTTTAATGATCTTTCCTAATACGTCGCAAACAATGACAAACAATCTTGTTATTAAATTCTCTGAACTTGATTGAGTGGTTAACCCATTCCAACTCAAGCCCTCCTTTTTACGCCCCACAAGAAAAAAGCTTTGGAAAACATTGTGGACAATGAAGAAATTGCTTGTAACAAGCAATTTCTTCATTATCCACAATGTTTTCTATCCCAAGAGACGAAAAAAATTGAAATTCTATCAACTTGAAATTGTCGTCTGCAGCTTCTTTCAATTTGGACCAGTCTAAAATTTTCTTGTGTTGGAATGGGTTAATTTGTGGTACAAGATGGTACGAAATGACTAATTATTTGGTACGAAACGTCCAACGCATGGTACGAAATAACCATTGTATGGTACGAAATAACCATAGAAACTATGGTACGAAATGGTTATGGTACGAAATGACCGTATACCTTACAGACAATGTAACACCAATCTAAATAATCCTAGACAAACCCAAGAAGGTAAAAATATAACAAAAACATTGCATAATCAATATAATACCTGGGTCAAAAATGAATTGCTGGAGAAATGGAATTATCTCAACAAAACGATTCTTCGTAGTCTTCGCAGCTGTTCGGACGTTTTCTTGTCGTAAAAATCCAAGCCATGGTTTGTTGAATCAAAGACTAGAAGTTTCATTTAAAAAAGAGTGGAAACTTAGTTAACATGGTTAGTAAATCCAAATTAAGTTTTCTTGAATTAAGTTATTACAAGCTAAAAATCATGTTTTATTGCCTCAATTATCGGTTTAATAATAATTTGGATAATACTAGAAGGCCGTTTTTGAATTATTTGACACAAACAATTTGTTAACATATTTGTTACATCACACTGAGTATCATTTACAAGTTACCTTTAATCAAAACAATGAATGAGTATACAATACGCAACCCCATCCTAGACGTTTTAGACGTTCAAAGAAAGGTTATGGGTAAAAGTGTGGGAATTGAAGTATGAATGTTTAATTAAATTAACCCATTACCAGACGACAAAATTCTGTATGGGTCTAAATAAAAAGCTTTTGGAGATGACAATTGAAAGTAATAAATCCCAAATACTTGTGAATAAAGGACAAAATTGCTTGCTACAAGTTTGCATTTATTAATCCCCCCACCCCACAAAGAAAAAAGCACGAAATTTAGACCATTGAAACCCAATCAGACATTTACGACACAGTAACAGTTGAATAAAAATGTTTTTGAAAGTATTGTCGACATTATATAACAAAATGCCAATAACAGTAGAAAGCATTGTGAGTAAAGGAGAAGTCGGTACCTACAGGTTTGAATGGGCCATAATTCACGATTCACACTTTTTATGACCCCGGTGAAGATCAAAGTAGACGAAAACATAGCCTGAAAAGGACAAGCTGATTTTTATTTATCATTTTATTCATTTTCAAACGATCTTACAACAAAGACTACAAATACACTCAAAATTATAATCATTTAGAAAAGGGGGCGAACATAAAAAAATTAGGGCGAACAGACCCCTTTTTTGGGCGAACAGACCCTGGGCGAACAGACCCGGGGCGAAAGTATATTTAGGGCGAACAGATCCGATACCATATAACGCGGACCAGCTCAGCGGACAATATAGATAAAGAAGGAAATTGCGGACCATATGGAATACAGCGTAAGAATAAACTTGACTGCCCGCTTGACACCACGGCCCTTGACACTTTTATTACTCTGTTCCTCTGATTTGGGTTATCTTGACCCCTTGGAATGATGTTAAAGCAATTGTGAAATTTTCCATTTGATACTTCACGTCCTAGCACACTATTACAAAATGCTAAACAAACGCCTCAAAATGATTGGTCTTAGTCAGAAACGCTTAACCCTTTCCTGATCAGTGACTGTTTTTACGTCCCTGTGTTTTTATACTTGAGATAATAATGTGGAAAAAGTTGAAATGCTTGTTACAAACAATTTCAACTTTTTCGAGAATGTTTCTACCCTACCGAATGGTTATTTTTTAAAAGAAAATCAACTTAATTTTTTGTTGTCTGCAAAGCCTTTGACTTTGGACCAGTCTCAGATTTTGTAAAACAGTAAAGAGTTAACTTGAATACACTTCTAATAAAAGAATTATTTTAATTTCGTCCTGGCTATAGTGGATCATTTATTGATATAGGCGAATCAATTTCTGCAACTTTGATGAATCAGGCTATAGCTGATTGACCATGTGATCGACAGATAAGTTCAACTTTATTGTTTCGTGGATTTATTTTTATATTCATCTTTATTTGATGACCTTAATTAATTGCAAAAATATACCATGATAGAGCCAGAGCGCCATCACCGGAATGTGTGGACGACCAACTGCAGTTAAGATGTTCCGTCGTCCATCAACGATTGAAGAACATGTATTACCAAAGTACAAGACATAGAAGTATGGCTTGACAGGAAAAGCTATGTAAGATCCACCTTCAATATTGATACGTCTGCTTATAATATGTCATGGGTTAAGTCTGCTTATAATATGTCATGGGTTAAGTATAACACTACACCATTCAAACCTTTAACCCATTCCGTTAAATTTCTGGTTTTAACGTCCATGTGGATTTATAGTTAAAAAAACATTTTAGAAAAAGATGAAATTGCATGTAACAGACAATACCTTCTTTTCCCACAATATTTTCTACTCTATTTTCAGACATTTCATTTCTCCTGTATTATTTACAAGAATGTGAGCTTTACATCGTAAAATTGACTGCCATTGTGCCAACGGTTAGCCGTCTAAGTCTATACGGCACTTAAAAATAGCGGACGATATGCGATATAGAAGGAAAAGGCGGACCAAATCAGATAAAGACGGAAAATGCGGACCATATGACATGTAGAAGGAGGTGCGGATAAATGAAACAATCATATCGAACAAATGCGTCTAAAGGAGCATAGACACGCGTTGTCAGATCTCTTTTGAAAAAGTTTTCTTTGATTCACAAAACCGTGCCATGTTTGTGACAAATTTACTTTAAAATATATATGATTGGTTGCAAGTATTTTGGATACACATTAAAATAAAGATATAGAGATTCCAATCACTGTAATTGCTGCTAACAAAAATTTCAGTAATTGAAATTTAGTCTGGATATTCTATATGTTGTATAAGTGAACAGTTATAGTTGTTTGTTTTCTTTATACGTATATGGCCTTTGTCAAATATTCTTTTAAGCATTTTTTTAAGCCGGTGTTTTATGGCGTTATTCAGAGTTTTTCAGTGCAAGTGTTCGGTTTTTTTATATATATATTTTTTTTATTACTTATACTCTTTTTTTATAGGTAATAGTTGTCGTTGTTGGGGCTGATGACACTGGCAAAAATTCTCCCCGAAGGATTGCCGATGGCATAATTGCAATGGGAAGGAAGTTACACGCCGAATCGCAATAGCAACGCTTTTTATTTAACGCTGTTCTGGAATCAATATTTCATTGCATTAGGTTTTTTATAAATACAAAACACCGATCTAAATGCAACCAATTATGAATGCGGCAAAGAAAAGAAAAACTATGAAAATAAAAAGAGGAAGAGGAAGTAAACTGTGGATCGTGTTTAATGATTTTGTTATTTATGCGACTTCAATCTCGTAACTACAGCTTATTCATGCTGTAGTTTCAACGTTAAGATCACAAAACAACCAGTTTAGTTGTCTTTTATTTGCAAATTTAACTACAATATAAATAAGCTTTGTGTAGGACATTAATGTCGCCGATCAGCGAAATATCATGCATACACGTAGTTGTTCAGGTATGAGAAAAGACATGGTTAGGTGCACCAACAGGACTGATGTAAAATCGACCAATGTAAATGTCAAATTACATTAAGCCGATTCATGCTGTTCTAAATTGCAGCTCAACAATACTGGTGTCCACTGTGTTTCCACGATGTCAAAATGTTTTTGACGGACGTTCGCATACTACATCATTCCTGTGTAGATTGAATGCAGATGCATGCGAGGTTAACAGACGGTTGCGTGAATGAATGAATGGTGTTTTATGGCCCATCAACATCTAGGGTCATGTTGGGCGCTAAACCAAATATTGAAAACAAGTTAAAAACTATGATAAACAATAACAGGAATTCATAAATCTAAACAGTTAAAATTTAGTCAATCAGTAACAATACTAAAACTAGAAAATTACAACAACACGTATTTATGTGAACGGTAAAAATCTAGAAAATCGTTTAACAGTTACTTTAAAAAACGTACTCACATAAAACCTAAAATTATATTTTGCTGTACAAACCAATGGCCTTAAGGAAATCAAAAATTAGTTCAAATCTAACCCTTTCAAACAGCTCTCTCATACTATCAACTTTGAAACATTGATCCCTGTACAATGAAAAATCAACACAATCTATAAAGATATGTTTGACAGTAAGAGGAGCGTCGCATGGAATACACATTGGAGTTTCGTCTCCTTTAAGAAGAAATGAAAGCGTCAAGTAAGTGTGACCAATGCATAAACGGGCAAAAATTATTTCTTCATGGCAATTTGATCTATAACCGGGTAACCATTCATCAAGATCTCGTTTAATAGAATAAAGTTTATTATCTTGGTTTGCGGGATCGTCCCACAATTCTGCCAGATATCCTGCATAAAATGATGTATTAAAGGTTTAAAATCACTAAAAGTAACATCGAAGGGTAAAATGTCTAGTGATAATGCCTCCTTGGCAGCCTTATCTGCCTCCTCATTACCACGAATACCAATGTGGCTAGGGAGCCAACAAAAAACAAGATCAACATCACTATCAAGATTTGAAATCTTATTTAGTAATTTAACTATAAGAGGATTGTCTGTTTTCTCGTGTTCAAGCGCTTGCATACTAGAATACATTGAATTAGTGAAAACAATATAGCGCCAATAACCATTTTCGATCATGTGATCGAGCGCAAGATCAATCGCCTTAAGTTCTGCTGAAAATAAGGAGGAGTTGTTTGCTAGACGAAACTGATATTTTGCGCCATCTAGAACAGTGGCTGAAGCAACTTTCTCTCCGTCCTTCGAACCATCTGTATAAATCTCTTCATGCAATATGTACCTTTCTTTAATCTCTAAAAGACAACAGGGTCTGTAGTACCCTTTTTGCTTGAAGCTAGGTCATAAAGATAAGTGGGACTTTTGCATGTCCATAAAGGAACATCGGAAACTGTATAATCGGCAACATCTAGATCGAAATCTAGAGAATTTATATCTGTTTCGCAACGTAAACTAAAAGGTGGTATAGCTTTTGCTTTCTTTTCAAATTCCTCCCTGTACTTAGGTTCAAATACAACTTTGTAAGTGGGGTTGTCAGGGTTAGAATTTAACTTAAGATAATACTGCATGGAGAGTTTCTTTCGGCGTAAATTTAAAGATGGTTCAATGGCTTCAGTGTACAGACTATTTACTGGTGATGTTCTAAAAGCGCCTAAAGCTAAGCGCAATCCTTGATTATGAATAGAATCAAGTTTTCGATGGTATGAAGGGGGAGCTGAGCCGTAAACAGCACAGCCATAATCTAACTTAGATCTGACAAGCGACCTGTAAAGTCGCAACAGAACTTTTTTATCGGCTCCCCACTCCATATGGGACACAACACGTAAAAGATTTAGAGCTTTTTGGCACTTATTGCTCAACTAATCAATATGTGGACGAAACGAGAGTTTAGAGTCAAAGAGAAGCCCTAAAAAATTGAACTCCGGAACAACTTCAATGGGTACTCCGTCAAGTTTAAGTTCGGGATCAGGGTGCAGGTTTCTTGACTGACAAGAAGTGCATACATTTGGTTTTAGTCATGGAAAGCATAAAGCCGTTTTCGTTTGACCATTTGGTAAGGTTGTTCAAGACTTGCTGCAACTGCCTTTCAATTGTATACATATGTTTTGATCTGCAACAGATACAGAGATCAACATAAAGAAAGCATTCAACGCCAGGACAAACAGTTTTAACAATGTTTTTTATTTTGACACTAAATAGCGTTACGGACAAAATACTTCCCTGGGGGACTCCCATTTCTTGTTCACGGGGATCTGAAAAGGTATCTCCCACCCTGACTCTAAACACACGTTCGTCTAAAAATGCAGAAATGAAATAAGCAAGGCGGCCTCGAATACCGAAATCAAAGAGGTAATTCATAATTCCATACTTCCAAGTGGTATCATAAGCACTTTCAAGATCGAAAAAAAAAACAGCAACAACAAGTTCTTTCTTTATAAAAGCTTCTCGAATAAGAGTCTCGAAGCGGACAAGATGATCAAGAGTGCTTCTCTGTTTACGAAAGCCACTTTGGACTGACGTAATCAATTTATTTTTTTCTAAAAACCAAAAAAGACGATCATTAACCATTCTTTCCATGGTTTTGCAGATGCAACTAGTTAAAGCAATGGGGCGATAATTTGAAGGGTTCGTAGAATCTTTACCTGGTTTAGGTATTGGAATAACGATAACTTCCCGCCAATAGGCTGGAATTACTCCCGTTTTCCAAACTTGATTATAAATTTCAAGTAAACAATTAAAGGAGCGAGATGGTAAACGTTTCAGGAAATGATAATGGATATTATCAGATCCGACAGCAGTGTCATGACACTTCTTTAAAGCTTTCTTCAGCTCTTTTACCGAAAAGTCTCTATTGTAGTGTTCCAGGTTCCTGGAAGTAAAATTAAGCTTTGACTTTTCTTTTTCACCTTGAAATGTTAGGATGGAGGGTGAATAATTAGAAGAGGAGGACTTCTTGGCAAATGTATCTGCTAGTACATTTTTTGACATGTTTTGAAGAAACTGATTTATTGTCATCCGTTCTTCCCGCTGATTTTCCGTACCATATCCCAAGTCTTTTTGACAGATGATCTTGAATTCAATCTAGAAACATACTGCCTCCAAGACGAACGTTTACTTTGTTTGATAGTTCTACGAGCTTTCGCACGTGCAATTTTAAACTTGTAAAGATTTTCCTTCGTAGGCTTAAGGCCAAATGCTCCGAGAGCTGATTTTCTCTCAGCTCTAGCCTTTTTACAGTCGTCATTTAACCATGGCTTGTTTGGATTTTTAGGATCAGGCGATGTTCGCGGAATTGCTTTTTTTGCAGCCGAATAAAGTAAAGATTTAAAAAGATCTGCAGTGTTTTCGCAGTCATCGAAGGCTTCAGGATTTATTGACTGCTCACAGGTAGTTTAAAAAGATCCCAGTTAGCCTATGGAGTTTCCATCGTCTAGGTTGTTCCTGGACTGATGGTCCCGATTTAGAAACATGAATCGGAAAGTGGTCGCTCCCATGAAGATCAGAATCATCCTTCCACGTAAAATGTGGAAAGATATCAGGGCTGCAAATAGTCAAATCCGGTGAAGAATAATTTCCTGTGGCAGGATGAAGATAGGTAGAAGACTTATCATTCAATAAAACAAGATCATGATTGGTAATGAAATCTTCAACAGTACGGCCTTAGGCGTCAGTGTTGCTACACCCCGATAAGGTATGATGAGCATTAAAATCTCCTATCAATATGAAAGGTTTAGGTAATTTGTGGACAAGATCGTCTAGTTTTCTAATGTCTATTGGAGAACTTGGTGAAAGATAGATTGAACATAATGTTTTATGAAGAGACATGCTGACAGCTACTGCCTGCAAAGTGGTGTCTATACAGACATGTCGATGTGGAATGTTGTTATTCACAATTATACCAACGACACCAGATGCCTTTTCGTTGCATGTAAAGTTTTTTAGATAGCAAGAATGATATTTCAGTGAAAATTTATCAATGTCTTTTAGAAATGTTTCCTGTAAACATACTGTCACTGGTTTATTCTTAGAAACTAAAAGATTAAGCTCCTCAAAATTGGCTTTGATGCTACGACAATTCCATTGAATAATATTATTCGCCATTAAAAAGATTATTATAAAGTGTATACCACGTAGGAATGGAAATAAGTGATTATTTTTTAACACCACTTAAATTAATTCTGTTTGCACCTTGCCTAATTGGATCGGGTTGTGCATGATTGTGATTTGTGGAAGAAGGAGGACCTGAAATCGAATCTTCAGGCTCATCCTCCATGCCCTCATCATCCCCATCATCCAAATCGCTAAAGCGATTGGACGTTGGTATTGGAGAAGGATTTACCTTTTCCAATTGAAGGCGAAGACGAGCTCGCCTTTAAGTGTTTGGCTCCGAATTACAATTACTAGACGATTTTTGTGTTTTAGTAACATCCTTCTGAATATATTGCTTTTGAGTTTTAGCCTCTGCTGCTGAGGCCTTACTGTCGCAAACTTTCACATTTGATTCCTTAACCGATGGCTTTTCTCCAGATATTACTTCATTGACCTTGTCACGAACTTCGGGAAACATTTCAGAGAGTATTTTTAGCATGCGTTCGCATGTAGTGCATTCTTTTGGCTTAGATTTATGTGTTGGATCAGGTACAGATCTAGTTTGATTAGCATAGGTGTTGGCGTCTTCTCTTGATTCTACTATTTTCTAGCTTCGAAGTAAGGAACTGATTGTCTACATTTAACTGTCAAAATTTCTTTTTCTCTTTTAAATTTTGGACATAATTTTGAGCTTGCCGGATGATCCATTCCACAGTTGAAACATTTAAAGTCATTTTGACAGGTATCTTCATCATATTCATCCAAATCTCCAGAAAATGCACATTTTCTGCAAACCTTATTGGCTCTGCAATTATTAGCATGATGCCCAAACCTCTGACAGTTGTAACAACGCAAAGGATATGGAACATAAACATCAACTTTTACGATTTGGAATCCTACTTTAATTTCTGTTGGCAATGTCGGTTCATCAAATGTCAAAATATAAGTGTTAGTTTTGACGATTTTGTCATTCTTTTTAAATCTAATAGACCTTTTCACGCAAAGCGCCAGGTGACTAAAAAGTCTGTATCCGTTCGACGCTTTCAAAAAAAAAAAAAAAAACAATAATTTTCCACTGCGGGGGAGGATTTACTTCCGGTTTTGCTATTTAAAAGCCTTACAATTATTCCCAATCATTTTAACTTTATATTTCGAGTTTTTACAATGAAAATTATTGGGCTAAATGATGTAGGTTATATTGTTAGTAATGTAACAGTTTGTTACAATATTTTTTTTCTCTGTTGTCCAAGTTATGTTCTTTAGAAGCATTAAAAGTACCCTATTTTATCGGCCTTAACGAATAAATGACGGGTGTTTTGTTTCACGATCTATTTTCACCAAATACAATAAATTGTATGATAACCCGGTATATTGTATAAGTTGAAACAAATACCTGTGTTGTATGAAGGTGAATGAACCAAAGTTCATCAATGCGCTTTGTATCCGGCAACCCCAGAATCACCAAAACTCATGTTCTTCGCCCCGGAAATATTGAAGTTAGGATAGTTTGTGCAAGGAAAGATGAAATTAAAGATTAATATAGTTCAGACATTGTATCGTCGCTGGGTGACCAAAATGTCGTACTAGATATCATCTCAAATTGTATTTACGACCTTTTGTTAGCCCTTCGATGATATTCTGGTTATAATATGCATATCGGCCCCTTGATATACAAAAAGGCTACATTTTTCAATTATCAAAGCAAGATATTTTAAAATGAAAGCCTACCTCGCAATATATACTCCAGCGAAAAAAGAATTTTAAATCCATTCAATGAAAATAAGCGTATTCACTTTATTTAATTTCGGATAAACGCCGTGTCATACAACCGTGCCGTTTGAAACGACGCCCGGTCGCATCCTTTGATCAATGTTTGGCGGCATATCGGTTGAAACACAAAAAGATAAAATTTGTCTCATCAAATCATAAATTTGACCAATTAAATGTAAGATTGTTTATCGGATTTTTTGTGACATGTTGCCGGTTAAATAATAACCCCATATGTATCGTGATTTATCGAAGCCAATCCTTTACATCTAGGCTGTCAACAGATCAAAATTCTGATCAACGCTCTCTAATCATTATCTTTACATTTTTATTTTTTAATACTTTTCTTCGCACTATTAACATCGTCTTCATCATTTCGCATCATAATATATTCTTTTTAATTCATCGCATGGTATATTTTGCGTAAAGAGGATTATTCATATCAAAAAAAATATGTTTCCTTCTTTACTCCCACATTTCTATTGTTACAATGATGCGAATGTTAAAAAAAGCAACTGATATGCTGTCGTGCGGGCCTATTTGATATTAAAAATGAAAAGAAGAGAGAGAGAGTGAGAGAAAGAGAGAGAGAGAGAGAGAGAGAGAGGGGGGAGAGAGAGATAGATCTACATTGGTGGATACACAGACAGAAACAAATATTGCAAAAATAGAACGCCTGCTTTTGTTAATTATCATAGTGTTTCAGTTTAAACGCTTAAACTTTGTAACAAGGAAACTATTTTTAAGAAATATATGCACTTAGGTGAAGACTTTAGGAGATTGGTATCAACATGGCATATCTAATCTTTATCGTCCAAAATGTGGTCAATAGTACGTAAATGCTTTAATAATATGCTTTAATAATAAACATATAATTTAGCCAATCATGTCAATCAGGATTATTGTCACTTGTGATCAGTCCTACCGAGTGAAGGGCGGGGTTTGCAATGAATGACGTGCATGTGATTGACGCATATTCGCAAATTTAACCATTCAGTGTGCTGGAAAAATTCGGATTGCTTATTTCTTTTGTGAAGTGTCGATAGTTGTAAATATTAAAAAAAATCGGTGATTTTCGGTACAAATAACTTATAGTTATTTGTTTATATCATAATTCATCAAAGTAATCTTTGAGATTTTAACTGTTACTCCATATGTTTCCTTTCTTGTATGCACGCGTGTGGGGAAGGGTAAAAATATTCTCAAAAAAACTTATTACATTGGAAATTGTATTCTTATCGCCAAATTAGAAGACCGTTATATTTCATATGGCCTAGATACCAGGCCGTTTTAAACTCGATTCGGCTACTAACCCACGATAATATCATCAATATTACTTGCTACAATTAGTCTGCACATATCTGCTCACATGTAGAAACTATTTTTTCAACCAAATTTTGATTTTTACCTTTGTTTTTAATCGTTCAAAAAAGCCATTTTATATAGGATTATATAGGGGTAATTTAACATCTCCCCGCAACCGATCACGTGACTTAGTCTCGGGTAAATATCGCATTTAACGAGGTTTATTTTGATGCATGCGCTGTGAGATCGTGAAATGGTCTATTTTTCACTTCAGTAACACATTGAGACCTAAGATTAGTTTTAATTTCACTGATTAAACATGAAGACAGTTCCTTGCAGCGAATTACACCTTTTGATTGATTTAATTTTACATGACCGTATTATTTTACCCTCTGACTTAAGAATTTTGTGGTTTTTACTGAGCTCTTTTACAAACTTCAATCAATAAAGTACCATTTTTTAAAGCTTTTAACTGACTTTTGTGTTCCAATGATTGCTCTGATTTGTTTTTTTCAATTACGAATGGAGAAAGTTCTGCAACTGGCTGATCTGGGTCTTCACTTTCGACCACTATGAATTTTGGAAAAGGCAGTAGGCTTATATTTTCATCTTCCGAATCTGATAGATAACGCTTGGCCATGATTAAGTAGTGATATTTCATGAGAGATACTCTTCACCCACCCTGGAGTCCAACAAGGGGCACATCACCGGGGATATATTCCATCTCGGGAGTGGTGCCAAAGCTGTATCACTGATATACTCGGTGCAAATGGGCTAGATCAAGCAATTATTACCCGATGAGTAGATCAACTAAGCACGAAATAAACACCGGAACGCAAAATTGTCGATCAAACACCACGTTTACCCGATTAACCCTTAAGCCACCGTTGTCTGGAACAGAGAGTATGTAAACAATGAAATAAAACTTAAGATAAAAACAAGAGTGTACGGTTTCGTTACCTATACGTTCTTTTCCAGTGCAGGGCGTGACCAGCCGATTGATCAGACAGGGCCTATCTGACCGCTCGTCTAGTTCAACTCAAGGCCAAAGTGATTTGTTGCAGAGACGAGGTACTAATCCATGACCCCGAAACCACTCAACCACCAGGATCCCTTCGTCAAACGACACGAGCAACCACCCATTGCAAACAGGTGGGCCCGTTCGGTGGGGTCTTACCACTCTGCAGGACGGCAGCCGACGATTTCTATCCCCCCGCCAGCTGGGGGTTCTAGTTTTTGAAAGTTAAGCAAAAATTCCATTCTATGTATAGCTTTGATGTTTATGATATGTTTAAATCTAGTAAAAATAAATTTCTTTCTCCTTGGAAATTGATAAGATTGATGGTTTTGATATGGAATATTAACAAAGTGGAAGCCGAATACACCATTCAGCTGGAATGTAGAATATACATCTCTCCTAGAAACTTATTTGTGTTGGCTTTGTACGAGGGCTGACCAATAAACACATAGACACAACGTTACGTAAAATAGTCATTGTTTTAGTATTTTTAATCATAAATTGGATTACAATTCCATACTTATTGTCAACCCTTGTATTTGTAACGTGTTTTGTAGTTCTTAAAAAATCTTCATCTCATATCCCAGTTTCCATAAATTCAACAAAATCTCCTAAAAACGTGTGAAAGGGAAAAAAGTTAACAAACAAATGTCTACTTGCAATTTAGGCACAATTTGAAATGATCCAAGCAACTTCTTTCAATTTAGACCAGTCTAAAATTTTGTCATCTGGTAATGGATTTAAAGGTACCAAACACTTACAGTTCACAGAATTGGTTTGATCTGACCAATAAGATCAGGGGCTTGTTGTTTACCGCTTTATCTCTTTCTGTTGAAAACAAACATCTATTGTATATTACTCAGACTATTGGACTTTTAAGGTCTCAGATTTTTTGCTTTTGTCGATAGACATTTGCTTGTGCAAAGGTAAAGGTGAGTTTTTAACATTTATATTTGATCTGATGATTTTATTGTATCTTTGTATAGGGACAATTCAGGACTGGCTCTATCTAGATTCCTCAGATTTTGCAAAGGCTTAAAATTCGAATTGATAATTCTAAACAGTCTTAGGTAAACCCTTTGAAATCAATGTCATATTGACCTTCCATTTCTTGTATATTGACATAACATTGTCTGATTGTTAAGTAGATACTGAATTTACTCAACTCCAATGAACTTAAACAGACATTTATCTTTCCCAAATGAAATAGTTAAAGGAAATAGTTTACGTTATCATTGCAGTGCCCAGTTGCAAGTTTTAGCCTACAAGGCCACTTTGTGCTCGAGGTGAACCTTTGTAATCACCCTGTGTCCGTGGTGCATCTGAAGTTGCCAACAATTTTTTATACATCTTCTAACAAATCACTTGTCAAATTTCAATCTATCTTGGCTTGAATGTTTCAAAGTGACCGATGTTCATGAAATTTTGATAGGTCGCTAAATATAGGTGTGGCTGGGCTCTTTTCACATTTAAAATTTTAAGCATCTTATCTTCCCTAGCCATTTTGCAAATTTTAACTTTACTAGAATGTTACTAATGTGAACCCTCTCAATACTTGTTAGTGACATAATAATTGGCCATTAAATATAGGAGTGGCAAGGCAAAGCATTATATTTTCACATTGTAAAATTCAAGCATCTTTTTTACCCAACCCTTAATGCTAATTTGAACCAAACTTAGCAATAAGTTCCTTGAATGACCCTTTTCGAAATTTAAATTTTCATTAGGGTGTGATGGTGCTGGGATTATTTGATATTAAATTCTTTCATTATATTCCCTTTCTAAACCACTCGGCCTTTCAACCAAATTCAGCAGGAAGGTTCAATTGATTACCCTTCTCAATTCTTTGTTTTGAAATTGTGATTTGTTCCTAGATATGGACGTGGCGGGCTGGTGCTTATTTCTATATCTGGACATCATCATCTCAGTGGGACCTAAGACACTGAAAATGTCATCGGGCTGCCTTGCGAAATGACACGCTCTTATAGATTTTGTACAGCAAATAAAACTTTGTCTCTTTTATGCATGAAAAAAATTGGATTATCGTTCTTCGTGTATGATTGATTTATCTGCCATTTTGTGAAAAACCTTTGTTGTTAGCATTATGAAAGATATTTAAGCCTTAGACTGAAACAAACAATTATCCTGCAAGTAAGTTGTGCACATGTATATTTGTGTGTATGATTGTATTTCTGTGATTATCTGCGAGTGATCATGATATAGTTATAAATGTGTGTAATGATATGTTGGCGTAGTAGAGCTCTATATTGATTTGAATTGTTTAAATGTAGTATCAGGAATATCTGTTTATCCTTGAGGTGCCACAAAGCAAGTTTTTCTTTTTGCTGTTATTATTATATTGAACTTTAACCATGTTTTATATACACCGTATGACCAATAAGATGTATTTGCCTTGTCTTCTCACTTGTCACCCTGCAAAAGAAGGCCAACAAACGGATCGATGCATTTGTAGATAAAGCATGTCGATAAGAAACACCAAATGTGTATAAATCATTAAATGCGAAATTTTTTTTACCCTTTCAGCATGCATAGTAGGGAACTATACAAATATTTCATAAAACTCTTATATTATCTTTAGCTTCCTTTTACAATTTATCATTTCATAGTGTAAATATGTTTCGAGCATTCCTGTGTTTTTATTTTGTTCCGCCCGTTTTAGAATTGATGATAGAGGGGGAAATATTTAAACATTATTTGCATTCTTTTACTCGAATTCAGGTGAGAGCAAATCAACCGTGAAATACAGCTATTCATGTGAAAAGTTATTAGATATTGGGTTGAGTGTAAAATATGAATTTATATCGGCCTGGCTCAAGAGTGTGTTTTAATATAACAGGTTTGAAATGACCGATTCGTTACGCCATTCAACCAAACGAGGTGATAATTCGAATACATTATCCAAAGCAAGGGCCTAAATGTATGTAACCTGATATATCCAAAACGAGATAACCATTTTACTAATAAAAACGAAAAGATAATATGTGCTAATCTAAAATGTAGATGTGCAGTTTGTAAAGGTTCATTTATAGGTCAAGGAAAAAAAACGACTTCGCTGACATGGTACTTCGACAGCAAGCAACAGGAGTATGAAACTTCAAATTAGGATACAAAATCATTGTAGTCACTTGTCAAGATAGGAAAGGCGGTGGTATTGCATCGTGCTACAGAAACATGATCAACATCAACAAAAATCCAGTTAATACACAGGAAAGCTTCGCGTGTTGGTTAAAATATTGCAGTTCATACAAACCACCATCCTATCGACAAACAGACAATTTGTAAAAGAATTGTTAGAGTTCATTGAGGAAATTATACCATGTTATCCAAATATTATAGTAATAGGCGATATTATCATATAAATGATGACAATGGTATAACATCAGATTTCAATGATACATTTTTAAGTTGGAATGCGGAGCAATTCCAATTTAGATTTAACAAAACCGCAAATCGAACACAAGACAATTTCAGTTCGGGTTTTTTGATGACTTTTGGGTTACTTCTCATTTCAACTTGCCACGGACAATCAGTTAGTTATAGCCGAAGACAATAATATGGCACATGTAAAGGATGATATAAAAATTAGTTTAGAGATTTCTAAACATACTTTAGTTTGCTTTAAGTTATTGAAAATAAGTTAATAATCAGCGCAGTGATTTGTTTTTTGTGATTGGCCGTCCCGTGTTTGGCAATCACGTGATCTCAAGTGACATGTGGTAGTCATGTGACCATAGATAGGCAATGTTTACAAATATGGCTCAGGTCGCAAATGCATTTTTACAATAATCACGCCGCCCAGTGCTTTAAAACATATTAGAGCGATTAAAGGGAGGTATCGATGTTTCTAAAACCTAGATAAGAAAAAAATACCAAGTGCCGAAAAATAGACTTAGACGAACATTTGATACTTTAAGTTAGGTCAGGTATTGTCTTGGTAGTAATCTAATACACCTAAAACAGTGCCAATAAAAGCGTTATTATTGCTTTAAAAGTGGGTTGATATAGAAATTATCGTTAACATCTATTTCTATCTTTTATAATTAAACTATATATTACAAATGGGGACTATGGTGTAATATTGATTCGCAATGCTTAGGAAAATTTGATATTTCAGTCGACCTTAGGTCTTATCAAATATTCAAATATTCCCACTAGACTCGAATCCAAAACAAGGTTTGTGATCACAATTATAACATAAAAGTCTTTATATAACATTAAGAAGAAAACGTTGTATGGAAGATAATCGGCAAGTTTTAATTGCATGCAAATTCGACATTTATCACATGCAAACTCAGCGTTTATCACAGTGCCATCATTTCCTTGACATTTCAACATTAAAGTCAGTCATTCACTGTTTTGGAAAGAGTATAATAGTACGCAGGATTTAAATCTGATTAGTGTTTCGCCCTCCGGATTGATCTTTTCATAACTACGAGGTATGTGTGAGATAGCAGCTTGAGGCTTGGAAAGGATTGTACGGCTCCAGCCGCCGCGAATTGACTGAAAATTTGTTAAGAGCTGCGTTTTACCCAATTCAAACAAACAACGAGGTACGTCACATTATTCCATGCACAATTTACGGATCGCTGGCCCCGCCGACTTTGCTTAAACTTAGATAGTATACGGGGTTATTTCACAAATTCTATGGTCAGTAACTTGTAAAAAGGAAATAAAAATGATTGATTAGCGACATAAACGTCGTAACTATAGGGAGTGTGCTATTGTCTAGTGAAATAGAAATAAGGTAAGGAACACTGCTATGAATATTTCCATGCATATAAAAAAAAGAAACAGAAAAAACAACAACAGCACTTTGACTATGTTTAGATAGAAACTTTTTAAATATACACATGTATATTATTTCGTATCAATATATAGGGAACATTATGTTACAAGAGATACAACAACTTGTATTAGCTTTGAGCTTTGATATTTCAAGACACTATTTTGCAATTCGGTTAATTCCCCATTCACCTCTGCAATGGGTTCAGTAAACATCACCATTTCGTCACATGACGTCATTTACCACAACGGAATTCAATTCAAAGCATGGAGCATGAATATGAGATTTTTTCCGTTAGCATTTCAAACGGTTTTTAACAAAAGTAGTTCGGTAGTTTAAAGGTAAATTGTTAAGTCTTTAATGCCCATGTAATCATGAACCATAATTATTATGTCCTTAATGTTTTATTTCTTGCCAAACAACAGAAAACTAATATGCATTTCATTCCTTCGTTTGATTCGGTAAGAGTAATGAACGACAACTTGGCTTGGATATTGATTTCTCTAGACCGAAGGTCGAGTGGAATACAAAATTTCCTTCCTCAGAGAGAAGCGAATGTTGTATCGCAATCGTAACATAATATTCCATTTTTTATATGCCTATTTTTTATTTAACCCATTCCAACACAACAAAATTTTAGACCAGTCCAAATTGAAAGAAGCTGCAGACGACAATTTCAAGTTGATGGAATTTTGATTTTTTTTTTTTTTTTTTTTTTTGTCTTTTTGGATAGAAAACATTGTGGATAATAAAGAAATTGCTTGATACAAGCAATTACTTCATTTTCCACAATGTTTTCCGAAGCCTTTTCGTTGAGGGGCGTAAAAAGGAGGGATTGAGCTGGAATGGGTTAATAAATTCGATGAAGTATTAAAAATGTATTTCTACAGGAATTTCCCTTCTCCTTTACTATTCTGATTGCGTCCATTCACATTATGACACCGACAATTAAGTTTTGAAAAAATAAAATGATTGAAATGGAAAATTCGCTAGTAATAGTCATTTTTATCAATATTTTCTATGTAACTTGGTCAGTTTTTAGCTTTATTTGCCGTCTGCAATCTCTCTCAATTTAAACCAGACTAGATTTTTTTTTTCGTTTGATATAAGTATCTTTTTGGTCATCTAATCTTGATAATTATAAAATAACCACCGCTTAACACGACAGTCGTTTCTAAAATATATATCTATATTTAAAAGAAAGCATGCTAAAATGAGGTAGAATGAAAAGTCATAATATAAACCATCTATTCATAGAACACTCTAAATTGTTGATGTCAAGTTTGTGTACCTTTAACTAATGCTACCTCTCAAGCTTACTAAAGATTGCAGATTTTGGGTAAAACGATCGTATTTCACAACGCATTCTCATCCTGATGTCGGAGAGGTATACTATATATGACTCGTCACGCGCAAGAGGGACCACTCCTTTCCGACATTTGTCTCTCACCAATGAATTCCTGTTATTGTTTATCATAATTTTTAACTTGTTTTCAATATTTAGTTTAGCGCCCAACATGACCCTAGATGTCGACGGGCCATAAAACATCATTCATTCATTCATTCTCTCACCAATGGGTGGATGATTGTTAACCTAAGTGGGATAGCAGCTTGAGGCTAGAAAAGGATGTAATGGTAGTACTGGTGTGAGAATTATCAGGAATCCATCGTTAGGTGCTCCAGCCGCCGCGAAATGACTGAAAAGTGTTAAAGGCCGCGTTAAGCAAGAAAGAAAAAAAGAGGGAACACCGGGGAAATTCTGTAAAACAAATAGGCTATTGTGAGAATACCGAAGAATTTCAAAAATAAATATATAGTAAGGTAGATTGATCAGTACTTTATGGTGTTCTCGTTGTTAAAATTGAGACTTTTTGAAAATAGTTACGACTTTAGGACCTAGTGACGACTATGTCCAAATATCGTCAGCTTGACCCCGGCCTTATTTTGCCAACAATGACTTACGCGTGTTAGCTCGTAGAATAAAACGTATATATGAAATGGTATATAAGTGGTCCCGTTTTGATAAAGGCGAAACAGGGAATTAGCTGTCTGACGACTTTGAGCACAATTACTGTTTAAATAGCCAAATATGACGACTATGGGGCAGTTTACGTGAGTTATTTCTGATATAAAAAATCTCTCACTCGATAACGTTGTTATGCATTAGAAATAATTGTCCTTCGGACTCGTTTTTCAACGGCTAACAACGCATTCACGTGAGAGATTTTTCTTATCAAAAATAATCAGTTGATTATCCTCTATTTATTACCTCGATTCAATTGTTATGTCAGAGAACTGTGGGCGGAGCCAGCAAATCCTTGCCCCGCCAACTTACTCCTTTGGCCACACCTACTGACTCCAATAGGAAGTCTCGCTTCGATTTTAAACGACGTAATTTTGCAAAATTTATGGCCAGTAACATGCTACAAATTAGTAAACTGGTTGGTTAGCGACCTAAACGTCGTAACTACAGCTTGAATAAGCTGTAGTTACGATGTTGAAGTCGTCAAAGCAACAAAAAATTAGCTTAACAAATATGGCGGCCAATGTTGGAGTTCAAAGCTCAATTCCGGGCGGAATGAGTCATTTGATAGGACAGTTGATTCCTTGATTGACATACGCGATTAGACAAGTTCCCATGGTCATTGAAATACAAACTAAGTAAAACACGTGGAATTATATGGGGGCATATAACCTAATATTGTTCAATCAGCGTTTTTTATTTAATCTACGAGCAACAAAAATTAGACTTCGAATCAAATTTCAAAAGTATAAGTCTTTTTTGGTAGAGAGCATTAAAAACGAGCAATTTCTTCATTTTCTACAATGTTTTCAAAGGCCAGCCGCCGTCATAGCGCACTCGGTAGCGCATCAGACTCCCAATCTTCAATGATTGGTTGTCATGGGTTCTATCCCCGGCGGCGGAGGATAAAAATTAAGAATCTTGTTCATTAATGGACGACTCGTCAGCCACGCCAACTCACCTCGTACGGTCAGTTCAACATATAAATTAAACGGCGTTTTTTAGTAAAATGTATGGTCGGTTACGTGCAAGAAAGATAAACCGGTTGGTTTTCGATATGAACGTTGTAGGTTCAGTTTGAAGAGACGTTTGTGAACCCCTTCCTGCATAATACTTTCTTTTTATGTCCTTGTGTTTTAATAATTGAGAAAATATCGCGGGAAAAGAACAAATTGCTTGTAACAAGCAATATATTCTTTTCCCACAATATTTTCTACCCTATACGCTGGTTACTTTTCGAATTACTCTCACTTTTAATTTTCGTCAGCAACTTCTTGCAAATTTGCAGGACTAAAGTTTTGGGGAAAAAATACACAAACAAGAGGCCCATGGGGGCCTGAGACGCTCTACTGGTTATCAAGTTTTCCGTTAAAGAAATCTGATATTTAAGGAAGTTAATTGCTCAAAGAAGAATGCATAAAGAAAAAAAAGGGGCTTTATCCCCTTTATCATTTTAAGCAACAATCCTCAAGGCCCCTTTTCCCGTGTTTCATGACGGATCCACTCCATTTCCAAAAGAAAGTTACCTTATGACCCTACAATCATTCTGTGAATATTTCATCAGAATCTGACAATAATTGTGGAGTTTATCACATAAACAGGATTGTTTTGAATGAAAATCGATAAGGCCCCTTTTCCTGTGTTTTCTGATGGATCAATTTCATTCCAAAAGGAACTTTCCTTACAACCCGACAATTGTCCTGTGAAATTTAAAAGACAACTTGATAATGATTGTGATCTTCATCACATACACAAGAATGTTTTGAATGATAATCTGTCAGGCCCCTTTTCCTGTGTTTCGAATGCCACAATTGTTCCATGCATCTTTGAAGAGAATCCAATAAAACTTTTGACTTTATTGTGTTAACAAAGATATTAAATTCAAGTTCTCATAAGGCCCCTTTTCCCGTGATATTTTACTGTTGATTTTACCATTCTATGAAAGTTAAAAGTGAATCCGATGAAATATTGGGAATTCATTATGTTTACTAGAATATTTTAAAAAAAAATCATATGTCCCCTTTTTACATGATACTTGATGGATTGTACCCAGTTCTGAAAAGAACCATCTAAGTATTTGTACAATCATTCTGTGAAATTTTGAAGTGAATCCGTTGAAATCAAGGGACATCATTGTGTTAACCAGAATATTTAAGAGAGTTTTTCATAAGGCCCCTTTTTATGTGACCCTTGCTATAGTCAGATCCACTGTCAAAATCAACAATTGGAATGATGGTACAATCAATCTGTTAATTTATTGTGTTAATGAGTTTATAGTGAAATATTCATAGGGCCCCTTTTCTCATGATACTTTACAGAACAAACCAAATTTCAAAAGGAACAATTCTAATGAAGGCAGAATCATTCTTTAAAAGTTAAAGAGATTCAATGAAAACAGTGGACTGAATTGTGTCAAGAATTTTTGTAACAATATTTTCATAATGCCCCTTTTTCCGTGAAACTTAACAAATCAGACCCGATGTACAAAGGAACAATCCTAATGATAGTTTGAAGAAAATGATAAAGACTGGGGACTTTATTGTAATAATGATGTTTTGTAATAAAAATTTTATAAGGTCCCTTTTCTTGTGTCACTTAACCAATCAGACCTAATTTGCAAAGGAACAATCCAAATGATGGCACAATCATTCTATTAAAGTTTGAAGAGATTCTGATAAAGACTGAGGGCATTGTTGTGTTTATGAGGATTTGGTAATAATTTTTCATACAGCCCCTTTTCCTATGATACTAGACAGATCAGGCCCAATTTGGAAAGAAACAATCCTTATGATGGTACAAACATTCTGTGAAAGTTTGAACAGAATCTGATGAAAACTGCAGACTTTATCTTGGTGTCAAATTTTTAAAATAAAATTTTCATAAGGCTCCTTTTCCTGTGATACTTGAAGGATAAGGTCTCATGTCAGCATCAACAATCGTGATTATTTCCGAAAGGCAAAATCCATTTAATGTAATAATCATTCTGGGAATGTTTGAAGAGAATTTGTTGAAAATTACGGACTCTATTGTGTTTATGAGGACTTTTTCAATCCAGTTTTTATCGGGCCCCTTTTTCCCGTGGTCCTTGACTGATCATACCAAATTTTGAAAGGAACAATTCTTATGATGGTACAATCATTCAGTGAAAGTTTGAAGTCAATCAGATGAAAACTGTGGACTCTAGAGTGTTAACAAAGATCTTTGAATTAAATTTTAATAAAGCCCCTTTCCCTATGTTTCTTGAGGAATCATATCCAATTTCAAAAGGTACAATCCTTATGATGGTACAATCATTCTGTGAAAGTTTGAAGGGAATCCGATGAAAATAGTTGGCTCTAGATTATTGATGAGAATTTTTTATTAAACATTTCATACGGCCCCTTTTTCCTGTGTTTCTTGAAGGATCATACCAAATTTCGAAAGGAATAATCCTTATGATAGTACAATCATTCTGTGAAAGTTTGAAGGGAATCCGATGAAAACTATTGACTCCAGAGTGTTAAAGAGTATTTCTTAAAAGGTTTTTCGATTAGATTTTCATAAGGCCCCCTTTCCCGTGTTTCCTGATGGATCTGACCGAATTCCCAAAGGAACAATCCTTAAGATGGTACAATCATTCTGTTAAAGTTTAAATACAATCTGATGAAAACTGTAGACTCTAGAGTGTTAACGAGAATTTTTTAATTAAATTTTCATAAGGCCTCTTTTCCCCTGTATCATGACAGATCAGACGCATTTTCAAAAGGAACTATCCTTATGATTGTACAAACATTCTGAGAAAGTTTGAAGAGAATCCCATGAAAACTGTGGACTTTATCGTGTAAAGAGGATTTAATAGAGTTTTTAATTGAATTTTCAGAAGGCCTCTTTTCTCATGATTCTTGACGGATCATGTCCAATTTCGAAAGGAACGATGCTTATGATGGTACAATCATTCTGTGAAAGTTTGAAGAGAATCCAATGAAAACTGTGGGCTCTATCGCGTAAACGAGGATTTTTAATTAAATTTTAATTAAATTTTCATAAGGTCCCTATTCCCATGTTTCTTGACGGATCATACCAAATTACGAAAGGAACGATCCTTATGTTGGTACAATCATTCTGTGAAAATTTTGAAGAGAATCAAATGAAAACTGTGGGCTCTATCGCGTAAACGAGGATTTTTAATTGAATTTTAATGAATTTTCATAAGGCCCCTTTTCCCGTGTTTCTTGACGGATCGTACCCATTTCCGAAAGGAACGATCCTTATGTTGGTACAATCATTCTGTGAAAATTTGAAGAGAATCTGATGAGAACTGTGGACTCTATCGCGTAAACGAGGATTTTTTAATTAAATTTTCATAAGGCCCCTTTTCCCATGTTTCTTGACGGATCATACCAATTTTCGAAAGAAACGATCCTTATGATGGTACAATCATTCTGCGAAAGTTTGAAGAGAATCCGATGAAAACTGTCGAATCTATCGCGTAAACGAGGATTTTTAATTGAATTTTTAATTAAATTTTCATAATGCCCCATTTCCCGTGTTTCTTGACGGATCGTACCCATTTTCGAAAGGAACGATCCTTATGATGGTACAATCATTCTGTGAAAGTTTGAAGAGAATCCGATGAAAACTGTTGAGTTTATCGCGTAAACAAGGAAAAGTTCAACGGACGGACGACGGACGGACGCACGGACGCCGGACGGGAAAAAGCCATCGCTATAGCTCTAGTGGCCTTCGGCCAGTAGAGCTAAAAACCATGAAAGGGTTAATACGTTTAAGCCACCAAACAAACATATGCTTTACAATCATCCCGGAGATAAAAGTTCACGTTCGGTCTAATTGAATAATCTGATTTGTCTTGCGATTCCTTTACTGGCGACGACCTTTCAATTGGATAAGAAAATTGACCAATCGTGGCTGTCAGTCAAGGAATTATCCGACCAATCAAATAATTAATTCAGACCGGACCTAGACTTTTAAATCCGCCATTGGCCGCCATTTTGTTAACCTTTATTGCTGGTTTGGCGACTTGAACGTCATAACTACAGCTTATTCAAGCTGTAGTTACGACGTTTATGTTACTTACCAACCGTTTTACTTTTTTTGTTACACGTTACTGACCATAAATTTTGCAAACTAACGCCATTAAAAATCGAATCGGAACTTCCTGTCGGAGTAAATGGGCGGGGCCTTGGGAGTCAGTGGCGGGGCCAGCGATTGGTCAATTGATGTGTCGAAAGGTTATAAATCCTGGACAAAAAGTAGTAAAGAAAAGGAAGAAATCGTTTTCAAATCATTTTTTATTTTCAAAGAAATCTCAGATTATATTAGCAATATCTTTGAGAAAACATTCACAAGCATAAGATTTAAAACTTGAAATCTAAGCAAAGAATTTCGTACAAGAAAAACAAAACAAAAAGCAACAAAAAAAATCCAACAACATCACTCGTCTTGTATTGACAAACGTTAAACTATGAAATGAGAAAAAATTCTTTCAAATGAACTACAGCTTAATACAATAAACTACAGCTTATTCAACTGTAGTTACGACATTTAGGTCACCAACCAACCCTTTTACTTTTTTATTACAATCTACTGGCCATAAATAATGCAAAATAACGTCGTTAAAAATCGAAGCGGAACTTCCTATCGAGTTATTTGGCGGGGCCCAGGGGTTCAGTGGGCGGGGCCAGCGATTGGTCCATTTGACAAAAATACAAAAATGATAACAATAATAATAACAGAGCTAGTGCGTGACATTTCCTAATATTACACATATGCGCCAAATAATGATTCAGGTCAGCCTGTGCAGTCAGATCGAGGTCTTCACTTTACGCTCTATAGAGAGATAATGACCAAAAGCTTCTAATACGAGTAATACATGTTTTAAATGCCACGAGTGGCTGTCCAAACTGCCGAGTTTGTGCACTTCTCGTACATGAGAAACGTTTGGAATCGTAACGCATAGGCTCAATAACAAAATCAAAAATATTTGACCCGCTAAGTTAAAAGGGACTATACGGTAATTCTCTATAACATATGAATGTGGTTGAAAAAGAGATTATATCCGGCATATCCGCTTGAATTATGCTGTAGTTACGACATTACGGTCTTCAAAGTTCACTTCTGATCAAAATTAATGGTTTGATTGGTCGATTTGATTGACAGCCGCAATTGGTCAATTTTGCATGTACTACCCTGATGTTCCCTTTCTGCATAGCAGGTCACAAATATTAAAACGTGCTATACTTCACCGGGGATAAAATGTCACTTGTCTACCAAAAAACACACTATTCTTTCAGTCAGTTAAAGGGTATCTTCGCTTTACAATCTATAAAACTTTAATATTTTATTCTATATTTTGCGAATGTAGCCGCAAATCGAGCTCGGTCGGTCGATACATTATCACAGTAACCCATACTCTCAACATGACGCCTTTTGACTCCACTCAAATAAAATTATTGAGAAAACTTTGTATAAAATAAAGAAATTACTTGTAACAAGCAATTTCTTCATCCTAAACAACGTTTTCTACCTAGAAAGTTGTAAAAAAAAACGAACTCAAATTTCATAAACTTTAAATTGTAACTCCTTTCGATTTGGACTGGTCTAAGATTTTACCATTCGGTAATAATACGAGGCCTATGGGGACCAGAGTTACTTTACGGGCACTCTGAACCTTCAAAAAATTCATGCTCGTATCAGAGCGCTGGCTTCACTATATATCATCTATAAATCAATACAAACATTCATATTCTGAAAATTGTGTATAAAATAGTGTTAACCAAAACACTATTTAACCCATTCCCAAACAATCCCTCCTTTTTACGCACCTCAAGAAAAAAAAGCTTTGGAAAAAATTGTGGAAAATGAAAAGCTCTAGAAATTTATCAGAACAATTACAGCTGTTCTAATTTTTCCACGTTTTTTGCGTTATTTCACGATATTGTCATTGATTACTGTTATTCAACCCACTCCAACACTAGAAAATTTTAGACTGGTCCAAATTGAAAGAAGGTGCAGACGACAATCTTAGGTTGATGAAATTCGAAAATCCTCTGTTACTTGGGGTATAAAACATTGTTGATAATGAAGAAAGTGCTTGAATTAAACAATTTCTTCTGTTTCCACAATTTTTTCTAGAGCTTTTTTCTTGAGGGGCGTAAAAAGGAGGGCTTGTATGGGAATGGGTCAATGAAGAACCACAAAAAAACCAACAACAACAAAAAAAAAAACACCCGATATTGTTTATAGAACATCAAATCGGAATTATTTTTCAAAACGCTGGTTTCAATTTACTCAAACGGGCTATACGACTTAACCCATTCCAACATAGTGGAATTTTAGACTGTTCAAATTTAAAGAAGCTGCAGACGACAATTTCAAGTTGATAGAATTTTGAATTTTTTCGTCATTTTGGGTAGAAAACATTGTGGATAATGAAGAAATTGCTTGATGCAAGCAATTTCTTCATTTTCCACAATGTTTTCAAAAGTTTTTTTCTTGAGGGGCGTAAAAAGGGAGGATTGAGTTGGAATGGGTTAAGACATGATAGAATTGTTTAAACCATTCCCGTACGATCCCGCCGCTCTTTTAAAACGTTTGGGAATTCATCGTTGAAAATGAGGAAATTGCATGCAGCTTTTCCCCAAAAGATAGGGGAATTTTAAAATCATCAGATAAATATTGTCGTGTTCAACCTCTTTGAATTTGGATCAGTTTAAAATTCTATGTGGTGATGAGTTAATAGAAAATTGAGATTGCTTTCGTTTTTGTAAGAAACGGTTATTTCATAATTTCTCCATAGTTTGACCGATTTGATATTTGGACCAGTTTAACATATGAGCCTGTGCGTGACATTTCCAACAGTTTCGCAGGTGCGTGACTGGCACACATTGAGCACCATGGACAGCCATTCAGGGCAATTAGAATAATTGCTGATCGTTTAAAGAAGCTTTGGGTCAGTATCTATCTACAGAGCGCAGAGTGAAGATTCTGATCAGACTATGCGGATGCACAGGCTGATCTGAGTCTTTACTTGGCGCACATGTGTAATTGTTGGAAATGTCATGCATGGGCTCATATATTGTCGTCAAATAATGCTAATATTATCACAATTTCCTAAAGAGCTAGTTACGAAACGTCAATCGACCCGTTGGGATCTGATTATCTGGAGATATATTTGTTTTGGCTTTCTCTATTGGTTGGTTTAAGTCATGGTTCCCGAATATTATTCCGTACGGTCGAAGATGGTAGACAAACCATTCAAGCTCGTAAATCTTCGTTGGGTTGACATAATGAAAGCCTATGGCGTAGTCACTCATACTATGTATACCCTGGAAATACAAACAATTGTAATGATTTGTTTTGTTTGAATGGGGTTTTACGCCGCTTTCAACAATCTTTCAGTTATATCGCGGCGGCTGGAGCACCTAACAATGGAATCCTGGTATTTCTCACACCAGTACTACCATTAAATCCTTTCCTAGCCTCCAGCTGCTATCCTACATAGGTCTACGATTATCGACTCATTGGTGAGAGACAAATAGTCGGAAAGGATGAGTGCCGCCGTCGAGGATCGAACCCGGGACCTCTAGATTGACAGTCCGACGCGCTACCAACTGCGCTATGACGGCGGCTCCTACAATTGTAATGAAAACTTACAGTGACCTAACACATAGTAATGATAATAATGATAATAACTTTAATTTAAGAAGGTAAAACATTAAGACAGCATTTTCAATTTACAATAAATAAAACGCGAATTCATACAGTGTGATTAGTTTTTTCGGTTCATACCTCCATGAAAACAAGATGTGTTTGTGACCATGCCCCCGAAACAGGAATTCTTTAGAAACGGGTGATTTTTATTGTTTTTTCTTTGTTTTAGGGAAAAGGGTTAAAATTTTGTCCTAGACCTTGATGAAATGACCTTCCCCAGTTGCGCTTTGTTGAGACCTATCTACATACCAAATATTAGCATTACAACTTAATCAGGGTTGAAACTATAGGAAATGTTTAGTTGGCAGGTTAAGTTTTGCAGACAGACAGACAGACAGACGGACAGACAGACAGACAGACGGACACCGGAAAAACAATATGCCCCCGATCTATCGATGCGGGGGGCATAACAAAAAGTATTCTCTCCATCCCTTAATTATCACAGACGCAAATTGATTAGTGAGTAATAATTTCTCTTCCAAAATCTCTTGAAATAAGAACATGATCATCTTATTCGTTAAAGGCGATGATGACATTATTATTTTCAAGTGGTACAAAAGGTTAGAAGAGAAGATTCGTTGGCTCTGGGCTATGTTGGGTTGGATCAAAATCAAAAGCATACGTAATGGAGAAGATGTGTAGAAATAAGTGTTGACTATATTTCAAACTAAGTAGGTAGTTAACCCCTTACCACACTGTTTCACTTTTAAAAACCATCAAGAAATATTACGTGTGGAAGTGAATATTTACCTTTTTAGCCCCGTTTGCATCATATTTCAGATACCAGTCTGGGTACGCTCCCATTAAGTGAGTACCCGGATCAAAACAATAAAACCGATTTCGGCCGAATACATCCGAGGAGTTTCCGGCGTAAATTCCCATATTGAGAAGACATTTTCCGAATTCTGCATCGTCTGCCCCTCCATTCTGAAAAAATGTTGTTGTTTTTTAATTTCTCCTAGCAGAAGTTAACAAATATTTTCTGATAACCAAATTATGAAAGGGTTTTTGAACACTCTGACCCATTCTCACACAATGACGATTTTGGCGCAAGATAAACAATTCGGAAAACATAGTGTAAAATAAAGAAATTTCTTGCAACACTATTTTTTCTACCCAGCTAGTTCATAAAATCTGTAATTTCATTAAATTTGTCATCTGCAAACTCTTTCAATTTGGACCAGTCTAAAAATTTCTATCTACCAATAGTACGGATAGAAAGAACACTTCGTTTGACATTTTTAACTATTTGACATGTACGTAAAGCTCAGACACTTTTTAGCTAGCAAAGCGTCAGCCTTGATAGCTTAGGTTAACAGACAAAATTTTGAGGTCGTCTCAAAGTTCAACGAGTGCAAACTGCCACTGGAGGCTTAACTACTAAATCCGTTAAATGCCAACGCCATAAAAAATAGTTCTTATGTATTTCAGGATTATTGCAGACTCTTTTCAAATTGTAGGGAACTCTGTCAAAAGCATGCTATATAACACATTCCTACTCAATTCAGCCTTTTAAGCATCTCAAGAAAAGGCTTTGGAAAACATTGTGGACAGTGAAGAAACTGCTTGTAACAAGCAATTTCTTCAATGTCCACAATGTTTTCTACCCAAAAATGGAAATATTTTCTAAATGCAACCATGCTTTGCTAGCTTACAGTACTTTCAGTACTTTGATTATTCAGTACCTATCTACTGTGTGCGTAGTCAAGACTCTGGTCTTGTTGCAATGGTTGTCATTGACCAATCGCGGCTGGCAATCAAACAATTAGTCGACCGATGAACTCGTTCATTTAGACCAGAAGTGAGTTTTGAACTCAAACATTGGCCGCCATTTATGAAGCATTTTTGTTGGTTCGGAGACTTAAACGTCGTAACTACAGCTTGAATAAGCTGTAGTTACGACGTTTAGGTTACCAACCAACAATTCTACTCTTTGTTACATGCTACCGGCAATAAAATTGGCAAAATACCAAGCCGTTTAATATCAAAGCGGATCTTTCGATCTAAGTAAATGGTCGGGGCCAAGGGAGTAAGTGGGACTAGCGTTTAGCTAATTGGTCTGTTACTTATGTACTCTTGTTTAACCCATTCCAACACAATGGAATTTTAGACCAGTCCAAATTGAAAGGAGCAGCAGGCGACAATTTCAAGTTGATGGAATTTTGATTTTTTTCGTCTTTTGGGATAGAAAACATTGTGGATAATGAAGAAATTGCCTGATCCAAGCAATTTCTTCATTTTCCACAATGTTTTCCAAAGCTTTTTTGTTGAGGGGCGTAAAAAAGAGGGATAGAGTGGGAATGGGTTAACGCCGTTATTGTCGTACTGTGCATGTGCTATTGGTCTTTGTTCAAATGTTAATAAAGTCTTGATACATCTCTTGGTATTTGTTTGTTTGAATGGATTTTAACTCCGCTTTTCAATTTTTCAGTCATACAGTAGTACTGGTGTAAGAAATACCAGGAATCCATGGTTAGGTGCTACAGCTGCCACGAATTGACAGAAAAACTGTTAACATGTGCGTTAAACCCCATTCAATCAATCATTTGACTGACATTCGCTTTCCGCAATTTGGTCTCGGGGAGAGTGTGGTCCGTCGATGTCTACATGTGTTGCCTATTTAATGCACGTGTTATTGGTCTTAGTTAATATGTATAAATGGTCTAAGTGAACATATGAAAATGGTCTGATTCACGTGTCCTTTATCTTTTGATGCAAGTGTTATTAGGCTTGCCTCACACGTCCCGGTCGCGGGCGATATCCTATGTGATATTTTTCTCATACCAATGGGTTGATAATGGTAAACCTAAGCGGGATGAGCAGCTGGAGGAATGGAAAGGATGTAGTAGTAGCACTGGTGTAAGAATTACCAGGAATCAATGGTTAGGTTCTCCAGCCGCCGCGATATGACTGAAATAATATCCAAAGTGGCGTTAAACCCCATTTAAACAAAACAAAGAAATATATGCAATTGGTTTAATGCGCCAGCTATTTTTTTCTTTGGGCGCGTGTGTTCTTGGTCTTTTTTTTACATGTCTTATATAATGGTCGGATGCAAATGTGTAATTGGTTGATATACCCGTAGTTGGTCTTGGTTCACAGACGCAATTGGTTAACTGATGATGCATGTATGATATGTCTTGGTCCACACGAGTAGTCGTACTTGGTTCACGTGTGTAGGCAGTCTTGAAGTAAGTGTGAAATTTGGATCTTGTGCAAGTGCGCAATGGTTTAATGTACGTGTAATTGGTATTTGTGCTCCATGTTATAGGTATCGGTGTTTATGTGATAACCCTCGTCATGCTGTATGAATTACCTTACTGAATTGCTGTAAAATCAAAGGACTGAAATCACTGATAGAACTTGTTGTTCAAAAATCAATATTTCCTTTAGAAATCAATTTCATAAAAAACTCTGGCAGGAAAAGTACAAGCAGGAGGTGTAGACCAAGATCAGACTGCACTTATGTGCAGACTGATCTTGGTCTACACCTCCTGCCAAATCCGAAATATTCCGGGTTTAGCATGACAAGGGTTGATGGTCTTGGCTAAAAAGTAGTATCAATTTAATGAACGTGCCATTGGTCCTTTTGCGCATATGTAATTGGTCTTAGTTAACATGTGTATTTTACTTGTGTATGTGTGTAATATCTCTTTGTGTTCTAGGTGCACATTCATAATTAGTCGTGATGTACATGTGAAATTGGTCTTGATGCATATGTGGTAATTGGTTGATGCTCATATAATTGGTCGACTTATAGTTGTCAAACTCAAATTATCTAAAACTGATCGATTCTTGAGCACTTTTCTAAATTTACAGACGCCAGATCTGCTATATTTTTTTCATCATAATCCTTTGGAAGATTCGTTTGAATATATTCAGCTATACCTTTGGTGCACACAGATATGTAAAATAGGCGAATTTAGTGTATATTAGCAGTATGCCTAAATTGTCAGTGGAAATTATTACGTCTTGTTTTACATTAATTCAACAAAAAAGTTTCACATAACGTTGCAAAAATTCTTGACCACCACAGATGGTGATAAATGATAGTAGGTTTAGTTTACATTGTCCAGTTTGCATTACATTGATTTTGCATGTATTACGTAATATATGAACCGTTGAGCAACTACCAAAGAACAGACCTCTCTGCATTTTCTCTTGTCTAAACTCTGTTCTGCGAATAACTTCAACGCTTTTTTACCGATGACTATACCGGGCCCACCAGAAAAGTAGCCTCCTTTGACTATAACTTTAAAATGGTGTCCGAAATAATAGGTCCCATTCGTATCCTGGAATAGGAATAGAGAGAAATAATTAGGCGGTGTGTGACACTTTTAACAATTGACCAATAGAGGCTGTCATTCAAAGAAATATTGAAACATTCATTTAATAGGACAGCAGTGGAATTTGAACTCTGATATTAGCCGCCATTTATGCGAAGTATTCTTGTTGGTTTGGTGGCTTGAACGTCGTAACTACAGCTTATTCAAGTTGTATTTACGTAGTTAAAGTCGCAACCCAACCATTCTACTCTTTTGTTACATGCTACTTACCATAAATCTTACAAAATAAAGCCGTTTAAAATCGAATTATAACTTCTTGTTAATGGGCGTGGCCAGCGGAGAAAAAGGGCGAGGCTAACGATTGGTCAATACCACTTTTACATAAAGCGCAACTACTGACCAGCACCGTCTGTCTCGTGGTACATAAATTTTATAATCTTAGCTTAACCCATTCACACTTTTAGACCAGTCCAAATTCAAAGAAGCTGCAGACGACAATTTCGAGTTAATGGAACTTTAAAATCTTCGTCTTTTTGGGTAGAAAAACATTGTGGATAATGAGGAAATTGCTTGTAACAAGCAATTTCTTCATTATACACCATTACACACCAAAGCTTTCATATTGAGGGGCGTTTAAAAGCGTCATTGTGTAGGAATGGGTTAACGCCAATGAGTCACTATCTACCAACAGAGCGAGAAGTGAAGACGCTGATCAGACGTTGTGGATATACAGCCTGAGCCATGTGCTTCGCATTACGCATATCCAGAGTTTATCAAGCAATCGTGCCTGTCAATCAAGTATCAATTCGACTAATGAAATCGTTCATCTAGACCCGAAATGAACTTTGAACTCCAACTTTGACCGCCGTTTCTAGCAAGATTTTTTCTTGGACTAGAGACATCAACGTCGTAACTACAGCTTATTCAATCTGTAGTTACATGGTTTAATTCGCCAACCAACTATTCAACCTTTTTTGGTACACGATACTAGCCATAATTTTTGCTGAAAGATTGTTGAAAGCGGCGTAAAACCCCATTCAAACAAACAAAACAAACCATAATTTTTGCAAAATAACGCCGTTTAGATTCGAAGCGGAACTTCCTCTCGGAGTCAATAATAAGTGGGCGGGGCCATCGATCGGTCAATTGCAATATTGTTCTAAATACAATATAAACACTTAAAACAGTATCGCAATCAACCCTCTATATGTAAAATCGCTATTGTTTAACGAATTAAAGGATTTTAAAGAATTTGATTTGAATAAGCTGTAGCTACGACGTTTAATGCGCCGTTTCGACAAAATGCTGAACAGAAATGTCGGAGTTCAAAGTTGACTTCCGGTCTAAATGAATGAATATAATGATTGGTCAATCGACTTTTCCTTGATAGTAGCGATCCGTAATTAGTTACAAAACTACTTATGAAAATTCATTTCACAGTTGATAGGCTGGTTTCGGCCCCATATATGGTGGTTTAACATTCGAATTCATACCTCAATGATAACAACAACAACAAATCATCTTTTATAACTTAACAATTTCTAAGCAATTATCGTAAATAATTTGAAAAAGCAAAGATTTTACCAGTTTAAGAAAATATTTAGTTTATACTAATTTATTTTAGTTCGATTGCGACGAAAGCTTTAAGCATATAGAGTCGCTTTCGAACGCACAAACCAGATCTTTTCACGTCCCTGAAAGATCAGCAGTGGCTTATCCCCACTTCTACCCACTTCTTCAGCTGGGTAGACTGAGGCTGGCTATTAAGTGTCTTGCCCATGAACACACCTCGGTGACGGTTGGGCTCGAACCCGTGACCTTCAGATCACAATTCAAGTATCTATACCTCTCGACCATCGAAAATATTTGATAGACAGAATTCAAAATGGTCCCGTGCTCATTTTTTTTTTCTGGGGGACTGAAACAAATTTACTTATTTAGAATTAGAGAATTTTTGACAGACACAATCGAAATTATTTTTAGCTAGCAAAGCGTCAGCTTTGATAGTTTAAGTTAACAGACAAAATTTTGAGGTCGTCTCAAAGTTCAATGAGTGCAAAGTGCCACTGGAGGCTTAACCACTAAATGCCTACGCCATAAAAAGTAGTTCTTATGTATTTCAGGAATATTGCAAACTCTGTATGCAAGTTTATCTCCTCCACGTGTTTTTAGCTCATGTAAGCACAACGTCTTAAAATGACTCTGTTCAGAGTCTTCAAAGAAACTGCAGACGACAATTTCAATTTGTTTCAAACTCTTTAGGTAGAAAACAATGTTGGCAATAAAGGAAATGCTTGTAACAAGCAATTTCTTCATTTTCAACATCGTTTTCCACAACTATTTTCTTGGGGTGTAAATAGGAGGGATTGGGTGGGAATAGGTTAACTCCTTAGTTGCTTTAACCTCGTTTCTTTATTACGATAACGTTTGACATAGCAGTAATCATACCTGATAACTGCAAAAAAAAAAAAAAAACAAAAACACACACACACATAAAAAACAATGCTTTGCTAGCTTACAGTACTTTTCAGTACTTTGATTAAAGTTGCGTTATCATTCACAAAGGCTGGGGTTTAAATTGAGACCTAACCATACTGTATGAATATTCGAGGAAGTTTTATTTCTTCACGAAAATAAAAAAAATGGACCGAATTTTATAATTGCTTATAAAATCCTTTACAGAGGGATATTTGCAGCACTTTTATTATATGCCTATAAAGAATATGGAATCTAATACAACTCGACAGAAAAAAAAATCAATATTCGCCGTGTACCAGAAAACCGTATTCATCGAGTACCGTTAAACACTACTCTTTTCTGTATTGATGTTCGGGTTTTTTCGGAAAGTTGGTTATTTCTTAATCATTTAAGAGAATTTTCTTAATGCCATGTCCTAAAGGTACATGATAAAAGGAATTTAACAACAGTATGTTTTTCCTATTTGTTTTTACCGTGTTCTCAAAAGGTGTGTAGGTATTTTCGGTCTCATCCAATAAAATACTTATACATGATTCTCGAACACCATAACAACAAATAGAAAAAGACACTGTTGTAATATTCCCTATTTATTAAATCAGGAAAATTTTCTATGGAAATACTTTGTGAAAAAGAAGATTAAACAATTGTTGATTTTTTTCTTGGAAGTATGAATCAAAGGATTATTAATAATAATAATAATTAAAATCATCGATACACAACTAAAATTAAACTAGGCTTTCAGGCAGGTGGCATAAACTATTTTTTCTTTCACATTTAACCCATTACAACACGATGATGTTTTCTGACGCCCTAAAAAATGCTATCATAAAAACTTTGTGGGGAAAAGGAAAAATTTGCTTGTACCAAGCAATTTATCCTTTGCTTACAATGTTTTCTACCATATTTGCCTCTATTTTCCTAATTTTAGTACGATTTGAGATCTGCAACTTCTTTAGCCTAACTTTCGCTGTGTGGTAATGGGTTAAAGTGAATAAGAAAAATAATTCATGAAAGTTTAGAACTAGCACTTACCTGACCTGACAGGAAGTAACGCAGATTTTCTAAAATGACGTAAGCGTCGTCGTCAGTTCTCATAAACCAATCATAATCGTTATAATGATGTTGATAAATATATCGGAATGCCTTTGATGTTTTCGCTTGTAAGTCATTTCTACTTTCACCTGTGCCTAGACCTTAAAAAATATTCGAACATCATAAGACAGACAAATAATATGATCAAGCATCATTCTATCATTTTACATATATCTAAAAATGGAAGCACAGTGTAGAATGGTGGTTAGTTATTATGTGCCTATATTTACTGAACCAGTACAGTTCATTATTTCATTTTCACATTTCATAACGATAGCCCTGATTAGTCGAGACATATGAATCTGCCAATAAGAGCTCCTCTCGTTATGAAGTTAAATGAGATAAAAGTTTTATATAGTGTGGTTATTTAACACGAGTACTTGCTACAATAATTATAGGTGTACTGGTTAGCCCTCTAAGCTTTATCTTTTCTCATTCGAACTGAAATAAGTTTTATAAATTCACCAATTTCCATTCTAAAAGGAGACTGGTAACCATGAATAAAGGTGTTGTTTACATGAATTCCGATTATGTCGTTTGAAAAAGTTTAGTGACTTGGAGTAAGCCTTACCTATTGTCGGAAAGGTATCATTTCCAACCGAACTAAAAAATAATAGTTTGTTACATCTCCTCCCCCATGTATTTTTGATGTGCCGTGACCGGGTTTCTAAATTTTTGGGTTGTGTCATGACCCAACACAGAACGCGGACTTTGTCATAGAGTTCGTCTGCCACGGTTCTGTCGTCTGAAATAACATAGGGTGTATAACAGTATTCTGAGCGACAAAATATTAAGAGAGTGTTTCCCCCTTGACATCACCTGTTGACAAAACAGTACGTGAACAATGAGGAAACATAGTTTGAACCTAAGTTAGCTTGGGGATCGAACCCGTGATTTCATGATTTGCGTTCTAGCCTGATACTGACCTCGTTCATTTCATAAAGTCGGCTTGGGCAGAATGATATCTAAATACTGAATTCAGAAATTCAGGATCGATATTGTTCTAAATCGTGATATGGCCCTTGTTCGCGTATATATCCACATGATCACAACCTCTGCTTTTTCGTCTCTGATGCGTGAATGTTATACTTAACCCTTGTCATGCTGATAAAATTCCCTGCAAAAATTTGTTGAAATCAAAGGACCGAAAGCACAGAAAACACCCATTTTGGGTATTTATGTAGAAAATTGATGGTGCAAATAAAAGTAGCTACAAAAGAACAAGCAGGAGGTCTAGACAAAGATTAGCCCGCACATATGTGCATTCCGATCTTTGCCAAGATCTCCTGCCAAAACAGGAATATTCTTGGTTCAGCATGACAAGGGTTAATATTAAGCCGTGGAATATCTTGGGAAAAGGGACTAGCACGAGTTGCAAACGCTAACTTGTATCGACATTTTTATACGCCCGTCGAAGACGGGACGTATTATCGGATCACCAGTGGCGTCCGGGCGTCCGGGCGTCCGGTCGTCCGGCCGTCCGGGCGTCCGGTCGTCCGGGCGTCCGGCTGTCCGGGCGGTGTCCACTTCTTTGTCCGGAGCATAACTCTGTCACCGTAAGTCCGATTGACTTTAAACTTGGCAGTTATATTCTTCTCATCAATACGGAGTGCAGTGCTCAATAACCATAACTCTACCTGGCCTATTTTTTGAGTTATTGCCCTTCGTTGTTTTTCATACTTGAATCTTGTCCGGAGTATATCTCTAAAAGTATTATAGCTAGGATCATGATACTTCATGGGTGTATAGATCTCACCAAGGGGGAGTGCAGTGTACAAGAACCATAACTCTACCTGGCCTATTTTTTGAGTTATTGCCCTTTGTTGTTTTTCATACTTGAATCTTGTCCGGAGTATATCTCTAAAAGCATGATAGCTAGAATCATAAAATTACATGGATGGATAGAGCTTACCAAGGGGGAGTGAAGTGTACAAGAACCATAACTCTACCTAGCCAATTTTTTTAGTTATTGCCCTTTGTTGTTTTTCATACTTGAATCTTGTCCGGAGTATATCTCTAACAGTATAATAGCTAGAATCATGAAATATCATGGATGGATAGATCACACCAAGTGGGAGTGCTGTGTACAAGAACCATAACTCAACCTGGCCTATTTTTTGAGTTATTGCCCTTTGTTGTTTTTTATACTTGAATCTTGTCCGAAGTATATCTCTAAAAGTTTAATAGCTAGAATCATGAAATTACATGGATTGATAGAGCTCACCAAGTGGGAGTGCAATGTACAAGAACCATAACTCTACCTAGCCTATTTTTTTAGTTATTGCCCTTTGTTGTTTTTTATACTTGAATCTTGTCCGGAGTATATCTCTAAAAGTTTAATAGCTAGAATCATGAAATTACATGGATGGATAGAGCTTACCAAGGGGGAGTGCAGTGTACAAGAACCATAACTCTACCTGGCCTTTTTTTTGAGTAATTGCCCTTTGTTGTTTTTCATACTTGAATCTTGTCCGGAGTATATCTCTAAAAGTTTAATAGCTAGAATCATGAAATTTCATAGATGGAAAGATCACACCAAGTTGGAGTGCAGTGTACAAGAACCATAACTCAACCTGGCCTATTTTTTGAGTTATTGCCCTTTGTTGTTTTTTATACTTGAATCTTGTCCGAAGTATATCTCTAAAAGTATAATAGCTAGAATCATGAAATTACATGGATGGATAGAGCTCACCAAGTGGGAGTGCAGTGTACAAGAACCATAACTCTACCTAGCCAATTTTTTTGAGTTATTGCCCTTTGTTGTTTTTTATACTTGAATCTTGTCCGGAGTATATCTCTAAAAGTTTAATAGCTAGAATCATGAAATATCATGGATGGATAGAGCTTACCAATAGGGAGTGCAGTGTACAAGAACCATAACTCTACCTAGCCAATTATTTGAGTTATTGCCCTTTGTTGTTTTTCATACTTGAATCTTGTCCGGAGTATATCTCTAAAAGTATAATAGCTAGAATAATGAAATTTCATGGAGGGATAGACCTCACCAATAGGGAGTGCAGTGTACAAGAACCATAACTCTACCTGGCCTATTTTTTGAGTTATTGCCCTTTGTTGTTTTTCATACTTGAATCTTGTCCGGAGTATATCTCTAAAAGTATAATAGCTAGAATAATGAAATTTCATGGATGGAAAGATCACACCAAGTGGGAGTGCAGTGTACAAGAACCATAACTCAACCTGGCCTATTTTTTGAGTTATTGCCCTTTGTTGTTTTTTATACTTGAATCTTGTCCGAAGTATATCTCTAAAAGTATAATAGCTAGAATCATGAAATTACATGGATGGATAGAGCTCACCAAGTGGGAGTGCAGTGTACAAGAACCATAACTCTACCTAGCCAATTTTTTGAGTTATTGCCCTTTGTTGTTTTTTATACTTGAATCTTGTTCGGAGTATATCTCTAAAAGTTTAATAGCTAGAATCATGAAATATCATGGATGGATAGAGCTTACCAAGGGGGAGTGCAGTGTACAAGAACCATAACTCTACCTAGCCAATTATTTGAGTTATTGCCCTTTGTTTTTTTTCATACTTGAATCTTGTCCGGAGTATATCTCTAAAAGTATAATAGCTAGAATAATGAAATTTCATGGAGGGATAGACCTCACCAAGTGGGAGTGCAGTGTACAAGAACCATAACTCTACCTGGCCTATTTTTTGAGTTATTGCCCTTTGTTGTTTTTCATACTTGAATCTTGTCCGAAGTATATCTCTAAAAGTATTATAGCTAGGATCATGAAACTTTATGGGTGTATAGATCTCACCAAGGGGGAGTGCAGTGCACAAAAACCATAACTCTACCTGGCCTAATTTTTTAGTTATTGCCCTTTGTTGTTTTTCATACTTAAATCTTGTCCGGCGTATATCTCTAAAAGTATAATAGCTAGAATAATGAAATTTCATGGATGGATAGAGCTCACCAAGTGGGAGTGCAGTGTACAAGAACCATAACTCTACCAAGCCTATTATTTGAGTTATTGCCCTTTGTTGTTTTTCATACTTGAATCTTGTCCGGAGTATATCTCTAAAAGTAAAATAGCTAGAAACATGAAACTTCATGGATGGATAGATCTCACCGGGGGGGGGGGGTGCAGTGTACAAGAACCATAACTCAACCTAGCGTATATTGAGTTTTTGTCCTTTGTTGTTTTCCATACTTTGTTTGAGAAAAAATATTCATTCAAAATAACCTCAGTTCTATTCAAACCTCCAGTTAATATTAAGCAGTGTGACGGGCGTATCTTGTGACAATTTGGCACCTTGTTTCTCTTGGCATGTTTTTCTCTTACCGGTATCATGCTCATTAAACTCTATTTTTCATAAGAACAGCATTATAATTTAGGGAATGAAAGCATGGAAAGGCCGTATTATGGGTTAATATATCTTGCAAAAAACTCTTCCCAGAAAGAGAAATCGAAATTGTGTCGACTAAGGTCAGACCTTAAATATGTGTAGGCTGTTTATTAAGCTAGAGTTGCGATTATTTGCAGCCCAGTGGCGATTTTGTAATACAGATTTCAAGTATACCTTTGTGGTGTCCCTAGACAAGAGGTAGAGCGTCCGCTTCAATAAGATCGGTTCCTGAGAGCATCTATCGATCTTGACCAACACGTTCGGCAAGATAAGCGTTTTAGTACTCTAAATGAAACAACGGCAACATTTTAGACTGGTCAAAATTCAAAGAAGCTACAGAAGGCAATTTAGATTTGATTTAGTCAAAAATATCTGAGTAGAAATAATGCGGAAAATGAAGAAATTGCTTATGACTAGCATTTTTTCATTTCCAAAATAATTCATAAACTCTTGTCTTGAGGGCCATAAATTTGCTGGAATTAGTTTGTAAAGGTATGGGGGTTATCTTAGTTTTTAGAGCTTTAAGAAAAATATTTTACAAAACCAACCTTACCCTCTTTATGTAGCCTGGAATCCTTAAACATTTTAAGTTCAGTCTCATAGGACCTGTCCTCCTGTCTAATACCTTTGACTCCATCCACACTACTCTTCTTTTGGCTAAAATTTTAGAAAGTTTTCTTCTTTATAAGTTAATTATATAACTATAAATGATATAAAAAATACAACAGAAAGAAATCCGTATTCGGGGTGTACTAAAAAACCGTATTCGTAGAGTACCGTTGAACACGGACTACTTTTTTGTGTTTTGACGTTCGTTATTTTCGGAAAGTTGGTTATTTCATAATCATTTAGGAGAATTTTCTTTATGACATGTCCTAAAGATATATGATAAAAGGAATTTCGGTCTCATCAAATAAAAAATACCTACACACGATTACACACAATGCAATCGATATTGACTAAATTGTAATAGAAGGGGTGTCCAGGGGTTTGGAAATGCGGATTTTTCTCCACCTGTCCCTTGACATGTAAAAAAGGATTTTGTTCTTGTCCGGAAACAAAATTATCGTGTCCGCCTCAACCCTTTCCTGTACAAACCCTTGTATTTTTTACGTCCCTCTGATTTTATACTTGAGAAAACATTTTGGAAAAAGAAGAAATTGCTTGTGACAATATTTTCTTACCAATAGGTTGATTACTTTTCAATTTGCACCCACTTTAAATTGTCTTCTGCAACTTCTTTCAAATTTGACCTGTCTAAAATTTTGAAAAACGGGAAAGGGTTAAAGTAAAAAGATGAATTTTGAGAAAGTATTGTCCTGATATTTACATATCCCTGCACAAGTGACCTTGCAAAATGTCCTTGTCCATAAGTAGAAAACCCCATGTCGGATAAGGGAATTCCACACCCATGCATCGGCTTTAGATAAGTTTTTTTCGTTTTTTTTCTAATCCTTTATAGTCCCTCTATTATTATATAGAAACATGTATATAGTTAAAGGATGTCCTCAAGAGTTTGATTACTCGCTAAAGTTGCTGTCACACTACAGCGTATAGCACCAACGTACGCCGACGTATGAGAAATTCAGTCCACAAATTGGTGTACGTTGCAAACGTTGGGCATAAGTTTTGCATACGTTATGAGGACGCTGTCAGACCTCGTCGTACGTCGAGTATGTTGAAAAATTTTGTGCATGTACAAAATTTCAAACGTATGCCGACGTATGGATAGTACGTTGCTCATAAGTTTCATGTACGCAACTTATAAGTAATGCATAGGTTCAAGTACGTTACATGTAAGTGACACATACGTTCGCATACGTTGTCATAAGTTAGAGTACGTTGGACGCTTGTGTAGCGTGTGCTTAGCGTATGCATAACGTGTTTGTAACCTACAAGCAACGTACTCCTAACTTGTGGGTAACTTATACCAAACGTAAATCGACGTATTGAGCGTATGTCCGACGCACTGGGAGCGTACTCAGCGTACTTTGGATGTATGTAGAACGTACTCAACGTACTTGTAACTTACGGGTAGTGTATGTGCAAGCGTTCTGAGCTCATATTGTACAAATTTGGTACACATGAGTAAATCATACCACTCAGATTTGTGTGAAATGGAAGACCCTGAGAGACTTAGATGAGAATATCAGCTACCCATATTGAATCACCAAAGTAATGTGATAGGGTAGAAAATGATGTGGAATAAGAAGAAGTTGCTTGTTACAAGCAATTTCTTCTTTTTCAAAAATGTTTTTTCAAGTATAAAAACACTATCCGTATGATTGAACATAGTTACCAAAGACGGGCATCTTACATTTTCGATTACTTGTTCAAGTAACTACAATAAAATGAGGCAAGTATGAATTCAGTATATACGTAACACAGTTGCCCTTCAAAGAAATGGCGTTGTACATACATATTTCGTGTAATTTGAAATGCTTTTCTTATAAATTAAAACGGAACATGACTATTGTCCTATCCCTTTTTAGCTAGCAAAGCGTCAGCTTTGATAGCTTCAGTTAACAGACAAAATTTTTGGGTCTTCTCAAAGTTCAACGAAAGCAAACTGCCACAGGAGGCTTGACCACTAAATCCATTGAATGCCTACGCCATAACAAGTAGTTCTTATCTATTTTCAGGAATATTGCAAATTGTATTCTATCTATTCAAATTGTATAGAACTCTTTCTAAGGCATGCTATTTAACCAATTCCCACTCAATTTCGCTTTTTAAGCATTCCAAGGAAAAAACTTTGGAACACATTGTGGGCAATGAAGAAATCGATTGGAATAATTGCTTATCCCGAATTGATAGGTAATACAGGGTGTTTACTCTTCTAGTGTTCTGAGGACGATCCCCAGTTTTAGCAAATAAAAAGGGGGAGAGAAACAAGAGGACCATGATGGTCCTATATCGCTCCCTTGAGTATATTGGCTCAAGGCTATATGATATATACAAAATATCAAAGTCCTGTCCCTAATTATTATGGAAAGGAAGATTTTTAAAGATTTTCTCCTTTAATCCTAGGTTTGTTAAAGATCCAGCTATATAGACCTAATTTCCAGATTACAGTATTTCTTTGAAGTATTTAGGAAAGGGTCAGTTGGCATTGATTCATATCAAATATCAAAGCTCAATGCACAGAAAATGGCTTATTTTCAGAGTACGGTAATTCTTTGAAAACTTTTGGAAAAGCGTCGATAAGTTTCGAAACATACCATTAAAGTTCTAGGCCTTATGGTTTTTGAGAAGATGATTTTCAAAGATTTCTATCCTTTATTCTCATATAAAATCAGTGATCACACAGGAAAGGGCTTATTTTCAGAGTACGGTAATTCTTTGAAGTATTTTGATAGAGGGTCAATCGATGTTGATATATAGAAAATAACAAAGCTCTCGGCCTTATGGTTTAGGAGAAGAAGATTTTCAAATAGTTCCTTCTTCATTCTTATATAAAAACAGGGATCATACAGAAAAGAGCTTATATTCAGATTATGGTAAAGAATTTGGAAAAGGGTCAATAAGTTTTGAAACATACCAGATCTTAATGCTCACGCCTTATGGTTTTAGAGAAGAAGGTTTTTAAAGAGTTCCTTCTTTATTCCTATGTAAAATCAGGAACCACACAGGGAGACTATTTTTTAGTGTACGGTAATTCTTTGAAGTGGTTTGTTAGAGGGTCAATAGATGACAATATATATTAAATTCAAAAAGCTCTAGGCTAAATGTTTTTGATGAGAATATTTCTATTGATTTCTTATTACCTTTGAAAAAACAGGGACCGCACAGAAAAGGGCTAATTTTTCAGCATACGGCAATTCTTTGAAGCATTTCGGTAGAGGGTCATTCGATGGTATTTATACCAAATATCAAAACTCTAGACCTTATGATTGGGAGACGAAGACTTGCAAAGAGTTCCTTCGTGATACTTTTGTAAATTAGGGAACGCGAAGAAAAGGAGTAATTTTCAGAGTACGGCAATTCTTCGAAATATTCTGGTAAAGGGCCAACAAAGAATGATTTATAGCAAATCTAAATCTCTATGCCATATGGATTTTGAAGAGAAGATTTTCTCCATTCCTTTGTAAAACCGTTGATAGCAAAGAAAATGGCTAGATAGATGATGATACATAATAAATATCAAAGCTCTAGACCTAGTGGTTAGGGAGGAGAAGATTTTTTTCAAGTCTTTTATCTCGTTTGCCATGGAGACCAAATATCTACATGGATTTCAAATTCTCGAAGTATTTTTGAAAGAGCATGAAATTAGAATCATTTTTGTGAAGTTTATTTGAATTCGCTTGGTTATTTAAGGTGGAGAAGTTTTTTTGTAATTGTGAACGGACGGACTGAGGGACGCCGGACAATGACCTATCACAATAGCTCACCCAGAGCACTTCCTGCTCAAGTGATCTAAAAATCATCATAGAGAACCCTGGTCGAAATGTGGGCCATAAAAGTAATCTCAATTGACAGTTTGGATTTCTCTTGTTATAGTGAATGTACACATCCTAACTTTAAGGCAGTCATCTTTACTTATAATTGCAATGTGAGCGAGGTTAAACTTTGTTACACCTACTCTCAGAACAATATAGACACAAGACTTAAATTTAGTGGTTGTTTTGTGCTTGTTCTAAAATGATCGATCTCTTGCCGCCGTCATAGCGCAGTTCGTAGCGCGCCAGACTCCTAATCTTCAATCATGGGATGTCGAGGGTTCGATCCCCGGCGGCGGCACATATCCTTTCCGACATTTGTCTCTCACCAATGGGTGGATAATCGTAAACCTATGTGGGATAGCAGCTGGAGGCTAGGAAAGCATGTAGTGGTAGTACTGGTGTGAGAAATACCAGGAATCCATTGTTAGGTGCTTCAGCCGCCGCGATATGACTGAAATACTGTTAAAAGAGGCGTTAAACCCCATTCAATCAAGCAGTCTAAAAAGGATCGATTAATGATTACTCGCAACGATACCGAAGGGGGCCGCTATGCTGATCACAGAAAATCCGTGAAAAACTAAAATTTACATGCCATATCGTGTTAGCATGGCGTATATACAAACGCACAGTCAAATAGAAAATAATTCAGTGCTAGTAAGGTCTTCAAGCTGCTATCGACCAGTATAGCAAACCATGGTGAATATTCAATACCGGATTTTTGTTCAGGTGATTCCTCGTTTTGGAGAGGTTACTCTGTTATTACACTTAAATTGTGAACATGCTTAAAATCCCACCTTTGTATAACTTCGAAACTCTGCTTCGCCAACACTTTGATATCATCTTCCATCCCACGCAGAGATCTAACGTCTTTTCTGATGGTCTTTAACTCATTTAGCCCATCTTCCAAGTCTCTTATTTTCTCCATTGTTAATGCATTACTCTCTGATACCCTAACGTTGTTCAAGGTCGCTAAAGTTGTAATGGATCCCATATAGGAAAATGAAAAGCCCACGATGAATCCTAGAAATACCCCGATCAACATCGACCGCCATGAAGTTGTTGATGGGTCCTTACTAGACATTCTTGACTTGATATCTGGAATGAAATTATGTCTTAGGGTTAACCTGGAATAGTGTTTTTTTAATTTTTAGATTGTGACTTAGGACTAGTCTATAGCCGGTAATATAACAAAAGCTAAATAGTTGATTGGGAACCAAAACGTCGTAACTACAGCTTGAATAAGCAGCAATTACGAAATAAAAGTTGCAAAAACAACAAAAATATTTCATGATAGTGTCGCCTATATACTGTCCGAGATCAAAGTTGACTTCTGGTCTAACTGAATGATTTGATTATCGATCAAATCGTTAATAGACGACCATCAATTTACCGATCACCATTGTCAGTACTCCCCCCCAAACAACAACAAAAAAACAAGAGGACCATGATGGTCCTAAATCGCGCCCCTGAGTATGATGGTTCATGGGTTTAGGATATATACAAAATAGCAAAGCCCTCTGTCTAATTATTTTGGAGAAGATGTTTGAGGATTTCTCTTTAAATCCTAGGTATATTGATAATCCCACCATATAGCACTAATTTCCTGAATATGGTAATGCTTTGAAGTATAGACATCAATACATACCAAGTATAAAAGCTGTAAGCCTAATGGTTTAGGAGAAGAAGGTTTTCAAAGATATCATTATTTATTCCTAACTACAATTAGGGATTGCACAGAAAAGGGCTAATTTTTAAGTATTTTGGTAGACGGTCAATATATGATGATATGTACCAAATATCAAAGCTCTATGCCTTATGGTTTTGGAGAAGATTTTCAAAAGTTTCCTTCTTTTATTCTTTGTAGAATCAGGGATCGCCCGAAAAAGGCCAATTTTCATAATAATGTAATTCTTTGAAGAATTTTGGTAGAGGGTCAATAGATGATGATTAGTACCAAATATCAAAGTTCTAGGCCTAATGATTTGGAAGAAGAGATTTTTTAAGATTTCCTTCTTTTATTCTATGTAAAATCAGGGATTGAAAAATGGAGGGCTTATTTTCAGAATACGGTAATTCTTTTAAGTATTTTGATAGAGGGTCAATAGATGATAATGTATATCAAATATCAAAGCTCTAGGCCTTATGGTTTGGGAGAAGAAGATTTTAAAAGATTTCCTTCTTTATTTCTATGTAAAATCAGGAATCACAAAGAAAAGGGCTAATTTTCAGAATACGGTAATTCTTTGAAGTATTTTGGTAGAGGGTCAATATATGATGATTTTTTACCAAATATCAAAGCTCTAGGCCTTATGTTTTGGGAGAAGAAGATTTTTAAAGATTTTCTTTTTTATTTCTATGTTAAATCAGGGATTGTCCAGAAGAGGGCTAATTTTCAGAATACGGTAATTCTTTGAAGCATTTTGGTAAAGGGTCAATGGATGATGATGTATACCAAATATCAAAACTGTAGGCCTTATGTTTTGGGAGAAGAAGATTTTTAAAGATTTCCTTCTTTATTTCTACCTAAAATCAGGGATCACAAAGAATGATGATTTGTACCAAATATCTAAGCTCTAGGCCTTACCGCTTGGGAAGAGAAGGTTTTTTAAGTTTTTTCACTCCGTTACCATGGCAACCAGAGTTCTTCATGGATTTTAATTGTTTGAAGTATTTTGAAAGAGCTTGACCTAAGGATCATTTCTGTGAAGTTTTGTTGAAATTCAATGGTTAGTTTAGTTGGAGAAGATTTTTTTGTAATTGTGAACGGACGGACGGACGGACGACGGACGATGACCGATCACAATAGCTCCCCATGAGCACTTCGTGCTCAGGTGATCTAAAAACGTCACACTCGACCATATGATTTATTGACCGTACGTGAAATGTTGACCTCTATTTATTTCAACCATTTCCGTTGTCACTACAACTTTAGGAATATCAGTTGGTGGAACTAGCGAACCGTCAATTATCCACGTGACCAGTTGGGACTCCGCGACTTTAGACATCTTTACCGTTACATGAGCTCTGACCTAAAAACTCGGCTACCATAAATATTTGAACAAGAGAAATCACACTTTGTAAAAAATGTTAAAAGGTTAATTCTACGGAAGAGTAGAATGTATTTCTCAGAAACAAATATATATGTCTAGGAAAATCCAAATCGCTTGCGCCTGGCAAGGCTGTGCTGTGGGTGCAACCTTAGCACACTTATTTATTTTTATTCGTTTGTTTTTTTGGCAATCCGAGTTTGTTTTTTTTTTTTTTTTTGTTTTTAAATTGAGCGATATACTACACCTAGTCCAAATACGCCAACACTGTCGTAAGTGACAAAGTAGATATATGGGGAATATTATGTTACGATAAAGCACAACAGCTCGTTTTTGCTTTGAGCTGCGGAGGAAAAAATTGATATTTCACGAGACCGAAGGTCGAATTGAATATTAAATTTTCCTCCGCCGCTCAAAGCAAAAACAAGCTGTTGTATCGCTATCGTAACATAATATTCCATTTGTTATTTACCTATTTTTGATCGAACGGATTCGATGAGACAATACAAAACAAGAGCATCATGGTGGTCCTTTATCGCTGCCCAGAATATGATGGCTCAAGGCTTTATGATCTCTAAGCCTAATCATTTTGGAGAAGAAGATTTTAAAACATTATCTCCTTTAATCCAAGGTTTATATTTGATTCCACATTAAGGCGCTAACTTCAGGAGTACGGTAATTCTATGAAATGTTTTGCTAAGATATTGGCTAATTTTCAGAGTACGGCAATTCTTTTTATGTAATTTCACAGACGGTCAATAGATTGTAATTCCTTTGAAGTATTTTGGTAGACAAATAATAGATGATGATATATACCAACATCAAAGCTCTAGGCTTTATAGTTTGGGTGTAGAAGATGTTTTAAGTTTCACTTGGTTACCATGGCAACTTAAAATTTGAAGTTTTTGAAAGAGCATGACTTAGGGATTATTTCTTTGACGTTTGGTTAAAATTCCGTGGTTAGTTTAGGAGAAGATGGACGCCTGACGATGACCGATCACAATAACTAATCAAGAGCACTTCGTGTTCAGATGAGCTAAAATACCTGTATTTCTATGAGTATTTCCCGTCTCTTGTACCATTCTGGCTACGTGTATTCGCATTATGACTTCATATAAAGAATGAAAATGACTTCATCATAGACTACCTTGTATGGAATCGTATAGGACGATATCAGATAAGGATTTTTTTGACATGTCCGATTTTGTCTGTATAGAATGTATATACATGCATTTTACTAGCAATATTCTTAAGAGATGAAGAGAATATTTTTTTGTTTTCATGGAGGTATGAACCGAAAAACCTAATCACACTGTATGAATACGCGAAGCTGATTCATACATTGTGTGATTATGTTTTTAGGTTCATACCTCCATGAAAATAATAAAAATATTCTCTTCATTTCTTATAGTTTAATAGCATCGAGCAAAAAGAAACAAAAACTTTACAAATTTACATACCTTTTTGTATGGGACTATTTTGTGCGGAAGCATATAAAATCAATGTGTGCTCAAAATTTTGTTCATGGAGTTATGAATAATTTTTTCGACCAATCAGAACGCTCGTTTTTGATAAACGAAACTAAAAATTAAATTATATAGGTATAAACGCAGTTACGATATGTTGCTCGAAACCGTCGATTAACAGATTGATTTTCTATCTATATTTTCTGGTGTGTTAAAATATTTTGTTCGTTTTTCGTAAACTTCGATTCCCAAAATCTTGGAAATCAAAGTACTGAAAGTACTGTTGGAAAGCCAATTTGAACATAATTCTCAAAGTTCAATAGTTTAACTGGAACGGAAAATCAAAGGTTAACTTTTCCTCGTTGACGTTACGCTGCGAATTTTGATCAAATGAAACAACTATTGTTCTACATTCACTTTATATACCAAACTAACAAAACCTTAAAATATCTTTACGAAATCGAAAATTAGGAATTTTGAATTTGGGAAAATTATTTCACATTTCATTCCCATTTTATTAAGTCCGTGCAGAACAATTCGAGTAACGACAAGCGAAAAAAAAAATATCTACACGAAATACTTCGAACTTGTTATTTCTCTTCATTTTCATGAATAGGTTGGTTATAATATGCTAAGTTATGTTACCTTTAATTTTGTAATGGTTATTCCTAAAATATAATCTAACACGAACTCCCTTGAATTCGATTTGCTCCCGGCCGTATTGTTAACAATTTTCAAAGAGCTTCATAAACTGGTAGTCCAAGCAAAATATCAAGGTTTTGGGCCGTATGCTTCAGGAGGAGAATTATTTTCTAAGTTTTAGCCAATTGTTCATTTGAGTTTGCATGTTAATCAGAGTTCAAGAAATTCTTTCACCCATTACTAGACGGCAAAAATTTAGACATGTCCAAATTGCAAGGAGTTGCAGACAACAATTTTAAGTTTATGATATTTTATATTTCTTCAACTTCCTAGTAAGAAAACGTTGTCGAAAATGAAGAAATTACTTGATACAAGCATTTTTTTTTTTCATTTTACGCAATATTTTCCCAATTGTTTTACTTGAGGGGCGTCAAAAAGCGTCCTTGTGTTGATATCGGTAAAGGGGGCAATATAACCTGGGGAACATTTCTGCCAAATTAAGATGGAATAGGCCAAACGTTTTTGTAGAAAACATCGTTTTAAAAAATCCTCTCTATTTCGTCATGTCCCCCATCCCTGTTGTTCGGTCCCTGACACCAGGGTAACAGCTTTAGCAATTCTAACACAGGTTGAAGAACTAAAACATCATGCAAGATATCGTCATTTCATGTTTCGTGCAGTTGGGAGAAGGTTTTCGAAATTGATTTTCCCTTTTGTTGGCATGGCAACCAGAATTTCATTTTTTAAACATATGTCAAGAGCTTACCCAAGGAATACTCCTGCAAAATTTAGTCAACATCGGCCCCGATGGTTTGGGAGTAGATGTCATTAAAAGAAATAGTTTGCAAACGACGCACTACGGACGCCAGACGGGTCTGAGCCCAAGATTATAAACCTTTTTGCGTACTCGGTTGAGAATTTACTCAAACTTTGAGTTGGGATTAAATAAGATTCTACAATAATTCCGAGAAAAATAAATGACAATATTTGTAAGTTGTTGCTTATTGGTCTCAAAATAAAATTAAATTAAACAATATAGTTGCTCAAATTTATAGTTTGAGTAAAATCTCAATTGAGTACGAAAACTGTTTATAATCTCAGGCCTTGATTACAGTCGCTCACCTGGAGCACTTTGTGTTCAGGTGAGGTAGAAAACAGTTCATTCATTAATTTATTTATTAGGCAAGTCGGCAAAATATTTGCCATTGGCCATTTACAAATATAAAACATGAGAATATGGGTCAATGGTATTGTACAAACACATGATAATAATATACAGTTAGAAATTATGTATCAAATAAAGTGATGTATTTTTCGTCATTTTCGGACAGCAGTTTCATACATCCAGATTTTAATTTATAACATAGCATTTTTTGTATATATGGTAGATTTGTTTGATTTGTTTGCATGGGGTTTTACGCCGCTTTCAACAATCTTTCAGTTATATCGCGGCGGCTGGAGCAATTAACAATGGAATCCTGGTATTTCTCAAACCAGTACTACCATTACATCCTTTCCCAGCCTCCAGCTGCTATCCCACATAGGTCTACGATAATCGACCCATTGGTGAGAGACAAATAGTCGGAAAGGATGAGTGCCGCCGTCGGGGATCGAGCCCGGGACCTCTAGATTGACAGTCCGACGCGCTACCAGCTGCGCTATGACGGCGGATGTATATATAGTAGAATATCAACTAGTTACCCTCAAGTTTTAGTTTGCGATGGTAAGAAACAATATGATTCAAACATTCTTTCACGAATAAAATGTTCTAAGCTGAAAATGTACAAACTGCAAGATGTGCGTTATTTTAACCCAGTACCAGACGGCAAAATTTTTGACAAGTCCAAACGGAAAGAAGTTTCAGACGACAATCTAAAGTTCGTGAAATTTTGGATTTTTTTCAACATTTTTGGTAGAAAACATTGTGGAAAATGAAGAAATTGCTTTCAACAAGCAATTTCTTCATTTTCCTCAATGTTTTCTAACGCTTTTTTTTCTTACGGGCCTCTTAAAGCGTGACTGAGTGGGAATGGGTTAATTCCAACCCAAGATAACATGCTATTTTAGTTTCGTCGCCACCAAAGTTTCTTTATCTGCCAATGACAAAAAAAAAAAAAAAAAAAAACCTAGAAAAGATGAGTTTAAATATACCTTTTGAATGTACAGTGTATCTTCTAAATTATGTTTTTCAAGATTAACCACCAAACAACAATGACCAAATTTTGTCATAAAATGTCTGAGATAAAAAAATAAATTTTAAAGGCAAATAATTGAAGGATATATACTTACGTCTGCTGCTTGATTGCAACATGTCATTATTTTGTTAAGAGCGGCTTGTAAACCTTTTAGGCTCAACCACAACTGCACTTTGGGAAAGCTGTGTATCGACCATATTTCTGATACTTAGACTAATGGATACAAATTCCGTAATAAGCAAATTATTATACAAAATCCGTTTACACGTAATACGAATTCCGTGAAATGATTATCCTAGTAAAACTTTTAAACATTTCAATCGGTCGAAAAGTCTAAAAGACACAGCGGATGTTATTTCTTAGACACTTGAAATTGTATTGATATATTGTTCTGATAAACGTCTTATAGAAGAAAAATACCAAAAATTTCAAGTGCTATGAATTTTCTGAATCAATTAGAACTTAAAGTTTGTCTAAAGGTATTTTACATTAATTTGAATACTGTGTATATCTTAGGAACTTATTAATTTTTTCTTTTATCTTATGTTTGAGTTCCCGGGTATTGGTTTGGAAATCGTCCCTCGTGCATTCCACACCCCCCCCCCTGTGGAGTTATGGTCTGTTAAAATAGGTCATGCATACCACTTGGCCGCATTCTAGTGCCAGTTATGTACAACAATATCGGAATCGCACTTTAAAGGAATAATGTATATCCCATTCATAATCCACATACCGTAAATTTTCAAAGAGGAATCTAAACAGAAAAATACTTCAATATAGTCCAGTCACCCTGTCATAAATACAGGACCTGACCTGCAAATAATTGCAACAAATGATATTCATAGGTTATGGTTTAGATGGCATAAATAGTTTAAGACTTACATAATTTTTGCAATGTCTTAAACAACGGCATGAATCTAGTGCACTCTTAGGGCCACGATAAAATAATTAACAACAGGACCATGATAGTCCTAAATCGCTCCCCTGAGTATGATGGTTCGTGGCTTGATTATATAAACAAAAAAGCAAAGCCCTCTGTCTAATTATTTTGGAGAAGATGTTTAAGGATTTCTCTTTCATATGTTGATATAACTTTGAAGTATAGACATCAATACATACCAAGTATAAAAGCTCAATGGTTGAAGAGAAGAAAGTTTTCAAAGATATCATTATTTATTCCTAACTAAAATTAGGGATTGCACAGAAAAGGGCTAATCTTTTAAGTAATTTGGTAGAGGGTCAATGGCTGATGATATGTTCCAAATATCAAAGCTCTAGGCTTTATGGATTGTGAGAAGAAGATTTTAAAAGATTTCCTTCTTTATTCCTTTGTAAAATCAGGGATCATACAGAAAAGGGCTAATTTTCAGAGTATGATAATTCTTTGAAGTATTTTGGTAGACGGTCAATATATGATGATATGTACCAAATATCAAAGCTCTAGGCCAGATGGTTTGGGAGAAGAAGATTTTTAAAGTTTACCTTCTTTTATTCTATATAAAATCAGGGATCATTAAGAAAAGGGCTTATTTTCAGAATACAGTGATTCTTTGAAGTATTTTGGTACAGGGTCGATAGATGATGATGTATACCAAATATCAAAGCTCTAGGCCTTATGGTTTGGGACAAGAAGATTTTTAAAGATTTCCTCTTTTTATTCTATGTAAAATCAGGGATTGCCCAGAAGAGGGCTAATTTTCAGAATATGGTAATTCTTTGAAGTTTTTTTGGTAGAGGGTCAATAGATGATGATTTGTACCAAATATCTAAGCTTTAGGCTTTACCGTTTTGGAGGAGAAGATTTTTAAGTTTTTACACTCCGTTGCCATGGCAACAAGAGTTCTTCATGGATTTCAATTCTTTGAAGTATTTTGAAAGAACATGACCTAAGGATTATTTCTGTGAAGTTTTGTTGAAATTCCATGGTTAGTTTAGGAGGAGAAGATTTTTTTGTAATTGTGAACGGACGGACGGACGGACGGACGACGGACGATGACCTATCACATTTATGAATAGCTTCCCCAGAGCACTTCATGCTTAGGTGAGCTAATAATAGAAATGATAATAAAACATGAACAGATTCCGTTTATTTAAACAAGGTGCCACACTGTCACAAGGTACGCCCGTCACACTGCTTGATATTTACTGGGGGTTGAATAGAACTGAGGTTATTTTGAATGAATATTTTTTGTCAAACAAAGTATGAAAAACAACAAAGGACAATAACTCAAAATATACGCTAGGTAGAGTTATGGTTCTTGTACACTGAACTCCCACTTGGTGAGATCTATCCATCCATGAAGTTTCATGATTCTATCTATTATACTTTTAGAGATATACTCCGGACAAGATACAAGTATGAAGAACAACAAAGGGCAATAACTAAAAAAAATAGGCTAGGTTGAGTTATGGTTCTTGTACACTGCACTCCCACTTTGTGAGCTCTATCCATCCATGAAATTTCATGATTCTAGCTATTATACTTTTAGAGATATACTCAGGACAAGATACAAGTATGAAAAACAACAAAGGGCAATAACTCAAAAAATAGGCCAGGTAGAGTTATGGTTCTTGTGCATTGCACCCCCCCCCCCCCCTTGGTGAGATCTATACACCCATGAAGTTTCATGATCCTAGCTATAATACTTTTAGAGATATACTCCGGACAAGATTCAAGTATGAAAAACAACAAAGGGCAATAACTCAAAAATAGGCTAGGTAGAGTTATGGTTCTTGTACACTGCACTCCCACCTGGTGAGCTCTATCCATCCATGAAATTTTATGATTCTAGCTATAATACTTTTAGAGATATACTCCGGACAAGATTCAAGTATGAAAAACGACAAAGGGCAATAACTCAAAAAATAGGCCAGGTAGAGTTATGGTTCTTGTGCAATGCACTCCCCCTTGGTCAGATCTATACACCCATGAAGTTTCAAGATTCTAGCTATAATACTTTTAGAGATATACTCCGGACAAGATTCAGGTATTAAAAACAACAAAGGGTAATAACTCAAAAAATAGGCTAGGTAGAGTTATGGTTCTTGTATACTGCACTCCCACTTGGTGGGATCCATCCATCCAGGAAATTTCATGATTCTAGCTATTATACTTTTAGAGATATACTCCGGACAAGATACAAGTAAGAAAAACAACAAAGGGCAATAACTCAAAAAATAGGCTAGGTAGAGTTATGGTTCTTGTACACTGCACTCCCACCTGGTGAGCTCTATCCATCCATGAAATTTTATGATTCTAGCTATAATACTTTTAGAGATATACTCCGGACAAGATTCAAGTATGAAAAACGACAAAGGGCAATAACTCAAAAAATAGGCCAGGTAGAGTTATGGTTCTTGTGCAATTCACTCCCCCTTGGTCAGATCTATACACCCATGAAGTTTCAAGATTCTAGCTATAATACTTTTAGAGATATACTCCGGACAAGATTCAAGTATTAAAAACAACAAAGGGTAATAACTCAAAAATAGGCTAGGTAGAGTTATGGTTCTTGTATACTGCACTCCCACTTGGTGGGATCCATCCATCCAGGAAATTTCATGATTCTAGCTATTATACTTTTAGAGATATACTCCGGACAAATTTTAAGTATGAAAAACAACAAAGGGCAATAACTAAAAAATAGGCTAGGTAGAGTTATGGTTCTTGTACACTGTACTCCCACTTGGTGAGCTCTATCCATCCTTGAAATTTCATGATTCTAGCTATTATACTTTTAGAGATATACTCCGGACAAGATACAAGTATGAAAAACAACAAAGGGCAATAACTCAAAAAATAGGCCAGGTAGAGTTATGGTTCTTGTGCACTGCAGTTCCCCTTTGTCAGATCTATACACCCATGAAGATTCATGATCCTAGCTATAATACTTTTAGAGATATACTCCGGACAAGATTCAAGTATGAAAAACAACAAAGGGCAATAACTCAAAAATAGGCCAGGTAGAGTTATGGTTCTTGTGCACTGCACTCCGTATTGATGAGTAGAATATAACTGCCAAGTTTAAAGTCAATCGGACTTACGGTGACAGAGTTATGCTCCGGACAAAGAAGTTGACACCACCGGACAACCGGACGCCCGGACGACCGGACACCACGGGTGATCCCATAATACGTCCCTTCTTCGACGGGCGTATGTGTGTGTGTATTTCCGTTTATTTATCGTCGCTACCGTAGCACATGCCCATATGAGCGACGCCCCCAGAAGTCTGTTAGTTGTTACGGGGGATAGTGCAAGGATACAGGACGAAACTACTGAGAGCCCCGCCTGGTTCTTTAACGTGCTCGATGGATAGCATCGTCACACGGGGCCTCGGTTTAACGTCTCATCCGAAAGACAATTAGTTTGTTAGTAGATATGGTCAGCCCAGGGCTCGAACCCGTGATCTTGAGGTTTGAAGTCAAGTGCTCTATCAACTGAGCTAATCGGGCTGACAAGACGGGCGTATAAAAAAGAAGTCTATATTTAAGTCAAACGGTTTACGAAGGTTATCTTCGGGCTAAAACAACCAATATGACTAATTCAATTAATTTTGTGTGGAAAATCAACTCAAGTGAAATTACCCTCTGAATGGGTACATGCACGATATTTATGTCCTAGAAAGGAAAGATTGGGTGAATATCATTTTCTGTCACCTGTCCATTCTGTCTACCTGTTCGTCTGTCCATATATATGCCTGCTAAAATCTTAAATTTGAAATTGAAAATGGTTTATATCTGAAATATATCTAAGTTACAATGTTCCCACTTGGTACGAAGATACCCCTCAAAGACGTTTAATATCTTATTGTCAAGGTCAAGACCAACCCATATGAGCAATACTATTTGAGCGCATGCGTGACATTTCCAACCATTACACATGTGCGCCAAGTAAAGACTCAGATCAGTCTGTGCATCCGCACAGTCTAATCAGAGTCTTCACTCTGCGCTCTGTAGAAAGATACTGAGCCAAAGCTTCTTTAAACAATCAGAGAATATTCTAATTGCCCCGAATGGCTGTCCAGGGTGCACAATGTGTGCTAGTCACGCACAGGCTCATTTATCAAAGTCATAGAATCTGTCATTCTATGGGACCTTTTCAAAATTCAACGATCACATCTTACTTATATTTTCTTCCAGCTTTATTTTACACTGCAATTCTAATTTATCATTTCAGAAATCGAAAGAAATTAACCCTTTATATGCTATTGAAAATTTATTAAATAGAAACAAAATAACACAAATACATGTTATAACGAAGAGAGTCTCGGAAAATGAATTACCAAAAAAGTAAACCATGTCTATGATTCATGTTCCTAGATACTCATAGATTCTATCAGAAGATGAGCTTTCAAGAAGCAACATAAGTTTGGTGGAGAAATGATACGTTTTTATGTTGTCATTATCCTGCAAAATTGACCAGTCGCTGGTCCCGCCCACTGACTCATTTGGCTAGGCCCCATTTATTCCGAAAGGATGTTCCAATTTGATTTTGAACGGCCTCATTTTGCAAAATAAATGGCAAGTAGTATCTAACAATTAAGTAGAATGGTTGGTTGGCGACCTAAAAGTCGTAACAACAGCTTGAATAAGCTGTAGTTACGACGTTTAAGTCGCAAAACCAACAAAAATGATGCACCGAAATGGCGACCAATGTTGGAATTCACACTGTACTTCCCGTCTAAATGAATGATTTTATTAGTAGATTATTTGATTGACAGTGACAATGGTCAATTGCCAACTTCGATTTTTTATTAGATGCGGCTTTTAGGAAGTTTCATCAATTTGTTTACGCAATCCGTAATTTTGTGTAATAGGGGTGCGAAATTTGTATCACGTATTCCATACCTTCCATTTCATGCACCTTTGAGGTCGTTAATACGGTTTAGGAACAGATAAAAACACCCCTTAAAAGTTTATTCTTTGAGTAGCATAGTCGGAAAAAAAAAAAAACCTTTTCAAAAAATCGAACGTCAACTTTTAAGTTAAAAACTCTTCGTGTTTACCCTTTAGAATTTACCCTATCTATATGTCAGTACAAGAACTTCAGGATATTCCGATGGGAAAATCGATCGCGGTCACGCAATTAACCCTTGTCATGCTGAACCCGGAATATTCCGGTTTTGGCAGTAGGTGTAGACCAAGATCAGCCTGCACATAAGTGCAGTCTGATCTTGGTCTATATCTCCTGCTTGTACTTTTCCTGCCAGATTTGTTTATGAAATCGATTACTAAAAGAAAAATTGATTATTGAATAACAAGTTCTGTCAGTGCTTTCAGCCCTTTGATTTTACGGCAATTCAGTAAGGCAATTTATACAGCATGACAAGGGTTAAAATTGCATGTTACCATGAGACGAAACTTAAGTAATGCGCATCGCGATAAGCGCCATCAGGGAATATTTGTGTTTTGGTTCTGACGGCTCGGAAATAGTTAGATCACGGAATAACGTCACGATGTCATTTAATTTTTAAACGAGAGTTTAAACTCTTTTCAGGACTTAAAATGCTAAAGGGTCTTATTAGTTTACAAGCTATACATTTATATTTTTCTTCTTTGCATTTGCATAAGCCAAGAGATGTCGATAATAATTTAATTTTAGTTTAGTCTATCAAAAACGAGCATTCTGTACAAAATTTTGAGCATGCAGCGACTTTGTTTGCTTCCGCACAAAATAGTCCCGTAAAAAAGTATCAAAATTCGTAAAGTTTTTAATTTTTACGCTCCATGCTATTAAATTACAAGAAATGAAGAGAATATTTTTTTGTTTTCGTGGAGGTTTAAACCGATGAACATAATCACACTTATGTATGAATCCGCTTCGGGTAATTCTACAGTGTGATTAGTTTTTTCGGTTGATACCTCTATGAAAAAAAATATCTTCATCTCTTAAATAATTTTGTTTTCATCGATGTGTAAGTAAAGACTTCATCACACTATATGAAGCCGGAAGCGCAACCATTTATGAAAAGGAAGAGAACACTTCTTTTTTCAAATCGTGGTATAAAAACTTAATCACTCTGTGTTAATACGCGAAGTTGAATCATACAGTAGTATGATTGAGTTTTTAGAATTACGCTCAAATGACCCCCCCCCCCAAAAAAAAAAAAATTGTATTGTCTGTATTTCTCACAATTCAATGTCGTAAAGCAAAGCAAGGAAAATATTTTACTGTGTTTGAGAAAATTTTAGGATCTCAGAATTTGTACGCAAGCATACATAAAAGCTAAAAAAACAAACATGGAAGCATAGAACAATTTAGCAAACCAAAACACCTATATCTTGATAGACAAAACTAAAATTAAAGTATAGAGAATTGTGATGTTGTTATAAGTGTCACACTTTAAAGGTAGGTATTGATTTTTTTTTTTTCATGTCACAGATCTTAATTAATCTTATTAATTTTCATACACTATTTAAATACAGTAGTTTTGCGAAAATCAGAGATCGCTTATCAGAGAAAAACAGGGTATTTCCCTAATAGCCTCCGTAGGCTATTAATCTATTTTTAGATTAACCCGAAACAGTTGCAAACAATGAAGGGTCATTCATGTGGTACGAATACCGTTGGAATGTCGCATTTAGCTTGTATTACATCAAACCAACGTCTTCGTTATCATCGTTACGTCATCAGGATTTATGTTCGCAAGTCGGTCTTTAATTCTATAACGATCAGTCCAAAACTGTCGTAAGCGTTATTATGAATATAAACACTTACCATAGTCGAGCACTTACCATTTGATGTGACATGATTTAGGACGTTGATTGCTTCGCTAGTCAATTTGTTATATTCCGTTGACTTTTGGTCATATACAAATGAGGTCATGCGATGACGACAACCGAGTTCCGTGATATCTATAAATAACCTGGAATTCCGCTGAACCCTTCTTGTATAATCACAAAAAGCCACTTAAAGATGGTAAAAGAATATCCGACTCAAAATTAAGTATTAAATGTACGTTGGATCGTATCTTTCGACACTTGGCATTTTTTCTTGTCTAGGTTTGAGAAACATCGATACCTCCCTTTAACTAAAACAAAAATTTATTGGCTTCATTTCTTATGATAAAATATCATCACGTCAAATGTCATTTACTGATGCCAAATAAGAAATTAATGGTTGAAACATTTGACAGATCGCTTGCCACGCCCACTGACTCCGACAGAAATATACAAAATGTACGGCCAGTAGCATGTAACAAAAATAAGATGGATGGTTGCGACTGAAACGTCATAACTCGTAGCTTGAATAAGCTGTAGTTAATCCTTTCCTGTTTTGCAAAAATTTAGACCCTTCTAAATTCAAAGGTTTTGAAGACGAAATTTTGAAGTTGATCTTACTTGAAAAATAACCATTTACGGGGGTAGAAAATATTGTGGAAAAAAGAAGAAATTGCTTGTTACAAGCAATTTCTTCTTTTTCCACAATGTTTTCTCAATTATAAAATCACAGAGACGTAAAAACCAGGGATTAACCAGGAAAGCGTTAAGGCTTCAACCTTACCTGTCAAAATGATTCACAAAAAGGTCGACCAATCTTTAGAATCCAACGTTTCAATATTCCGATCTGAACGATCGATTTTATAGTGATCGCGGCGATCCGTTGATTTTGTCTGGACCTACAAGCATATAAATTAGTTTCGTTTAAAAAAATTCCAGTGGTAGCGCGTAGGACTCCTAGTCATGGGGTACCGGATTCGATCGCCGGTCGCGGTAAATATCCTCTCTTACATTTGTCTCTCACCAATGGGTGGATAATCGTAAAATTAAGTGGATAGCAGATGGAGGCTTGGGAAGGATGTAGTCGTAGAACTGGTGTTATATATCCAAAATTAAGGTTAGGTGCCAGAGCCGCCACGATATGACTGAAATACTGGTAAAAGTGGCATTAAATCAATTAATGAAATATTTTCTCGGAAGTATGAAATATTGTATCAGCCAATCAAAATGTAGGAACTTAAATTCACGAAAGTAAATTTAAACCACTCATTTATAGTTTGTTAGATTGTTTGAATGGGTCTTAAGCAACTTTTAACAGTCTTTCTATCATATCGCGGTCGCTGGAGCACCTAAAAATTGATTCCAGTTATTTTCACGCCAGTACTACCACTACATCATTTCCGAGCTTCCAGCTACTAATCCCGCTTAGGTAACGATTATCCTACCATAGATGAGAGGTATTTATAATATCGTGTAAACCTTGGCTTAATGCAGACCTTAACCAATTACCAGACGACAATTATTTAGACTGGTCTTATTTGAAAGGAGTTGCAGATGACAATTTAGAGTTTATGTTATTTTTTTATATTTTCAACTGTATCGGCTGATTGAATGGTCGATTAATTGATTGATTGATTGATTGATTGATTGATTGATTGATTGATTGATTGATTGATTGATTGATTGATATTTATGGCGCATCGACAGCTGTGGTCATATTGTTTGCAAGAAATTTAAGGACATTATAATATAAAACATAAATAACCATCCAAAGACAATCACAACACATAAAATGATAGATGATGAATAAAACAAATAAGGATAAACGAAGACTCTTTACTCGCCTCTGACGACATGTCGGTTGTCACGTTTGTTTTTTCTGTTAAGAAAGCAATTTCTTCACTTTACACAATATTTTTCCAATTGCTGTGTTTGTGAGGTGTCAAAAAAGTCAATGTGTGGGAGTGGGCTAATGTTCAAAATAACAATATTAAATATATGTGCATTCAACGATTTAACATTTTGTGTTAAGAGTCTATTTACATATAATTACGTTCAAAAGTATTTTTTTAGCTTTTAAGGTACAGTTATCAATAACTTGATCGATACTTTGCTATACTTGATAGGTCAAGCGTAACGAAGTCAATCGTACAGAGCGTTGACCAACTTAACCCATTACCAGATGAACAAATATTAGACTCGATTAAATTGAAAGAAAGTTGCAGTCGACAATTTTCAGTTGATGGAATTTTAAAGATATTTTTCTATTGGGACGGGAAACATTGTGTATGATGAAGGGATTGCTAGTAGCAAGCAATTTCTTCATTTTCCAACAGTGTTTTCCAAAGCTTTTTCTTCTTGAACGGTGTTCAAAGCGTGATTATTTGACAATGGGTTAATCCATCCCATACAGCACCGCTTATTTATGACAAAGAGAATTGATTGATTGAATGGGGTTTAATGTCGCTTTTAACAGAATTTCAGTCATATCGCGGCGGCTGGAGCACCTGACAATGGATTCCTGGTATTTCTCACACCAGTACTACCACTACATCCTAGCCGCCAGCTGCTATCCCACTTAGGTTTACCATTATCCACCCATTGGTGAGATACAAATGTCGGCAAGAATATGTGCCGCCGCCGGGGATCGAACCCATGACATCCCATGATTGAAGATTAGGAGTCTGACGCGCTACCGACTGCGCTATGACGGCGGCCATTTATGAAAAAGAGGGAAAAAAACTTTAAAAAATATTCCGAAAATATAAAAATTGCTTTTACTAAGCCATTTTTACGTTTCCCACACTATTTTCTATTCTGAAGGTTTTTTACAATCTCTTCACCTTTAATTTGTCGTCGGAAACTTCTTTATAATTAGACAAGTATTAAAGATTTAACTAGGAATGAGTTTAATAGGAGCATGCATTGTTATCAGCCGGAGTTAAAAGTAAAACGAATTATCCTGTAACTACATTGCAGAAAAGATACCCCAGGCCTGCAAATGGTTTAACCCATTCCCACACAGTGACGCTTTTAAACGCCCCTCAATATGAAAGCTTTGAAAAACATTGTGGTGAATGAAGAAATTGCTTGGTACAAGCAATTTCTTCATTATCCACAATGTTTACTACCCCAAAAGACAAAGATTTTAAAGCTTTCATCAACTTCAAATTTTCGTCTGCAACTTCTTTGAATTTGGACTGGTCTAAAATTTCATCGTGTGCCTTAAAATGTGCCTTATGTAAGTATTTAGACATGGTATGTTGTTATTGTTTGTTTTTATTTTTTTATTCAATTATTTTAGCCTTCGATGATTTGTTCAATGAAAGTACCGAAAATTAGAAGAATCACCAACATTTGTTGAGTTATAAAAACATTTAGAAGGGCTGAAAATTGACGAATCCCTGGCCACACCCACTGACTTCCCTGGTCACGCCCACTGACTCCGCTGGTCAGGCCCTCTGAATCTAACTCAAATTTACACTTCGATATTGAACGGCGTCATTGAGCATTCTTTAGGCCAGAACTTTGTAAACAAGACGACCAAGATGGCCCTATATTGCTCCCCTGAGTATGATAGCTCAAGGCTTTATGATATGTACTAGTTATCGAAGCTCTATGCCTAATAAATTTGAAGACGGCGATTTTTAAAGATTATATATTTGATCCCACAATATAGCGCTAAACTCTAGATCACGATTATTCTTTGAAGTATTTTGGTAAAAGGTCAATAAGCATTGACACGTGCTAAATATCAACGTTCAATTCCTAACGGTTTAGGAGGAGAAGATTTTGAAAGATATTCTTCTTTATTCCTATTTAAAATCAGAGATTATACAGAAAATGGCTTATTTTTCAGAATCGGTAAGTCTTTGAAGCATTTTAGAAGAGGGTCAGTAATTGATAATATATACCAAATATCAAAGCTCTATGTCTTATGGTTTGGGAGAACATGATTTTCAAAAGATTTCCTTCTTTATTTCTATGTAAAATCATAGCACAGAAAAGTGCTTATTTCCAGAGTACGAAAATTATTTGGAGTATTTTGGTAGATATTCAAAAGAAGATGATTTATACCAAATATCAAACGTCCAGGACTTTTAGTTTGGGAGGAGAAGATATTTTTCAAATTCATTTGTTGCATTGCAACCAAAGTTCTTCATGGATTTAAATTCTTTGAAGTACTTTGAAAGGGCATGATCTAAGGATCCTTACTGATAAGTTAAGTTGAAATTACATGATCAGTTAAGGAGAGAAGATTTTTTGTTAAGTGTGAACGGAAGGACTAAAGGACATATGGACTAACGGATTGACGGACAGATAGACGGAGGGACGCCGGACAAGTATCGATCAGAAAAGCTCAGCCAGAGCACTTCGTGCCCAAGTGAGCTAAAAAAGTAAAATGGTTAGTTTGCGGCTTCAATGTCGTAACTGCAGCTTGAATAGGTTGAAGGTACGACGTTTAAGTCGCCAAACCAATTAGAATTTCGGCCAATGTTGGAGTTGAATGTTCACTTCCGGTCTAAATAAATTATTTGTTTAGTCGATTAATTCTTTTAACGACAGTCACAATTGGTCAATTAAAACCGGGTTTCCCCCAAAATGGAAAATGCATAATTTGCTAGCGAAGCTATTAAATACTGAATAGCGATAATATCATTTTTTCTAAAATTATCATAAATTTCGAAATAAGACAGTTAAATGTTGAAGCAACTTCAAATTTCAAACACAATTGCTTTTCCCCTGACTAAACCTATTACCTCTAGAATTGTCGGCAACTGGAATTTGATATTCGTTTTGTGAAAAAGCTTATTGTTCAAAATAAAGTATCCGTTTACACATGTATCGCTATTTCAACTCTAAAACAAATGAATAGTGTCAGTCGGCGAGCAAAAAGGCGTAACCACAGCTTTATCAAAGCTGTAGTTATGCTCTTTTGCTCGCCAATCGACTCTATACTTACAGCTTAACACAAAATGCAACAGCTTTTTCTTCCTAACTATTGATTTCGATAACCACTAAAATTGAAGAATCAAGCGACCAATTCAAATAGACCGGAAGTCAAGTTTGAACTCAACCATAGGCCGACATTCATATGAAACACTTTTTGTTGATTTGGAAAGTTAAAACGCGTCACTACAGCTTATCCAAGCTGTAGTTACGACGTTTAGATCGCCTACCAATTGTTGAAACTTTTTAGCTAGCAAAGCGTCAGCTTTGATAGTTATGTTAACACACAAAATTTTGAGTCCTTCTTTGAGTTAAACAAGTGCAAACTGCCACTGGAGGGTTAACGACTAAACCCATTGAATGGCTACGCAATAAAAAGTAGTTCTCGTGTATATCAGGCATACTGCATGCAGCGTCATCTCCTAGGTATGTTAAGCTCATCTGAGCACATCGTGTTCAAAAAGAGCATTGTGATCATCGATAGTCTGTCATGCGTTATCAGCAGCTTTTAGGGGCGATAAATGTAGCTCAAGTTTGATGAAAATTTAATCTAAATGTTTGTCGTGTCATTAAGACAAAGCCAATTGAAAGAGAGATTATTGCATTGCAAAACGCCGGAGACGGGTCTTTGACGATGTCTTTGATTACACTTTAGAGTCTACAAATGTATCTCAATTTTGATGAAACTTGGTCGGATTGTTTTGTTGTTGTTGTATCATTCCTGAAGACGAACCCTTATGAAGATGTGAGCATTCCAAATGTTAACAAGGTAAATGGACCTAAATGACATTTTCTTTGTGTGCCCTCTATGGGCTACAAATTCGGCTTAATTTTCATGAAACTTGATCAGAATATTTGTGAGTGCATTAATGGACGTTATTGAAAAAGAAAACATTATAATGGAAAAGACGAAAAAAAAGGCCTTAGTAAAAAATCCGGCGTATAAAATGAAATATTTTGAAGCGGAGAATATTCTAAAGGAAAAAAAAACAGGAAAGGGGAACAATCGTCATTTTCTTTGTTTTCACTCAAAAGGCCATAAATTTGTCCTAATCATGACTTTGACTTTGCTAGCTTAAAGTACTAGTTTGGTTTGAATGGGGTTTTACGCCGCTTTCAACAATCTTTCAGTTATATCGCGGCGGCTGGAGCACCTAACAATGGCTTCCTGGTATTTCTCACACCGGTACCGCCATCACACCCTTTCTTAGCCTCCAGCTGCTATCCCACATAGGTCTACGATTATCGACCCATTGGTGAGAGACAAATAGTCGGAAAGGATGAGTGCCGCCGTCGGGGATCGAACCCGGGACCTCTAGATTGACAGTCCGACGCGCTACCAACTGCGCTATGACGGCGGCCTTAAAGTACTAACTGTACTTTGATTGTTACATGTTATTGACCATAAATTTGGTAAAATGACTCCGTTAAATATCAAAGTGGAACTTGATACAATGTATTTGAGATAGATAGGGGTCAGTTTAGCTCAATGAGAATCTGTTATTGTAAAATGAGTAAGACTTGTTATTGAGGAAAACATGCTTAAAATGACATTACTTTATCACGTTTGAAAATTATGACGTTTTAATGACGTCGCCATTGTCGAATAATGACGACGCCGATCGAGAACAAGAGGCCCATGAGGGCCTGAGACGCTCTACTGGTTATCAAGTTTTCCGTTAAAGAAATCTGATATTTAAGGAAGTTAATTGCTCAAAGAAGAATGCATACAGAAAAAAAGGGCTTTATCCCCTTTATCATTTTAAGCAACAATCCTCAAGGCCCCTTTTCCCATGTTTCATGACGGATCCACTCCATTTCCAAAAGAAAGTTACCTTATGACCCTACAATCATTCTGTGAATATTTCATCAGAATCTGACAATAATTGTGGACTTAATCACGTAAACAGGATTGTTTTGAATGAAAATCAATAAGGCCCCTTTTCCTGTGTTTTCTGATGGATCAATTTCATTTCAAAAGGAACTTTCCTTACAACCCGACAATTGTCCTGTGAAATTTAAAAGACAACTTGATAATGATTGTGATCTTCATCACATACACAAGAATGTTTTGAATGATAATCTGTAAGGCCCCTTTTCCTGTGTTTCAAATGCCACAATTATTCCATGCATCTTTGAAGAGAATCCAATAAAACTGTTGACTTTATTGTGTTAACAAAGATATTAAATTCAAGTTCTCATAGGGCCCCTTTTCCCGTGATATTTTACTGTTGGTTTTATCGTTCTATGAAAGTTAAAAGTGAATCCGATGAAATACTGGGAATTTGTTTACTAGAATATTTATAAAAAAAAATCATATGGCCCCTTTTTACATGATACTTGATGGATTGTACCCAGTTCTGAAAAGAACCATCTAAGTATTTGTACAATTTTGAAGTGAATCCGGTGAAATCAAGGGACATCATTGTGTTAACCAGAATATTTAAGAGAGTTTTTCATAAGGCCCCTTTTTATGTGACCCTTGCTATAGTCAGATCCACTGTCAAAATCAACAATTGGAATGATGGTACAATCAATCTGTTTAATCTGTGGAATTTATTGTGTTAATGAGTTTATAGTGAAATATTCATAGGGCCCCTTTTCTCATGATACTTTACAGAACAAACAAACAAAATTTCAAAAGGAACAATTCTAATGAAGGTAGAATCATTCTTTAAAAGTTAAAGAGAATCAATGAAAACAGTGGACTGAATTGTGTCAAGAATTTTTGTAACTAAATTTTCATATGGCCCCTTTTTCTGTGAAACTTAACAAATCAGACCCAATGTACAAAGGAACAATCCTAATGATAGTTTGAAGAAAATGATAAAGACTGAGGACTTTATTGTAATAATGATGTTTTGTAATAAAATTTTTATAAGGCCCCTTTTCTTGTGTCACTTAACCAATCAGACCTAATTTACAAAGGAACAACCCAAATGATGGTACAATCATTCTATTAAAGTTTGAAGAGATTCTGATAAAGACTGAGGGCATTGTTGTGTTTATGAGGATTTGGTAATACTTTTTAATACAGCCCCTTTTCCTATGATACTAGACAGATCAGGCCCAATTTGGAGAGAAACAATCCTTATGATGGTACAAACATTCTGTGAAAGTTTAAACAGAATCTGATGAAAACTGCAGATTCTATCTTGGTGTCAAATTTTTGAAATAAAATTTTCATAAGGCTCCTTCTCCTGTGATACTTGAAGGATCAGGTCTCATGTCAGCATCAACAATCGTGATTATTGTACAATGATTCTGTGAAGGTTTGAATAAAATCCAATGAAAGCTCTGGACTTGGTTACAAGGGTTATAGATAAAATTCTCTAAAGGCCCCTTTTCCCATGATACTAGACAGATCATGCCTAATTTGAAAAGAAAGAATCCTTATGATGGAATAATCATTCTGTGAAAGTTTTAACAGAATCTGATGAAAACTGTTGACTTTATTGTGGTACAATGATTTTAAAATAAAATTTCATAATGCTCCTTTTCCTGTGATACTTGACGGATCAGGTCTAATGCAAACATCAACAATCATTATTATTGTGCAATTATTCTGAGAATGTTTGAAGAAAATCCGATGAAAGCGCTGGACTTGGTAACAAAGATTTATAAATGAAATTTTCATAAGGCCCCTTTTCCTGTGCTTCTTGACAGTTCAAACCCTGTTATGAAAAGAATGATAGTTATGATCTTCCAATCATTCTGTGAAAGTTTCAACAAAATCTGATCAAAGCTGTGAGCTTTATTGTGTTAACAGGGTTTTATTTATTGAATTTTCATATAGCCCCTTTTCTCATGTTACTTGATGGATCTGAACCAATTCCAAAGGGAACTCTTCTTACAAAAGTATAATTATTCTGTTTGAGTATAAAGACAACCTCATCTCATCTGTGGACTTACAAGCATTAATTAAGATTTTTTTAATTGAATTTTCCTTAGGCCCCTTTTCCTATGTTTCTCAATGGATCAGACCCAATTTGAAAGGAACAATCCTTATGATGGTATAATCATTATGTGAAAGTTTGAAGTCAATCAGGTGAAATCTAGGGCCATTATGTGTTAACTAAGATTTTTTTTTATTAAATTTTCATAGGGCCCCTTTTCCAATGAAACTTGATGGATCAAACCTACTTCCGAAAGGAACAATCCATTTAATGTGATAATCATTCTGGGAATGTTTGAAGAGAATTTGTTGAAAACTATGGACTCTATTGTGTTTACGAGGACTTTTTCAATCCAGTTTTAATCGGGCCTCTTTTTCCCGTGGTCCTTGACTGATCATACCAAATTTTGAAAGGAACAATTCTTATGATGGTACAATCATTCTGTGAAAGTTTGAAGTCAATCAGAAGAAAACTGTGGACTCTAGAGTGTTAACAAAGATCTTTGAATTAAATTTTAATAAGGCCCCTTTTCCCATGTTTCTTGAGGAATCATATCCGATTCCAAAAGGTACGATCCTTATGATGGTACAATCATTCTGTGAAAGTTTGAAGAGAATCCGTTGTAAACTGTTGGCTCTAGATTATTAATGAGAATTTTTTATTAAACATTTCATAAGGCCCCTATTTCCTGTGTTTCTTGAAGGATCATACCAAATTTCAAAAGAAATAATCCTTATTATAGTACAATCATTCTGTGAAAGTTTGAAGGGAATCTGATGAAAACTATTGACTCCAGAGTGTCAACAAGAATTGTTTAATTAAATTTTCATAAGGCCCTTTTTCCCCTGTTTCATGACACATAAGACCCATTTTCGAAAGGAACGATCCTTATGTGTGTACAATCATTCTGAGAAAGTTTGAAGAGAATCCGAAGAAAACTGTGGACTCTATCGCGTAAGCGAGGATTTTTAATGGAGTTTTTAATTGAATTTTCATAAGTCCCCTTTTCCCATGTTTCTTGAAAGATCAAACCCAATTTCTAAAGGAACGATCCCAATGTTGGTACAATCATTTTGTGAAAGTTTGAAGAAAATCCAATGAAAACTCTATCACGTAAACGAGGATTTTTAATTGAATCTTAAATTAAATTTTCATAAGGCCCCTTTTCCCGTGTTTCTTGCAGATCAGACCAACTTTCGAAAGGAACCATCCTTTTGTTGGTACAATCATTCTGTGAAAGTTTGAAGAGAATCCAATGGAAAACTTGACTCTATCTCGTAAACGAGGACTTTTTAATGAATTTTTATAAGGACCCTTTTCCCGTGTTTCTTGACGGATCATACCCAATTTCGAAAGGAACGATCCTTATGTTGGTACAATCATTCTGAGAAAGTTTGAAGAGAATCATATGAAAACTGTGGACTCTATCTCATAAACGAGGATTTTTAATTGAATTTTTAATGAATTTTCATAAGGCCCCTTTTCCCGTGTCTCTTGCAGATCAGACCAATTTTCGAAAGGAACGATCCTTATGTTGGTAAAATCATTCTGAGAAAGTTTGAAGAGAATCCGATGAAAACTGTGGACTTTATCGCGTAAACGAGGATTTTTAATTGAATTTTTAATGATTTTTTATAAGGCCCCTTTTCCCGTGTTTCTTGACGGATCATACCCAATTTCGAAAGGAACGATCCTTATGTTGGTACAATCATTCTGTGAAAGTTTGAAGAGAATCTGATGAGAACTGTGGACTCTATCGCGTAAACGAGGCTTTTTAAATTAAATTTTCATAAGGCCCCTTTTCCCGTGTTTCTTGACGGATCATACCCATTTTCGAAAGGAACGATCCTTATGATGGTACAATCATTCTGTGAAAGTTTGAAGAGAATCCGATGAAAACTGTGGACTTTATCGCGTAAACGAAGATTTTTTAATTAAGTTTTAATAAGGCCCCTTTTCCCGTGATTCTTGACGGATCTGACCCAATTTCGAAAGGAACGATCCTTATGATGGTACAATCATTCTGTGAAAGTTTGAAGAGAATCCGATGAAAACTGTGGACTTAATCGCGTAAACGAGGAAAAGTTTAACGGACGGACGACGGACGGACGGACGCACGGACGCACGGACGCACGGACGACGGACGGGAAAAAGCCATCGCTTTAGCTCAAGTGGCCTTCGGCCAGTAGAGCTAAAAATGGCTTTTGAAAACATTATATTAAGAAATTTCTTGTGACAAGTTGATTTGGTTGAATGCGGTTTAACGCCACTTTCAACAGTATTTCAGTCATATCGCGGCGGCTGGGGCACCTATATTGGATTCCTAGTATTTCTCACACCAGTACTACCACTACATCCTTTCCTAGCCTCCAGCTGCTATCCCACTTAGGATTACGATTATCCACCCATTGGTGAGAAAAATTTCGGAAAGAATATGTGCCGCCGACGGGGATCGAACCCACGACATACCGCTATTGAAGATTAGGGGTCTGATGCGCTACCGACTGCGCTATGACTGCGACCATATGTGACAAGTAATTTCTTCATTATTAACAATGGTTTCTACTCTCAAATAACAGATTTATAAATTTCATCAACTGAAATTGTCTATAATTATTCTTAAGATATTGGATTTTTTACCTCTCTTTTTTTCTTTTTATTTCTTGTTTCAGAAAGAAAGCATTTTTTTCATTGTCCATTATCTTTTCTACTTTGAAATAAGATTTTTTTTTATTTCATCAAATGAAATTATCGTCTGCTACTTCTTAAAATTAGGACAAGTCTAGAACTGTGTCCTCTGGTACTGAATTAATGTACAGAAACAGTGGTAACTTTAATCCTCTCCTGTTTTTGGAAATTTTAGACCAGTCCAAATTGAAAGAGGTTGCAGACGAAAATGAAAACTGGAAGCTATTTGAAATGAAACCACCCAATGTGGTAGAAAATATTGTGGAAAAAGGAGAAATTGCTTGTTACAAGCAATTTCTTCTTTTTTCAACAATGTTTTCTTGGGATAAAAATCACAGGAACGTAAAATTCCGTATTTGAACGGGAATCAGTTGTTAATCCTTCTTCTGTTGAATATTTACCATCTTTTCACTATATTCTAAATTTTCTACATAAATTTATCAATATCGCATTCAAAGATTTCGTCAAGACAACAAGAAGAAGCAGGTATAGAGTAGGGTAAGCTCAGGCTGCACAGCTGTGCAGGCTGATCTTAGTCTATACACCTGCCAAAGCCATTGTCAAAACAGGAATATTCCGGGATCAGCATGACAAGGGTTAAGATAATGCCATTTTCTAAATCAGAGAGAAAGTGTTTCTATGGTATGAAAATGATTTTTTTTCTTTTTTTTATTTCATTCTTTTAATTTAGACTTGCTTTTCTGGATAACAAATCATACATGAGCAAGAAAGCGAAGTGGTATTTCTGTGGAGAGCGCAAACTATGGTTGCTGGAAAAACTATGCGGAGAGTGCAGAATAATAAGGTTCTAAACTCGTAGGTAAAATATTTCCTGAAATTTGAATGACTATTCTGTCTTTCTTTTTGTTTCGAAATGCGATCTCTAGTTGATCATTGGTGGATCATACCTTTTTTTTCCAAATATGTGATTGCATGCACGTTTTTTTTTTTTTTTTTTTGGTTTGGTGTGCGACAAATCGTCGTTGGGCGAGCAAAATGTCGTAAATACAGCTTTCGTTGGGCGAGCAAAATGTCGTAAATACAGCTGTATTTGCGATATTTTGCTCGCCCAACAATGATATCTTCGGTAGGCGACCAAAACCACGTAAATACAGCTTAGTGAAGCTGTAGCTTCGATGTTTCGGGAGACGATATGTGTACTTCCATTCTATATTCAAGAATTCTGCAAAAGGTAAACAGTTTAAACATTGGTCGGTCTGTGTAATGTGTACATGTAGTTTGACAAGGTCGACATTTTTGTTATTTCAAGATGGTCTCTCTTCCCGTGACAGTTTGCATATTCAAACTTGAGGTTATAATGCAAGCGGATCGTATATACATTGTATTTAAATTCGTCGTTAATTTAAGTGTAATATAGCCTAAAACCCTTTCCCCATCTCCAGCCAGTCAGAGTTACGTTACAGAGAAAAGTGTTTCAGAAGCAATAACATTTACTACTGGTGTCCGGGCGCGGTCTTAGCGCACTTATTAGCGCATCAGGCTCTAAACTATGAGGTACAGGGTTCGATCGCCTGTAGCGGCAAATATCATTTCCGAATATCAACGGGGGAATAATCGTATTGGGATAAGCAGTTGGAGGCTCGGCAAGGGTGAAGTGTAATACTGGAGTAAGAAATACCATTGTTAGTTACTCCAGCCGCCGTGAAATGACAGAAATACTGTTAAAAGTGGCGTTAAACAACATTCAAACAAACAGAACTTATGATTTAAATACAAAAGCTGTAAGTGATTAACACCTGGTAGATACGCTCTTTCGCTGAAAATGGAATCGTGCAGACACACTCACATTCTCTAGGCGTAAGATGAAAGATTATAAAGCAAATGTTTTAACCATTTCCTGTTTTGCATGATATTAGACCTATCAATATATACAAAGGTTTTCAGACGAAAATAATTGATTGGATTTTATTTGAAAAATAACCATTCAGTAGGTTCGAAAATTTTGTGGAAAAGAAGAAATTGCTTGTTACAAGCAATTTCTTCTTTTTCTACAATGTTTTCTCAATTATGAAATCTAGGAGACCAGGGAGAGAACGGGAAATGGTTAAGGAGTGTCCTAGGCTAGATGGACTTTTTGATCAGATCCATATGATTTAGAAGCGGCTGACGACATTCAAAATGGATGTTAACTGAAAAATGGGTGTCTTAAAGGGTAGAAAACGCTGTAGGGAAAGGAGAAATTGTGTAACTATTTAGAGCGCATGAAAAGCATGGATGATTAGTAAGGGGTTACTGTGAGTTAAATGAAGTTGATGTTATGATTCGCTACTGGGCTATCAATGGCGCATTTGGAGAATTCTAACATATTTTATTGTAATATAACTGCTAATTTTTCAGGAATGGGTGTAGGAAAAGCAGAAATCGCTTTTAATAAACTATTTCTTCTTTTTCCAAAGAATTGGCCAATCGCTGACCCCGAAGACCTACCCACTGGCCCTGTCTGTTGACTCCGACAGGACGTTCCATATCAATATTTTGCAAAATTTATGGCCAGTAGCATTTAACCAAAAAGTAGAATGGTTTGTTAGCGACCTAAACATCGTAACTACAGCTTAAATAAGCTGTAGATACGAAGTTTTAGTTACCAAGCCAACAAAACTACCTCAGAAATGGCGGCCAATGTCGGAGTTTTCAAAGCTAGCTTGCATTCTTAATGAATGATTTCATTTGTCGTATGATTATTTGATTTACAGTAGCGATTGGTCTTTGATCTCTCCTGCACAATCTCTTATATGGATTCGTTGACTGAATGAGGTTTATCACATATATCGGTCAATTGCTTACTTTTTTGACATACGCGATTGGCAATTTTATTGCCATTATTGTTTATTGTCAATACTATAGAAAGTGTTTGGTTGTTCTTAATATGGATCACTATATTATTGATATTATTGTCAATAAAATCGAAACGTATAATTTGCCTGTTTGTTTGAATCGGGTTTAATGCCACTTATAACAGCATTTCAGTCACAAACGCGGCGGCAATGGAGCACCTAACCAAAATTTCCTGGTATTTTCCATATCAGTACTATAAAACTACATCCTTCACGAGCCTGCAGCTGCTCATCCCACTAAATATTGTCAACGATTATTCGTGGGAGTCACATATTGGAAAAGATATACGCCACGGACCCATGGCCCATAATTAGGCGTTCTATGCGTCGACACTGCGCTATGGCAACGACACCCTTTATCTGGGGCTGTTGACATTGTACTTGAAGCATAAAGTTTTATCTGGTAAGTCGCTCAAGAGTTAAATCAAAAGAAAAAAATCGAATAATTAGTCAAACGATCTAATTAAGTTTGCGAAATTTTCAAATCGAAAATCATTTTTTATTTTTATTTCAATGGTAGGTAGTGTATTATCTATTTGTCAGTCAATATCAATTTGATCAGAAGTTAGCTCCCAGTTAGTAGTAGTAGTAGCAGCAGTAGAAATGGTAAAACCACTCACCCAAAGGGTAATCCTAACTATTCGGTGAAAAACTCTGTTAAATGTCAATATTTATTCTAACACTTCGAATTTCGATATTCATTCTTCTGCATAATTGTATGTTTAAAAAATATATATAAATGCGGACATAAAACGTGTATTCATTCACAACCGCGTCGGGTACACTACAAAACCAGACTTGAAAAATCACGGTCTTTTTAAGTTTACAAATGCGTAACGGGGCCGAACCGACATTTGAGAAGACAAAAACACCGGGTTAAACGGGGTATAATTATACCGCTTTTTAGTTGGAAGATACCCCTATACGTGTACTTTATCTCATAGAATCAAATAAAATCAAAGACAAAAACACCATGTAAACGGGGCATAATCATAACCTTTTTTCCGGGGGGTGTTTGTTTTGTTTTTGGGTCGGTTTTTTGTTGTTGGTGGTTTTTTTCTGTTTTGTTTAGTTTGAAGACATACTCGTATACGTGTACTCAAGCTAATAGTTTTTCAAATAAAATCAAAGACAAAAACACCGTCTATAAAGGGGTATAATTATACCGTTTGTTTTAGTTGGAAGGTAAACTCGTATACGTGTACTTAATCTGGTAGGTCAAATACAATCAGGCAAAAAAAGATAAGAAAAAAATTATGTATGACAGGGTTTCATTTTACCGTTGTTTTTTTTTTTTTTTTGTGTGTGTGTTGTTTAGTTTGAATAAATACGCGTATACGTGTTTTTAAGCTAATTTGTTCAAATAACACCAAAGACAAAAACATCGTGTAAAACGGAACATAATTATACCGTGTTTTTTTTCCTTTTTTTTTTGTTGTTGTTGTTGTTGTTGTTTTTAGGGGGGGGAGAAATACTTGTATACGTGTACTTAAGAGTTAATAAACTAAATTCGTCGTCTCATCTTGTCGTCTTATCTTGTCGTCTTATCTTGTCGTCTTATCTTGTCGTCTTATATTTGTCGAAAATTAGAAGAAGGCTCTTTTGCAACATGTTCAGAATTATAGGCCTTATAATAAATAAATAAATAAGTAAAAACATGGTGAATAGAATTTATGTGGATACCTACCGATACCTACCCAGTGAGGGTTCTTAAGATACAAAACTGACAAAATCTGGCAAAAGGGTCTTTTAATCTTTTTCGGAATGTAACAGATATCTTTTTTAAAACAAGAGCAGTTGAAGTAATTGCGCTATTTAGAGACCAAATTTTAAATCAGAATACCATCGGTGTGCAAGCAAAATGTCGTAACTACAGCTTTAGTAAAGCTGTAGTTACGACATATTGCTCGCATACCGACGATACGAGCCTTGTGTGAGATTTACAACCTGTAACTATCTGCCCATATTGGGACTCAGATCAGCCTTTACAAGTCAGATCAGCTTCCGACCAGTTAACAGAAAAATACTGACCCAAAACTTCTTTAACCCTTTCCTGTTTTAATTTGAAAAATAATCATTTATTATGGTGAAAAATGTTGTAGTGTAAGAAGAAATTCAAGCAGGGTTTCTAATCGGGCGGGGGGGGGGGGGGGTTAGTAATGAATTGTCTTAGAGTATTCGAGGTAGACTTTCCGTTAAATCTTCGCAATTTTGCAAAATTGTTGCAACTTTCGGGGATATTTCAACGTCTTTTCATCGTTTCATCGAAACCGTAATAAATCAAGTCTGAAAAATATCAAAGGACATTAACTCAAAAATATGTATGGAAGTGGTACGGTTCTTATGCATTGCCCTTCCGCCTAGTGAGATCTATCCACACATAAAGATGCATGATCATACCTATTATAATTTCAGAGATATATTCAATTTTGAAAAATAAAGGGCAATTACTCAAAAGATTGATATGTTAGAGTTATGGTTCTTGACCACTGCACATTCCTTTGTTAAGATCTGTTAAAGATTCTTGATCATACCTATTATACTCTCAGAGATATGCTCCGGATAAAATTCGAGTCTGAAAAACAACGAAGGACATTCACTAAAAAAGAAGATAAGAACTGTAGAGTTGTGATTCTGCACTGCACTAAGTAATGAAATTGCCTCTTTTTTAGCTAGCAAAGCGTCAGCTTTGATAGCTTAAGTAACCAGACAAAATTTTGGGGTCTTCTCAAAATTCGACCAGTGCAAACTGCCACTGGAGGCTAAACCATTAAATTCATTGAATGTCTGCGCCATAAAAAGTAATTCTTATGTATTTCAGGAATATCGCAAACGCTATTCAAATTGTAGATAACTCTTTAAAAAGTCGTCACTTTCTTTAAAACTCGTTTATTTATCATGGTAACGTTTCGCAAAGAAGAATACTTAACATAACTATGATTTGGCTAGCTTACAGTACTTTCAGTACTTTGATTATCAATTTCAGGACTTCTTTCACTATGAACCAGTTTGAACCGGGACATAAATAACATTTATTCTTTAAGCTGCTTCTGATGAGTTTAATCTTAAGTTTTTATTTCTTACTGATATATGCCTCGTTTACCCCAATTACAGTGTTGAAACCAGATGTTTTGACTGATCGAAGACATTAATCAAAATTGATTCACAAATCAAATCATTTAATCAGAGTTGACCTTCGATATTCATGTTAAGCATTCGTTGTTATTTTATCGCCTTTCCCATTTCTTGTTCAATTCCTGCTTTTTTTTTTTTTTTTTTTTTTTTTTTTTTTTTTTTTTTTTGTTGTTGTTGTTTGTTTTTTTTATGAACTCTTGTTTTTATACTTAAGAAAATAACAAGGAAAAAGAAGAAATTACTTGTAACAAGAAATTTCTTCTTTTTCCACAATTTTTCCTACCCTACATAATGATTATTTCCAGAAAAATCAGCTGCGAATTGTCGTCTTCAAAACCTTTAAATTTGGGCAGATACAAAATTTTGAAAAAAGGTAAAAGGTTAAAGGCCTTATCTTCAGCTAACCAAGCTGTAGTTAAGACCATTAGGTCGTTAACAAACAATTTATTTTGCATTAATTGCAGCTGGTGGTTAGGAAAGGGTGTAATGGTAGTACTGGTGTGAGAAATATCAGGATTCAATTGTAAGGTGCTCCAGCCGCCGCGATATAACTGAAAGATTGTTCAAAGCGGCGTAAAACCCCATTCAAACAAACGAACAAAATTGATGTTGTTGTAGGTGTTTTGTGTTCCCTGCCATAAATTATACTAACTAACGTCGTTCGATATTTCAGTCGAACCGACTTTTCGGGGTTATAGGGAGTGGCAAGAAATGTGTTAACGCTTTCCCGTTTTTTTTTGAAAATCTAGACTTGTCCAAATCGAAAAATTTTGCAGGCTACAATGAAAATTAGATGTTATTCGAAATGAAACCATCCTTTGTGGTAGAAAATATTGTGGGAAAAGGAGAAATTTCTTGTTACATAGCGGTAAAAAAATTCAGCGTTTGTACAGGAAAGGGTTAACTGAGACTAAATGTGACTCTCTCGGTACCATGGTACTATATAGGAACTCCATAATTCAATCATTTGAAATAGAGTTCGGATATAGTAGAGGTCAATCGATGTGTGCATTTCAAATAATATTCAATAGTCAGACAGAATGTCTATTTGCGTTCAGTAAAAATGCTAAGATAGAAACATTTCGACCATTTTAGAAGAAGGTGTCTTTTTGTTTACCATACAAAACTGTTTCTGATCTCAGTTTATCAAGTTCTTATTACCCGGAACCCTGAAATAGTTACCCATTAATCATGGCGTAATAGTTGGTGTTGTACTTGTTGTCACGCATTGACAATCAACGAACTTTTCTTTATTTCCAGTTCAAAGAGTATAACGAATTTGGAACTTTCACTTTATTCGGACTGAGAGATTCTAAAGAGTTGTATGTTCTGTGAGGCTAGAATAGATTTCTTACCTTAAAATTTCTGACGAGCGTGATGTCATCAGCGTCTTCCCCCCCCCCCCGATTAAAACGGTCAATTGGGCCATGCTTATCCTTATTTAATTTGCATACTTAATAAGTGGCTGGTGTCATTTAACCTATTACCACATGACACATTTTAGACTGGTCCAAATTCAAAGAAGTTGCAAACGACAATTTCAAGTAGTTTGGTGAAGTATTTTTCACACCAGTACTACAATTACATCATTTCGAGCCTCCAGCTTCTCATACCACTTAGGTTTACGATTATCCACCGATTGGTGGGTGACAAATGTCGGAAAGGATATTTTCCGCGGCCAGGGTTCCAAATCTTGACCTCAAGATAGATAGTCCGACGCGCTACGAGCTGCACTAGTACCACAGTCTTGAATGTGGTTGAAGAAAAAGATGGATAATAAAGTTGACTGATTATGAAATTAAACTGACGCCCACTGACTTTGCTGGCCACGCCTCTATCACATTAAACGGCGTTATTTTGCATCGTTTATTGCAGGTAACATGTAACAAAGTATAATGGTTGGTTGGTGACCAAAACGTTTAAGTCGGCAAATCAATAGAAATGCTTCATTGAAATGTCGGCCTATGTAGGAGTTCCAAATTAACTTCCCGTCTAAATGAATGGTTTGATTGGTTGATCGTTTGTTTTTATTGACAGCCGCGATCGGTCGATTGCAAGTATATTCCACGTTTTATTGTTGTATTCTCTCAAGTAAGTAGAATCAAATAGAAACAAATAAGAGATAGAGGATAATCAACTGGTTATTCCAGACATGAAAAAATATTTCACGAGGATGCGTTGTTAGACGTTGAAAAAAACGAGTGCGCAGGACGATTTTTTTAACGCCTTAAAACGCATCCTATCGAAATATTTTTTTCATATCTGGAATAACTAGTTGATTATTCTATTTATTATATACCCTATTATTTTATTTTTTTAATTAAAATATCGAAACCAATCTTTTTGATAGAGAGAAGGTCTATTGAAAAAAGTGCAGATGAATACATGATTAAAGATTTATTTATTACAGAGAGTGAAACTAAAACTCCATTGACGATATCAAAATTTATTTCACTGAGAGACCCCAAGATTTCATAGCAAGGTATTTAATTACTTGGTATTTTTATATTACCTTTTCATATTCCTCTACTACGACATAATGATTTTGAAATATTATCGTACATAGTAGAACCTGCTCTTTCAAAAACTTTGAAATGGAAGGCATTAATTTGAACATTCAGAATATCTTTATTTCGTGTGATGCGAAATTAAGTGTTGTTTAGGGAAAATATCTGGAAAACAGTCTTTCACTCTTTGTCTCTGAATCTAATAAAATACCATCTCCAATTAATAGCTATCCAAGGTAAATTTAAAGGCCGATTTCTATAACATCCTCTGGAAAGATAATGTGTTGAAATATCAATGGTTTTGTATTTTTGGGTTTGGGCGAAAAAAGGGGAATATGCCTTTATATATTGTGTGGTGTTAATGTTTGTTCTCCTATATGAGCGACGCCCATCCCTCCTCTAAGACGGTTAGTTTTATGGGGGGGGGATGTTATGACACAGAACGAAAATAACAGAGGGTTCTTTTTCGTTAACGTGCACGTGTCACGGGGCCTCGGTAAATGGATTCATTCGCCAGGCGTTTAGTTTGTAAACTAGGTTAGCCCGGGTCACGAACCAGCGATCTCTATGTTTTAAGTCGATTGCTCTACTACCTAAGCGAATCAGGCTGACACCGGGTCTATGTTTGGTCCACTGACGTATATACTTATAAGATACATTACGCTACACAGCCCCCTGCGATTGACCAATCAAATCATTGTCATAGGTTGGGAGTTATCTTTCAACTCCAATATTGGCCGCTATTTATGGGAAACATTTTATTGGTTTTGCAACTTAAACGTCATACTTGCAGCTTTTCAAGCCCAAAGTTGAAGATATCTAAGATGTGGCGTATATTATGACTATTGCCCTATTGTTTGTGAATGATAACCACCTTAATACCATCATTTATTGTCTTGACTCAAAATACCTCCCTTGTTACGATTCCAGATCGTCAAAAGCAGGTTATATTTGAAGTTATTCTTGAGGAAGAAAATCGGTACAATAGTAGCGATCATCTATGACGTAAGCAATATCATCTTGTCGTACCAAGGGCGGCGAAGGCTGTACTTATCTAATTAGAGAAAAAGATGATCTCGATATCCCTTTACTCGTTAGGATGAAGCAATATATGCGTTGCGGAAAACGTACTACACAAATCACAAAGGTAGTACAAACAATTCACCTGTTAATACATTAAATAACGCGATCTTGAAAACGGCTTTAGCTTAAACATGGTCTATATTAGCGAGTTACTACATCTTTAACCCATTCCAACAGAACTAAATGTAAGACTGGTCTTAATTCAAAGAAGCTGCAGACGACAATTTCACGTTGATGGAATTGTAAATTTTTTCACCTTTTTGGATAGAAAACATTGTGGATAACGAAGAAATTGCTTGTCACAAGCAATTTCTTCATTTTCCACAATGTTTTCCAAATCTTTTTACTTTAAGGGCGTAAAAAGGAGGGCTTATGTGGGAATGGGTTAATTCGGTTTTATATGGCGTTAGCGTTAATCGGCCACTAATAAAGTAGTCTCATTTTATAAGCTATCAGACTTTAGCCTTTTAAACTGCATTATATGGGTATAGACACAGGCCTGTCAAATTAATGCCGTTTGATTATAATCCCAGCACTTTGATTGATTTGTAGCCGCATTTGTCATTCTACAGAAAAAATCATTTATCAAACACAGGATTTGTATGAAAAACTTAACAGAAAGACGTCATCTGTTTGATGTTATACGATCCCACAAAAGGTCCTCTCTTAAACATCTGTGTCCTGATCGTCGAAAATATATTATCTCATCAACGGAGTGCTTTAGTTTGTAAAATGAGCCTTTGCGTGAAATGTTCAATATTTCACATGTGTGCCGAGAAGAGATTTTTATCAGACTGTACATCCACAATGGCTGCAATTGACGGATCGATGGCCCGCCCACGGTTCTCCCGCAGGGTGTTCGGCTTGCATACGAAACGCAGTTTATCTTCAAAATATATTGCTAGAAACGTGTATCAAACAAGTAAAATAGTTGGTTGGCGACCTAAACGTCATAACTACAGCTTGAATAAGGAGGGAATGTGTGGGTATGGGTTAAAACAGTAAACACGAGCTTTCGTCATTGTGAGTCTCGATTGGCTGATTTGTTTGTTTGTTGGAACGGGGCTGAAACCACTTTTAACAGTATTCCAGTCATATCGCGGATTCCTGGTATTTCTAACACCAGTCTCCTTTTTCTACAATGATTTTTTTTTCAACCGACTAGATGCTTTATTTTCAATATGAATTCGCATTGAATTCGCTGTCTGTAGTTTCCTCGATTTTTGTCGTGCCGTGATTGTTAAAGATTTCTCCGATTGATTTTACAAAGAGATTTATAACAACTAGTCGTGTGCGGGATATTGCATGTGTTGTCGATTGTTTTATAGTACCACTCCCAAATGTATTTAAGGGAGTTGTCCAAGCACTTGTGAAATTCGGTAATAAATCGTCGGTTTTCCATCAATACCTCGTCATCGCAGTTTGAAATCAGCTGTAGTTACGAGGTCTTGATCAAACATTGACTAAACGAATTGCACCATCTCAGTCATTCCTGTGTCAAATTTTATTTTAGTTTCATCTATCAAAAACGGGCGTTCTGATTGGTTGAAACAAAAATTCATACCTCCATAAATATAATTTTGAACACGCAGCCATTTTGTATGCTTCCGCACAAAATAGTCCCATACTAAAAGTAACGTTATCAAAATTTGTAAATTTTTTGCTTTTTTTCGCTCGATTCTATCAAATTATAAAAAAAGAACAGAAAATAATAATTTTAACGGAGGTATGAACCAAAAACCTAATTACACTTATGTATGAATCCGCTTCGCGTATTCATACAGCGTGATATTTTTTTCGATTCATACCTCCATGAAAACAAAAAACAATATTCTTTTCCTCTCTTATATATATGATTGGTATTATTTATGAGTTTTGGGATATGTTTGCAGTGTATGAAACCCCGGAGCTTAATGCAGAAACACGAAAAAGGTTAAATTTTCATACCCAAATGAAAACAAGACGTATTATCTGCATTTCTAATAACTTGATATCAACAACCTGATAACGTGAAAAGATGTCAATAGCAAAACTGTTACCAGTTTGATAACATTTCATTTTAGTATAATTTAATTTTTATTTTCGTCATCAAAAACGAGCTTTCTGATCGACCGAAAAAAAGTATTCATAACTCCATGAACAAAATTTTGAGCACGCAGCTGTTTTGTTTGCTTCCTCACAAAATAAATGCACAAAAAAGTATCAAAATTTGTAAAGTTCCTGCGTTTACGCTCGTTGCTATTAAATTATAAGAAATGAAGAGAATATTTTTTTTGTTTTCGTGGAGGTATGAACCGAAAAACCTAATCACACTTATATATGAATCCGCTTCGCGTATTCATACAGTGTGCTTAGTGTTTTCGGTTCATACCTAAATGAAAAAAAAAATAAAAATAATAATAATAATATTCTCCTTATATCTTAAATAAATTCATTTTTGTAACTTCTCTGTGCGAAATCGTGTGAAATAGTTGCGTACACATTTGTCATGGGTTATAATCTTTTTTCGCCAATCAGAATACGAATCTTGATCGAAACAGTCAGATTGTTTTCATAATTTTACAATTTGAGGTGAGAAAAGAAAGATGAATCAAATATGTGTGGCTTGTGATCTGAATAATTTAACTTTTTGTTTCGTCCATCAAAAATGGACGTTCTGGATGGGCGCTTCGTGTATTCATACAGTGTGATTAGTATTTTCGGTTCATACCTAAATGAAAACAAAAATATTTTCATCATCTCTTAACTGTAATTCCTTAATTTCTTAAAGCACACACACAAGAAAAAACGTCGATTTATACTTTTCAGTTTCAAGGATAATCTATTTGATATGGCGTCTTTGGTTTCTTTTAATTTAATTGGTTGAACTCCTTAACAACATTTTCTTCCTCATTACGATAGTGAATAACCTGCAAATTTCCATAAATCCACTGATTGATGTAAAATCTTTTGGTTATACGGTATTTACTTCATCGCGAAAAGGGTAACATTCTGGTACTCACAACCAATGACCTTATAAGTTTAGACTTATCAAAAATTGAAAAATGTTGTAGACGACAATTTCAAGTTGATGAAATTGAAACATATTTGTCCTTAAGGGAAGAAAACATTATGCACTTTGAAGAAAGTGCTTGTTAAAAGCAATTTCGTCATTGCCCGCTTTGTTTATCAAACTATTTTCTTAGGGAATAAAAAGGAGGGATTTGTGGGAAAGGCTTAATCCTAATGATAAAATAAGTGTCATTTCAAATTATGTTATGCTAATAACTTGTGATCCGGGGAAAAGTTATCAGACCAAATTGTTGTTTATTATAATCATGACCCCTCAACAAATCGAAAGTGCCTTAACCTTACATTGTTTTCCTAGTCCGCTGAGAAAGACGGGGTAAATGCAGGACAAAACCCAAACCAGGACAAAACCCCACTAGACAAAACCCCAACAGGACTAAACCCCGGCGGGAAACCCCAGAACCAGGAAAAAACACCAGGACAAAACCAAAGAGGACAAAATCAAACCTGGACAAAACCAGGACAAGCCCCACCAGGACAAAACCCCAACCAAGACAAAATACCACAAGGACAAAACCCAAACCAGGACAAAACCCCATCGGACAAAACCCAAACAGGAAAAAAACTCATCAGGACAAAATCCAAACGGAACAAACCCCCATCGGGCAAAACCCCACTAGGACAAAAGTCCCACTGGAAAAACTCCGTCGGACAAAACCACACCGGACATAACCCCACCGGGACAAACCCCCAACAGGACAAACCCCACCCACCTTTAGGGTTTTGTCTGTACCACGACGTGGGTAAACACCCCTTTTCCTTAACGGGCGTTAAAATATTAGACAGGTATCATACGGATGATACGACGAAATTCGACATCTCGGTGAAAAGGTATGGCAAGTGCAAAACTGACAACTTTGACTTTTAGGCAATCGGACGTCGAAATAAAGATGTTTGTAGTCTATATTGAATGAGACATAAGTACATGTATATTGTATCTTTTAGTGTAGAAAAAATGGAAATTCTCCCTTTGCAGTTGATATACTACAACCGAGTCATGAGACCAAGCAGGCCTATCGTAAAATCGTTAAAAGGAAATGAAAGTTCATAAATTCAACAATAAAAATCTTAGACTCAACGACACTTTTATGGTACTGCTAAGGATTTTATTTTATTTCTATTCATTTAAACTAATAGAAATAGTTCAACGAGTTCTAAAATTTCGAACAACGCTCTATCTAACACTGGCCCTAACTCTTCTAACTTTGATCCTAGACTATTCTATTTCACAGAACCGAACATAATTTCATTACAGACGTTGAGCGTCCAAATAGTAACATGTAACAAAACATAAATTGAGAAATAAAACAACAACAACAACAAAAAAAAAAAACACTCACATAATTAAACACGATGGTCCAAATAGTAACATGTAACAAAACATAAAATAAAAATCGGTCACATAATTGAACAAGATTAATTATACCATGTTAATAACGAGAGTATCATAATGTAGCGTAAACTGAACAAGTCATTAAACATCGTATCCGCGCCATCAAAAAACATTGCAAACAAAGCTTACCCCCTGCTGTTTTTGCAACCCTTTTGTTGTCTTCTGTAATAAACGTTCTGTTCGATTTCACAGGAATGGGAGTATCAGCGATACAACGGCTTAAACTGAAACTCTTTCCGATCACTTGCACTTAACCCATTTCCATACAAAGACGCTTTTTGACGCCCTCAAAAAAATAGTTGGAAAATGAAAAATTGCTTATAACAAGCAATTTCTTCATTTCCCCAATGTTTTCTAACCCAGAAGTTGATAACCTAAATTTCATAACTTTTAAATGTTCATCCGCAATTCTTTTCAATTTGGGCCGGTCTAAAAAATTCGTCCGGTAATGGGTTAAGTAATTCAAAATTAAAATCTCACTGGCTGTTCTACTTTACAATGTTTAACATGAGGCTAATAGAAAGCGACTTAATTCATACCCATACAAAACCAGTATTTAGGCCCATCAAGCATAAAAGGTTTGGGGAAACTTTGTGGAAATTGAAGTAATTAGTTGTAATAAAAAAAGATCGCTAACTTTCTTTCCCATTATTGGGACTTGGGGCGTCAGATTCGACCAATTTTCAATCAAATGGAACGATTCAACTCCGATTTAATTTAGTTTCTTCTATGAAATCCGCGGATTCTATTATGCTGAATGATTCATTTCTTTCCTAAAGAAAACAAGAGAACCACGAAGGTCCTAAATCGCTTCCCTGAATATGTTGGTTCATGGCTTTATGATATAAACAAAATAGCAAAGCCCTCTGTCAAATTATTTTGGAGAGGTTGTTAAAGGATTTTTTCATTTAATCTTAGGTATATTGATGATTCCACCATATAGCGCTAATTTCCTGAATACGGTTATTATTTGAAGTATTTTACTAGAAGACAATAGACATCAATACATACCAAATATCATAGCTCTAGGCCTAATGGTTTAGGGGGAGAAGATTTTCAAAGATATCCATCTTTCTTCCTATCTAAAATCAGGAATTGCACAGAGAAGGGCTAATTTTCAGAGTACGATAATTCTATGAAGTATTAAAGTAAATGGTCAAAAAATTATGATTTATTCCAAGCGTCAAAGCTCTAGGCCTTAGTTTTGAGAAGAAGATTTTCACAGAATTTCTTCTTTATTCCTTTGTAAAAATCAGGGATCACGCAGAAAAAATGCTAATTTTCAGAATACAGTTATTCTTTGAAGTATTTTGGTAGAAGGTCTATAGATGATGATACATACCAAATATAAAAGCTCTAGGCCTTATGGTTTTGGAGAAGAAGATTTTCTAAGATTTCCTTCTTTATTCCTTTGTAAAATCAGATATCGCACGGAAAAAGGCTAATTTTCAGAATCATAATTCTTTGATATATTTCTATTGAGGGCCAATAGGTGATAATATACACCTATACAATAAATATCAAAGTTCTAGACCTAATGGTTTAGGAGAAGAAGATTTCAAAGGTTTCCTTCTTATTCCTTTGTGAAATCAGGGATTGCATAGAAAATGGTTAATTTTCAGAATACATTCATTCTTTGAACTATTTTGGTAGAGGATCAATAGGTTATGATAAATACCAAATATCAAAACTCCAGGTCTGATGGTCTTGGAGGAGAAGATTTTCAAAGTTGTCCATTGTAAATTCAGGGATCGCACAGAAAAGGGCTAATTTTCAGAGTACAGTTATTCTTTGGTATTTTGGTTGAGCATCAATAGGTGATGATATGTTACAAGTATCAAAGCTCTTTGTCTTACGGTTTAGGAGTAAAAGAGTTTTTAATATTTTTTTAGGGACCGACAGACGAACTGATGTACAGACGGTCGCCGACATTTACCGATCATAATAGCTCACATTCAGCACGTTCTGCTCAGGTGAGCTAAAAAAAGAATGGAAAAGATTTTACATGTATCATCGCAATATATTTCAATAGAAAATTATGTCCAAAACTGGTAATATTTGCTTATTTGATGTCTTTCTTTGACACTCGCGTTGATAATTTTGATCAGAAGAAATTACGGGGTTTTTTTTTTGGGGGGGGGGGGTTGTAGTTGTTGTGTTTATTCTTATTTTAGTCGTTTAGATATGAAACTAAAATCCTAACATAATTAACCATTTGCTGGCCTGGCCTACTGACTCCCTAGGCCCCGCCCATTAACTCCAAGAGGAAGTTCCGCTCCGATTTTTAACGGCATCATTTTGCAAAATTTATTGCCAGCTACAAAACAGTAAAATGGATGGTTGGTCAACTAAACGTTGAATAAGCTGTAGTAATGACGTTTAAGTCACCAAATAACAAAAAGGTTAACAAAAATTGCGGCCATGGAATGTCGGAGATAAAATAAAAACGTGTTTTATTAATAAGATCGGGAGGGGGTTGAAATTTTAAAATTCTAGTCATGGAGATATCATGACAGAAAAAAAAAACCAACAGGTGTCTTATTTGCACCTCGTGATTGACAAAGAATATTTTCTCCGATTCACGCGACCACGTGAACCGATTACCTTAAACTACCGCCAAAAGGGCTCGCACAGATTTCCGTGAGATACCGTGATTGATTATGCTCACATTCCTCTGCTGATATATCTGCTTTGGCTTTCAGATATTAGTGAGACTTATAAAGCAATACCTTACAAATATTTTCATCTGGATGCGATAAGTCCACTCCGACATTGGCGCCATTTTTGTTTACCTTTATTGTTAGTTTGGCGAATTAGACGTCGTTACTACAGCTTATTCAAGCTGTAGTTACGACGTTTAAGTCACCAACCAACCATTTTACTTGTTTGTTACACGCTACTGGCCAGAAATTTTGCAAAAAAACGCTGTTATAAATCGAAGCAGAATTTCCTGTGGGAGTCAATGGGAGGGGCTAAAGAAGTAAGTGGGCGGGGCCAGCGATTGGTCGATTCTTATGCTTACAGCTTTATACTGTCTAACTTTTGATACTCTTATAACGAGCAAATGGTAGAAGAATTCAGCCATAAAGAGCTACAGAGTTATCTCTTTATAAAGATTTAAAAAAATAATGCCATCATAGATTTAATTTTAATGTCATTGTAGAAAAGGAGTGTTACAACGCGTTTTGTAACAAAGCTGAAAAATGTAACAAATATCACAGAACGCGTTGACGCTGCATGAAATGTAACAAAAATATGCACAAAGCATTTTTTAACAAGATTGTAAATTATAGTAATTTCTTTGATCCGTTTAACGCATTGTAACAAAGCAGGACATGTTTTATATGTCTGTTTTTCCAAGTGAAACTATACATGCGAATTCGTCCCCTTTTGGTGGAAAAAGAAATAAATCGACCCTTTGTCGTACTGTGAAATTATATATAATTCACCATTTTGTAAAAGTTTATTGGCCACAGGCCTTTTGATTGACAAATCGCAGCTGTCAATTAAAGAATTAATCGACCAATCAAATCATTCGTTTAGACCCGAAGTGAACTTTGAACTTTTTACCTTAAAGTTTAGGTTTTGGGGTAGTTTGGGGAAGATTTTATTCTTTCTTTCTTTCAGCTAATATATTGACTTGCAAAGTCCCTGGATAGCCATGTTACTCATTCTAACAAAAGAATTTCATTTTCACCAAAAGCTATTAAATCCAATTTGAAAGCGCAGAAAGTCTTAATTCATTAACAATGAGCTAATTGTTATCAACCAGAGATGTTTACCTAATATTCTATCATTACAGCGTTATATAGTCTTAACCCTTGTCATACTGAGCCCGGAATATTCCTGTTTTGGCATGTGGTACAAAGATCAGCCTACATATATGTGCAGTCGGATCTTAGTCTACACCACCTGTTTGGCCCGTTGAAGTAAGTGAGCTTTATATTTTTTTCAAAACAAATAATGACACATAACTGGTATTTCTAGTGCTTTCACCCCTTTGATTTTGATGTATTTCAGAACAGGATTTTATTCAGCATGACAAAGGTTAATATATGATATTTAACCGTGGTATTCGAATGCTATTAACCCTTTCCTATACAATCACTGGTTTTTACGTCCCTGTGATTTTGTACTTGAGAAAACATTGTAGAAAAAGAAGAAATTGCTTATAACAAGCAATTTCTTCTTTTTCCACAATATTTTCTACCCTACTGAATGATAATTTTTCAAATTAAATCCTATTTAAATTTTCGTCTGCAAAACTTTCGAATTGGGACAGGTCTAAATTTTAGCAAAACAGGAAAAGGTTAAAGGCGAGATCAATAAGAGCGCTCATATTACAATACAAATAGACAGGCACAGCAGTGCTTAACCCATTCCCACACAACAAAATTTTAGACCAGTCCAAATTGAAAGGAGCTGCAGACGACAATTTCAAGTTGATGTAATTTTAATTTCTTTCGTCTTTTGGGGTAGAAAACATTGTGGATAATGAAGAAATTGCTTGATACAAGCAATTTCTTTATTATCCACAATGTTTTCCAAAACTCTTTAATTGCGGGGCGTAAAAAGGAGGGCTTGAGTTGGAATGGGCTAACTAAATAATGTTCAGCGGATAGCCTGATCAGGCGGATAGTGATCTGAGTTATCGTTATCAGCATTGCTACCATTATCTATCATCATTATCATTATCATCATATTATGATAATTTACTATTCAATCAAATCCCACTCAATGACGTTTTTGAAAAAAGCAATTTCTTCATTTTCCACAATTTTTATAAGCAATTTGTTAATTTTCAAAATATTTTCTACCCAGAAAGTAGACAAAATCATAACGCTGAAAATCAACAACTAATCAAAACACTAAAAGTGCTGATAAAAAGTGACTTAACATCATTAGAACAAAGTTGCAACAAGCATTTTCTTTATTTTCCACAATGTTTCCTACCAAAAGAAGTTGATAAAATCTAACGGTTCATAAAATTTTGCTTATTATTATAAGCAATTTCTTGATTTTCCACAATGTTTCAAAGGCTGAATAGTATGTGGATTTGTTAATAGTATTTATCTGAAAATATCTGTAGAACAATAAAAGTTACAACCATTATATGACAAAGTTTTCAGACTCATAATGACTCCTTACAGCCGAGGCCAGACTTTGATAATTTAAGACACTGTCCTATTATTCTATTTGTTATGCAATCATAATGAACACTTGCAAACTACATTTAACCTATTACCAGACGGTCAAATTGTACGAAGTTCTTGGCGATAGTAGACGTTGGTGTTAGACTATGTACCTTTTTTTTTTTTTTTTTTAAACCCGGCCAATATTACAAAAGATTGGGCAAACCGCGTTGGAAAGGCAGAAATCTTGGCACAACCTATAGATATATCCCTTGTTTATGCTTCCTTCATTCACCAGGGTAGGGAAAGGGAAGGATTTAAATGTGAAACGGATATGAATATGAATAAATAATGATTTAAACGCGTGGTCTGAAGGTTCTTTGTATTCTACAGCATATGCCTGCATAAAAAAATGTATATGAATCCAGTACAAATATCCCTTTGCGTGGACATGCATACAAATGTAAGCGGAATCAAGTTCACCCATTTCCACACAATTTTTTTAGGCAGGTCCAAACTGAAAGAAGCTGCAGACGACAATTTCAAGTTGGTGGAATTTTATTTTTTTATTTTTTTTATTTTTATTTATTTTTTTTTTTTTTTTTTTTTTTTTCGTCTTTTTGAATAGAAAACATTATGGATAATGAAAAAAATGTTTGATACAAGCAATTTCTTCATTTTCAACAATGTCATTCCAATTTTTTTTTTTTTTTTTTTTTCTTTAGGGGTGTTAAAAGGAGGGCTTGTTTAAGATTGGGTTAAACGCTATTCGAAAAGCGATGACAATATTTGACCCGTCAAGAGGAAACGGACTTTCCTGAAATCGCGAAAAGCTTGAAGGCTGGTCACATTTTTCATTCTGTCCATTCAATATTATTTCATTTTCAAATGTAATTATCTCTAACTTGTGATTGATCCGATCCCCTTTTTTCAATACTGATTGGTTTTTTCAAAAGACAGGTCACGTGAAATAGATATTCTGTTCCATTATCAAATAATTAACCCTTGTCATGCTGAAAGAAATCTGTATTCAAAATGAACTGAAATCAAAGAACTGAAAGAATTTCAGGTCCGCAGAGCGGACAAATATTTCTTTAAATCCTTAAAAGGACAAGCACGTGACGTAGAATAAGATCAGACTGCACATATGTGCAAGCTGACCTTTTCCAATGTATTCTACCAAAACAGAAATAATCCGGGTTCAGCATGACGCGGGTAAAGTTTTATACAAGTTTTGTACCAGGAATGGAAGAACTGTTCTTCGAAAACATTTAGAAAATGATTAAAGACGAGTGTTGATATTTAAAACACTCGTCAGTATACGAGCAAAATGTCGAAACTACATCTGTAGTTACGACATTTTAATCACGCAACAGCGTGCTGGTGAAACAAAAAGGCTGCAAGCACGTGCCATCCCCCAGTGGTTGGACACTGAATACAAATATGACCATGTGAGTGAAAAATAAAAATAAAATCATTATATCAATAAATATCAATATGGTCAATTAACAATATATTTTTTCACTTTTACCGTAGCCTTGACCTTAAGGCAAAGAGTCAGATTCAAAAGAAACGCACTTGACCTCATCAACTTTAAACACACGTAAATATGATTTAATTGGGACCATATGTATAAGTTTTGACCCTCTCTTTTGACCTTGACCTTTACGGAAGCAGCTTGATTCAAGTACAGTTTTTGGCAGTATTAACATGTCCAAGAGTTTGAAATATTATTAAAATCGGACCAGGATTCCAAGATATACAGGCAATATCAAAATTTGACCCAATGCTGTGTCCTTCAACTTTTGATATAGAACCCGATTCAAATTCCGCACATTTAGCTTGACAAAAATGTACAGGTCTGTGTAATATGTATTCGGTTCATAGAGTTAAGGCTTTTTGACCTTTACCTTTTGAATAGAAGCTTTGATCAAGTGCAACGCACACCTTCTTATCAAGATGCACAAGTGTTTGAAATACAAAGACATCGGACAATCTCACTCAGAGATATTTTACGCAAAAACTTTGTCCGCTTACGCCTATGTTGACGGCGAGGTGACAAGAAGTCGATTTCATTGTTACAGTTAAAGTACTGAAACGTACTGTAAGCTGGTAAAGCATGGTTTTGTTCAGTAATCTTCTTTGTCATGATAAAGAAACGAGGTTAAAAAAGCAACCAAGAGGTTAACCCATTCCCACACAATCCCTCCTTTATACGGCCCCGAGAAAATAGTTGTGGAAAGCAATGTGGAAAATGAAGAAATTGAAGAAAAGGGACTAACATTTAGAATTTTCAAAAATCTGAAATTGTCGTCTGCAACTTCTTTGAAGATCGATGTGTTCAATTGATCTAAAATACCTAGGAGATGAACTTGCATGCAAAGTTTCATTATTCCTTCAATACATAAGAACTATTTTTTGTGGCATTTAACAAATTTAGTGCTTAAGCCGCCAGTGGCAGTTTGAACTCGTTGAACTTTGGGACGACCTCAAAATTTTGTCTGTTAACTTAAGCTTTCAAAGCTAACGCTTTGCTAGCTAAAAACACTATAGCTGAAAAAGGGGAAATACTTTATGATGAGGGCGTTGGCCATCTTCTATTAGATACTTGATACTCTTGTGAGAATACCTATAATCGATCATAATGCCATCGCAAAACATGGGTTTCTTGATAAACTGAAATCAGCCTGACTGTCCTGTCCACCCGTCTCGGTGACTGTCAGTCTGTGAACAAAATGCTACAGATTTGGCAAATCCTTCCCAAAGTTTGCTTTAACGGGTCCCCATCTATAAACATGTTAAGAGTTACTCCGTTTACCCGGGTAACTTCCTTGGCCTCTAGGTTGTTCCGTTCCATTCATTAACTCCAGTTATACATGGACAGATTCAATTAATGGCTTAAATTGAATCAGTAGTTGAATTCAATTTTGTCATATTTATTAATTCATGTCCTCCAATCTAACTAAGGATATTATAAAAGTTCTATGGCCAATTTGTTTGGGGACTTTAAAAAGCGAGTAAAAAAGACAATATTACCATTAACCAATCACTGTTTACTACCGTGTGATATATATTGTCACATCGTGAATGATCTGGGAGTTTTTAATTATCTAAATACTAAACTTAAAGAAGGTTATCTTCTCCCAGAAAATTAGACCTTGCAAGGTTGTAAGCCCAATCTTCAACGAAGCTCTCTTTTTTGACTTGTGTAAAATATTGATACAAAACAATCTAAAGCTCGGATAAAGTTTTATAAAAATTTTGTACAAAGAAAGGAAGAACTGTTCTTCAAAAACATTTAGAAACGGATATCGCATCATAATGATAATCTTTTTTTTATAAAAAAAAGTTTATGTCTGTACAGCATGTTATCCAGTACTTTATCCTTTGTCCAGGTCCTGTGGCGCTATGGCTCTTAATCTGAGAGAAATGGAGGATCGCCTGTTTGAATCCAGTGCCATGATAAATCATCAATAACCCGTTTCCCGTTAAATAGGTTCTCCTGCTTGAACAATCATTACTAAGGTTTGCCATTACTGGTGTACAATTTCTTAGAATATAAACACGACTTTTTACTCTTTAGTGAGAGTAATGGCTTAAATGCCGCAAGCGCCAGAAAGAAATCAGACAACGAGACAGTAAAGCCTTTCTTGTGAGTAATAGCAAGAAACACTTTAAACTCAAATTTGATACAATCTCACAGCAAAACAGGAAGTCTAGAAGAACATTTACCCATTCCAACTCAAGCCCTCCTTTTTACGCCCCTCGAGAAAAAAGCATCGGAAAACATTGTGGAAAATGAAGAAATTGCTTGTATCAAGCAATTTCTTCATTATCCACAATGTTTTTTATCCAAAAAGGCGAAAAAATACAAAATTCCATCAACTTGAAATTGTCGTCTGCAGCTTCTTTCAATTTGGACCAGTCTAAAATTTTGCTGTGTTGGAATGGGTTAAACAACCAAATTGAATGGACATTTCTGATTATGATTGCTCATCCTCTGAGAAATAGGGAGCGGCCGGGGTATGACTGTTCCCTGTCCAATGTAGTGTTACAAGCTCAGGATAAATAAAGGTTTACAAATGTATTATAACTAACTGTGTTGTAATTCATGTTAGTTCCGAGGTATGAAAAGGCATGCGTGTCTCTGCCTAGGGGTCAATTTTCGAATAATACTCTACTGCTACCTCAAAAACTAAATAATACGCAAAACCTCGAGCTCCGAAAATAGTCAAATTACGACATAAGCAATGCACATTCGTAGTCATTTTTCTCATTATTACTGAAAGGTCAGTTTATTATGTGGTCATTTACCTGATACACAGCGACAAGATACAGTTTAAAAATTTTAGAACCACCCAGTCTAAAAGTTTATCTGTATCCCGGCTTTTGACAAGGCCGGGTAATGATGAATACTTCCGGTTGCCACACGAAATTTTTTACCATTCTAAAGACAATTATACTTTTTCTATGTTTTGTTCGACCAGCGTACGGATGGGACAATGACGACCTTGAGTTGTTTGATCTTGTAGAGGAAGTAAATGGGAACTTTTATGATCTACTCGAAGTTTCTAGGGTATGTATCCGACTTCGATAAGTTGATATGTGTTCGGACGACTTTTTAATCCGGAAACTCGTTGATACAACGGTTACCAGTCAACCCGGCCCATCGAATAACTCGGCCCGGTCAAGTGGGCCCCAACATATAATCTATAGTGAAATATACCACAATTCTTTGAATATGTTAAAGTGATCGAAATAGCTTGTTTGAAATTGTGCAGAAACATTGCAACAAAATTCACTTATTAAATGATAAGCATACATTTAATTGGCTATTGACTAATACTAATTATCAGGTTATTAATGCACTGTCAATTTTTTGTTTGAAGCATTTTCAATACATGCATCATAACAACTGTTTTTAATTTGATACCTGAAGTTCAATGTGTTTATACTATCATATCATTCTATTTCTATATATCAGTGGCGTCGTGTGTGGGGTGGCAGGGGCGGCGGCCGCCACCCCAATAATTCGGCAAGTAAAAAGGCATATAGTTGTTTGGCCTGGGGCTGTTTAAGTCTGTTTCAATTCTTATCTTTTTCTAAGGAAACGTTCACACTTTAAAGCAAAAAAATGACGGGCTTATCGCAAGACTATTGTAGGTGAATATAGAATTTATTGCACTTACAATAATTTTGCGATTAACCCTTTACCTTTCTTGAACTTACTAATTGATTGAATACACTAGTTTATTAAATAGGCCCCAAACGCTTAGATCGTAGGCCAGTCCATTTTAATTAAGCCTTTCACAAACATGACCTGGTATTGACGTGCCAAATGGAGAAAGATTTGGAAACCTTGAGACAAAAGAAGGTAGGCTTGTGACCAGCATTTCTTCCTTTTGGCTCGAATAAACCTTATTGTCGTTAATACAAGGTATGAAAATCACAGAGAAGAAGATTTGGAAGAAAATGCTGGTAACCACTTTTTTATCCTGATGATTTCAAATGCCATTCGTTTTTAGAGACGTTTAACCCATATTTTTTGGGAGAGACGGATTGGTGCTTAACATAAAATGACACTGAGAGCCTGAGTTTAAAACAGTGTAATTGAAAATAATAATTATCTTGAATCGAATCAGATATCTTTTCTCTGACAATGTTTCGATATTTTGTCATTCTGACAGTATAATTTAAGCACTGTTACAAGCTGCTGCCATCAGTACTTCCTTAATACAGACTTCAGTCTGAAATAGATTTTTTTCGCTGTATTACACCTGATTCTGCATCGATAGAATAAGCCAGAAATGGGCTTTAAAGTACAGGGAGGGGACACCCCTCCCAAACCCTCCCCGTCCGCTGCCCCAATGTTCAAAACCATGTAACGCGCCTGTATATAGTACAAGATAATTGTTTAATCTGTCCAAGGCTTGTGGCTTGACTCTTATTCCTTTTATGACCCCTTAGATTCAGTGTCAGGGGGTCCTCCAAATTTGCAGTATCGTATTTTGATAATCCTGCAGTATGTAAGTGTATAAAAAAATTATTCTTTACTTTGTGTCCTTATGAAAGATTCATATTAGCTATGGGTCTCTAATAGGGATGCTATGGGCAGAGTTTAAATAGTCAATCTATAATGAAAAATAATAATTATTACCTACTCCTCAATACTTTGATCCTTCTTATCTTGTTTTAACCCCTTGAGCTCCACTCACTGTCTCATAAATTTAAATAACTAGCACAAGCCTTGGAATCAGCAGGTTTTTTTGTGTTTTTGTTTTTTCATGTCTTCTTTGTTACTTAATCACATGTAATAACTGTATGGAGATTATCACCTTTGATTTTTTGTCCTTCATGGACCCTTGATTGGAATAAAACTATTGTCATAAAAACAAAAAAAAAATTGTCATTGTCATATGAATGAGGCAGTATTACCTTACTATGTTTATCTTTAATATTTTCATATTACATTATTTTGTGTTTTTAGTATAAGTATATTGAATCCAGGGCTCCCCCTGGGAAATTTTATTCTTGTGCCAATGAAATGGCCAATGGCAAAAATTTGGGGCCACTTGGTGCCAATTGGAGACAAAAGTACAGCCAGCATGGATAGGTGAATGAAAAAAATCTACTATATTGAAAACAATTAACCTATTATGTATATTAGGTCGAATAAATTGAGAATGGGTTAAAAGGTGTAAAATGAGAGAATTGTCATTTGAAAATGAAATGCCAAGAACACCTCTATGCTGGAAGGCAGGTCGTGAAAACATCTGGTTTGTGAGTTCGAGAGCGACTCTATAAGCTTAAAGCTTTCGTCTCAATTGAACTAAAATAAGTTAGTATAAACTAAACTAAGGCAGGTCAAATTTTGGGTAACCCACAGTACTTTGATTACTAGTCTAATGTCCCAGTACTTTGATTGCTGATGTCTGGGAAATTCACTTGACTTTGTTACTTAAATCATCAATAGATAAGCAAAATGTTGTCTTTGCTTTTTAATCAAAAAGGAATAAAGATCGCCAATTTAATAGTCCAAGCGATGTGAGTCTCCGCCATCTTGATTTACATGATGGCTCCCGGCAGGGTGCTGGGATAACCCCAATTACTGGAGTGATGTCAGAATCAATAAGGTCAGCGATGTATAACTAATCTGTCTTGATTGACATGGATATGCAATGGATATTGATGGTCACATGTGTCCCAAACAAAAACAATGATAAAGTTGTGCGTCAGTAATCATTTCAATGGACTCAACATCCATTTTCCCTTATTTTGAAAGCTGTCGCCAGTAAAATCGCCACTTCATCAATTTTTGGGCCAGAATTTTTATTTTGGCGCCATTGGCGATCAGCAGCTGGAGCCCTGGAATCATTGCTTGAATATGTGCAATTTGAATGACTGTAAATTTCATGCTAAATATTTAACTTTTCAAACTGCAGCTGATGCATACGAAAATGAATGATGATTGAATACTTTTGTATTTGTTATAATTATACTTTATAATTAGTCATTATTAAAATTGATTTGCAATAAAATAAAATTGGGCCAAGTTATTTGTTGGGCTGAGTAGGCGATGATCGAGTTGACAGGTCACGGATACAACTGATCATACCTTTGAAATATTTGTACATTTTTAGCTCTACTGGTTGAAGGCCACTGGAGCTATAGCGATGCCTTTTTCCCGTCCGGCATCCGTGCGTCCGTCGTCCGTCCGTTAAACTTTTCCTTGTTTACGCGATAAAGTCGGATTCTCTTGAAACTTTCACAGAATGATTGTACCATCATAAGGATCGTTCCTTTCGAAATTGGGTCAGATCCGTCAAGAAACACAGGAAAAGGGGCCTAATTAAAACTTAATTAAAAAATCTTCGTTTACGCGATAAAGTCCACAGTTTTCGTCGGATTCTCTTCAAACTTTCACAGAATGATTGTACCATCATAAGGATCGTTCCTTTCGAAAATGGATATGATCCATCAAGAAACACGGGAAAAGGGGCCTTAAGAAAATTTAATTAAAAATTCATTAAAAAACCTTGTTTACGCGATAGAGTCCACAGTTTTCATCCGATTCTCTTCAAACTTTCTCAGAATGATTGTACCATCTTACGGATCGTTCCTTTCGAAAATGGGTATGATCCGTCAAGAAACATGGGAAAAGGGGCCTTATGAAAATTTAATTAAAAAATCCTCGTTAACACTCTAGAGTCCACAGTTTTCATCAGATTGTATTTAAACTTTCACAGAATGATTGTACTATCATAAGGATTTTTCCTTTCGAAATTTGGTATGATCCGTCTAGAAACATGGGAAAAGGGGCCTTATGAAAATTTAATTAAAAATTCCATTAAAAATCCTTGTTTACACGATAGAGTCCACAGTTCTCATTGGATTCTCTTCAAAATTTCTCAGATTGATTGTACCATCATAAGGATCGTTCCTTTCGAAAGTGGGTATGATCCGTCAAGAAACATTGGAAAAGGGGCTTTATGAAAATTTGATTAAAAAATCCTCGTTAACACTCTAGAGTCCAGAGTTTACATCAGATTCAATTCAAACTTTCACAGAATGATTGTACCAACATAAGGATCATTCCCTTCCAAATTGGGTTAGATCCCACAAGAAACATGGGAAAAGGGGCCTTATTAAAACTTAATAAAAAATCCTCTTTAACACACTAGAGTTCACAGTTTTCATCGGATTCTCTTCAAACTTTCTCAGAATGATTGTACCATCATAAGGATCTTCCTTTCGAAAATGGGTATGATCCGTCAAGAAACACTGGAAAACGGGCCTTATGAAAATTTAATTAAAAAATCCTTGTTAACACTCCAGAGTCAAGAGTTTTCTTCAGATTGTATTTAAACTTTCACAAAATTATTGTACTATCATAAGGATTGTTCCTTTGGGAATTTGGTCAGATCCATCAGGAAACATGGGAAAAGGGGCCTTATGAAAATTTAATCGAAAAATCTTTAAGAAATCCTCTTTAATACTCTAGAGTCAACAGTTTTCATCGGATTCCCATTCAAACTTTCACAGAATGATTGTGCTATCATATGGATTGTTCCTTTTGAAATTGGGTATGATCCATCAAGAGCCTCAGGAAAAAGGGGCTTTATGAAAATTTTAATAGAAAATTCTAATTAACCCTTCTCATGCTGTATAAATTACCATAATGGAATTCTGAAAATCAAAGGACTGAAAGCACTGATAGAACTAATTGTTAAAAAATCAATATTTCTGTAAGAAATCAACTTCATAAACAACTTTGACAGGAAAAGTACAAGCAGGAGGTGTAGACTAAGATCAGCCTGCACATAAGTGCAGTCTGATCATAGTCTACACCACCTGCCAAAATGGAATATTCCGGGTTCAGCATGACAAGGGTTAATAATCTAGAGCCAATAATTTTCAACGGATTCTCTTCAAACTTTCACAGAATGATTGTACCATCATAAGGATTGTTCCTTTCAGAATCGGATATGATTCCTCAAGAAACATAGGAAAAGGGGCCTTATTAAAATTTAATTCAAAGATCTTTGTTAACACTCTAGAGTCCACAGTTTTCATCTGATTGACTTCAAACTTTCACAGAATGATTGTACCATCATAAGAATTTTTCCTTTCAAAATTTGGAATGATCAGTCAAGGGAAAAAGGGGCCCGATAAAAACTGGATTGAAAAAGTCCTCGTAAACACAATAGAGTCCATAGTTTTCAACAAATTCTCTTCAAACATTCCCAGAATGATTATTACATTAAATGGATTGTTCTTTTTGAAGTAGGTTTGATCCATCAAGTTTCATGGGAAGAGGGGCCCTATGAAAATTTAATGAAAAAATCTTAGTTAACACATCATGGCCCTAGATTTCACCTGATTGACTTCAAACTTTCACATAATGATTGTACCATCATAAGGATTGTTCCTTTCAAATTGGGTCTGATCCATTGAGAAACATAGGAAAAGGGGCCTTAGGAAAATTCAATTAAAAAAATCTTAATTAATGCTTGTAATTCTACAGATGAGATGGGGTTGTCTTTATACTCAAACAGAATAATTATACTTTTGTAAGAAGAGTTCCCTTGGGATTGGAATTGGTTCAGATCCATCAAGTAACATGGGAAAAGGGGCTATATGAAAATTCAATTAATAAAACCCTGTTAACACAATGAGGCCCACAGCTTTGATCAGATTTTGTTGAAACTTTCACAGAATGATTGGAAGGTCATAACTATCATTCTTTTCATAACAGGGTTTGAACTGTCAAGAAACACAGGAAACAGGGCCTTATGAAAATTTCATTTATAAATCCTTGTTACCAAGTCCAGAGCTTTCATCGGATTTTCTTCAAACATTCACAGAATAATTGTACAATAATAATGATTGTTGATGTTTGCATTAGACCTGATCCGTCAAGTATCACAGGAAAAGGAGCATTATGAAATTTAATTATAAAATCCATGTACCACAATAAAGTCAACAGTTTTCATCAGATTCTGTTTAAACTTTCACAGAATGATTATTCCATCATGAGGATTCTTTCTTTTCAAATTAGGCCTGATCTGTCTAGTATCATTGGAAAAGGGGCCTTTTGAGAATTTTATCTATAATCCTTGTAACAAAGTCCAGAGCTTTCATTGGATTTTATTCAAACTTTCACAGAATCATTGTGCAATAATTACAATTGTTGATGCTGACATGAGACCTGATCCTTCAAGTATCACAGGAAAAGGAGCCTTATGAAAATTTTATTTTAAAATCTTTACACCAAGATAAAGTCTGCTGTTTTCATCAGATTCTGTTCAAACTTTCACAGAATGTTTGTACCATCATTAGGATTGTCTCTTTTCAAATTGGGCCTGATCTGTCTAGTATCATAGGAAAAGGGGCTGTATGAAAAATTATTACCAAATCTTCATTAACACAAGAATGTACTCAGTCTTTTTCAGAATCTCTTCAAACTTTAATAGAATGATTGTACAATTATTTGGATTGTGCCTTTGTAAATATGGGTCTTATTAGTTAAGTTACACAAGAAAAGGGGCCTTATGAAAATTTTATTACAAGACATCATTATTACAATAAATTCCTCAGTCTTTATCATTTTCTTCAAACTATCATTAGAATTGTTCCTTTGTACATTGGGTCTGATTGTTAAGTTTCACGGAAAAAGGGGCCATATGAAAATTTTGTTACAAAAATTCTTGACACAATTCAGTCCACTGTTTTCATTGATTCTCTTTAACTTTTAAAGAATGATTGTACCTTCATTAGAAATGACTTTTTGAAATTTGGTTTGTTCTGTAAAGTATCATGAGAAAAGGGACCCTATGAAGATTTCACTATAAACTCATTAACACAATAAATTCCACAGATTAAACAAATTGATTGTACCATCATTCCAAGTGTTGATTTTGACAGTGGATCTGATTTTGGCAAGTGTCACATAAAAAAGGGCCTTATGAATTCTTAAATATTCTCAATCTGGTTAACACACTGATGTCCCTTGATTTCACCTGATTCACTTAAAAATTTCACAGAATGATTGTACAATCAGTTAAATGGTTCTTTTCAGAACTGGGTACAATGCATCAAGTATCATGTAAAAAGGGGCCATATGATTTTTTTTTGAATAGTCTAGTAAACATAATGAGGTCCAAATATTTCATCAGATTGATAAAACCAACAATTAAATATCACGGGAAAAGGGGCCTTATGAGAACTTGACACAATAAAGTCAACAGTTTTATGGGATTCTCTTCAAAGATGCATGGATGCATGTGGGATTCGAAACACAGGAAAAGGGGCCTTACAGATTATCATTCAAAACATTCTTGTGTATGTGATGAAGATCACAATCATTATCAAATTGTCTTTTAAATTTCACGGGACAATTGTAGGGTTGTAAGGAAAGTTCCTTTTGGATTGAAATTGTTCCATAAGAAAACACAGGAAAAGGGGCCTTATAGATTTTCATTTATAACAATCCTATTTATGTGATAAAGTCCACAATAATTGTCAAGATTCTAATGAAAATTTCACAGGATGATTGTAGGGTCATAAGGTAACTTCCTTTTGGAAATGGAATGGATCCGTCATGAAACACAGGAAAAGGGGCCTTGAGGATTGTTGCTCAAAATAATAAAGGGGATAAAGTCCTGTTTTTCTGCTTCATGCATTCTTATTAGAGTAATTAACTTCCTTAAATATCAGATTTGTTTAACAGAAAACTTGATAACCAGTAGAGCGTCTCAGGCCCTCATGGGCCTCTTGTTTACCATAGTCCCCAAGAAAATCATAAATGACCTGTTTTTAAAGACCATGGGGTCACTGTCCCCTTGGTTCCCCTGGTTCCAAAGCCCTGGTAGCTAGATTATTAGTGTGATACATCAGTTAGTAAAATTTCCCAACTTTCTTTAGACCATGGGGGCATTGTCACCTTGCATATCACCAAGTTTGAATTAATATTATATATTATTTATATATTAAAAGGGGGCCACGCCATCTGAAATCAAGAAGGCATACAGAAAGAAAACTCTTTTACTGCATCCGGACAAAAATGAAGCTGAAGATGCTGAAGTACAGTTTAGAAAGGTATGTTGTCCAGAGACTTTGTATGTACCGGTAACATGACTTTTGTTGAATTACGAGAAGCTGAACGATCTGGAGATAACACATTGCTATCCATAGAATCTTTCTTTACAAAAAGCCTGGGTCCATTTTCATTCCTGACTGGCTATATTTAACCCTCTCTTGTTTTGTAAATTGTAGACCTGTCCAAATTCAAAGGTTTTGCCGACAATGCAAAGTGGATTTGATTGGAAAAATAACCATTTTAGGTGGGGGAAATTATTGTAGAAAAAGAAGAAATTGCTTGTTACAAGCAATTTATTCTTTTTCTACATTATTTTCTTAATTATTAGATCACAGGCGTGTAAAAACCAGGGATTGAACAGGAAAGGGTTAAATATCTAAGTAGCTGTTGCTTTCTCGACCAAAAAATGTTTGTATTTGTAATTATGAGATACATTATATTTATTTTGTTTCTTTCTTTCGATCTTTCTGATAAATAGAAGTTTGATATTGTGATTGCCAAAGGTTTGTCTTCCTTTGTGGGCTGGCTCTCATCCACAATGTATTTAACCATTCTACCCGAAATAATGGACTATTTAAAATTCTATCTTAATGAAAATGTGGTATACAACTTCCATAGTCCATATTTTGTTTGTGAGATAATGGGTTAATATAAGGCATCATTCTATTACAAGACCTTTATTTAGATTGTCAATTAGATTGATTGATTGATTGAATGGGGTTTTACGCCGCTTTCAACAATCTTTCAGTCATATTGCGGCGGCTGGAGCACCTAACAATGGAATCCTGGTATTTCTCACACCAGTACTACCATCACATCCTTTCCTAGCCTCCAGCTGCTATCCCACATAGGTCTACGATTATCGACCCATTGGTAAGAGACAAATAGTCGGAAAGGATGAGTGCCGCCGTCGGGAATCGAACCCGGGACCTCTAGATTGAAAGTCCGACGCGCTACCAACTGCGCTATGACGACGGCAGCTCTATTGTCAATTAGAAATAGCTACGATCATTTTAAAGCTCTGCATGAGCAAATCCAATTTTTCATAGAAACGAGAAAGAAACCTTAACCCATTACAACACAGTAAAATTTTAGACTAGCCCAATTGAAAGAAATTGAAGATGACAATGTAAAGTTTATGAAATTTTGGATTTTTTCTTCTTTCTCGATAGAAAACATTGTGGAAAATCTAGAAATTGCATTTTCCAAAGTTTTTTTCCCTTGAAAGTGTTTAAAAGTGTCACTGAGTGGGAATGGATTAAAGAATATTCTCTGCATTGACCATCAAATTAACCCTTGTCATGCTGAACCCAGAATATTCCAGTTTTTGCAGGGGGTGTAGACCAAGATCAGCCTGCAAATAAGTGCAGTCTGATCTTAGTCTACACCTCCTGCTTGTACTTTTCCTGCCAGAGTTGTTTTTGCAATCGATTTCTAAAAGAAATACTAATTATTGAACAACAAGTTCTATCAGCGCTTTATGCCCTTTGATTTTACAGCAATTCAGTAAGGTAATTTATACAGCATGACAAGTTTTTTTTTTAACCCATTCCAACTCAATCCCTCCTTTTTACGCCCTTCAAGAAAAAAGCTATGGAAAACATTGTGGAAAATGAAGAAATTGCTTGTATCAAGCAATTTCTTCATTATCCACAACATTTTCTATCCAAAAAGGTGAAAAAATTTAAAATTCCATCAACTTGAAAATTGCATCTTCTTTCAATTTGGACCAGTCTAAAATTTTGTTAAGTGGGAATGGGTTAATTGGGTATAAAGCATCTCTAAGAGTACCTCTGCCAAGTTTGTTCATGTAGGACTAGACATACAAGTAAAGGGTGGTGAGTGACATGTGAAGGGATTGTGATGAACCAAAAGTAAATAAACTATGATAGAGTAAGTAAAATGTTACTAAAGAAGAAATTTAAAAATTTGAAACATAAAAGAATCTGGGAAAACGCTTACAATGACTCTACATTAGACATGGCTCTAAATTATACCTATGGTAGAGTAGGTAAAATGTTACTAAAGAAGAAATATATAGTTTTGAAACATAAAAGAACCTGGGAAAACGCTTACAATGACTCTACATTAGATGTGGCTCTAAATTATACCTATGGTAGAGTAAGTAAAATGTTACTAAAGAAGAAATATATAGTTTTGAAACATAAAAGAATCTGGGAAAACGCTTACAATGACTCTACATTAGATGTGGCTCTAAATTATACCTATGGTAGAGTAGGTAAAATGTTACTAAAGAAGAAATATATAGTTTTGAAACATAAAAGAATCTGGGAAAACGCTTACAATGACTCTACATTAGACGTGGCTCTAAATTATACCTATGGTAGAGTAGGTAAAATGTTACTAAAGAAGAAATATATAGTTTTGAAACATAAAAGAATCTGGGAAAACGCTAACTATGACTCTACATTAGATGTGGCTCTAAATTATACCTATGGTAGAGTAGGTAAAATGTTACTAAAGAAGAAATATATAGTTTTGAAACATAAAAGAATCTGGGAAAACGCTTACAATGACTCTACATTAGACGTGGCTCTAAATTATACCTATGGTAGAGTAGGTAAAATGTTACTAAAGAAGAAATATATAGTTTTGAAACATAAAAGAATCTGGGAAAACGCTTACAATGACTCTACATTAGATGTGGCTCTAAATTATACCTATGGTAGAGTAGGTAAAATGTTACTAAAGAAGAAATATATAGTTTTGAAACATAAAAGAATCTGGGAAAACGCTAACTATGACTCTACATTAGACGTGGCTCTAAATTATACCTATGGTAGAGTAGGTAAAATGTTACTAAAGAAGAAATATATAGTTTTGAAACATAAAAGAATCTGGGAAAACGCTAACTATGACTCTACATTAGATGTGGCTCTAAATTATACCTATGGTAGAGTAGGTAAAATGTTACTAAAGAAGAAATATATAGTTTTGAAACATAAAAGAATCTGGGAAAACGCTAACTATGACTCTACATTAGACGTGGCTCTAAATTATACCTATGGTAGAGTAGGTAAAATGTTACTAAAGAAGAAATATATAGTTTTGAAACATAAAAGAATCTGGGAAAACGCTAACTATGACTCTACATTAGATGTGGCTCTAAATTATACCTATGGTAGAGTAGGTAAAATGTTACTAAAGAAGAAATATATAGTTTTGAAACATAAAAGAATCTGGGAAAACGCTTACAATGACTCTACATTAGACGTGGCTCTAAATTATACCTATGGTAGAGTAGGTAAAATGTTACTAAAGAAGAAATATATAGTTTTGAAACATAAAAGAATCTGGGAAAACGCTAACTATGACTCTACATTAGATGTGGCTCTAAATTATACCTATGGTAGAGTTGGTAAAATGTTACTAAAGAAGAAATATATAGTTTTGAAACATAAAAGAATCTGGGAAAACACTTACTATGACTCTACATTAGACGTGGCTCTAAATTATACCTATGGTAGAGTTGGTAAAATGTTACTAAAGAAGAAATATATAGTTTTGAAACATAAAAGAATCTGGGAAAACGCTAACTATGACTCTACATTAGATGTGGCTCTAAATTATACCTATGGTAGAGTAGGTAAAATGTTACTAAAGAAGAAATATATAGTTTTGAAACATAAAAGAATCTGGGAAAACGCTTACTATGACTCTACATTAGACGTGGCTCTAAATCTATACAACAGAACGCTGTATCTGACCTCGAAACTATGTGAACATGGAATGCAAGCAGTTGGATTCTTCCACTTTTTTCATCCTCCTGGCCCATATTTTAAAATTTGTGGGTGATTTCTTTCTATATACCAAACATTTCTTAATTATGTAGAATTTGTGCTGGAATCCCCACATTAATGAAATCCTAGAATTAACATAGGGGGAGTCTATATAGAAACAAAGAAAGATGTTGAAATGACCCCCCCCTCTCCATTCTTCTTTTCTCACAATATTTTCACAAGTATGAAATCACAAGGACGTACAAACAAGGGATTTACAGGAAAGGGTTAATCAGTATATTCATGCCTAGGGAACGATACAGGGCTTCTAGTTATAAACCTTACAAAGGCTTTCGATTTGGTTGATTATGAAATTCTATTGCACAAGTTAAAGCTACATAATTTTTCTGAGAAGTCATTGTCACTTTTCAAATCATATTTGAACAAAAGAACACAATGTATTAAATACAAGAACATGTACCAGGGATGTGGAAATACGGATTTTCTCTACTTGTCCATGGACAAGTAAAATGTGATTTTTTACTTGTCCAGGATAAAAATGGACTTGCCCAAAAAAAGATGAAGAACAGATACATTTTGAGAAAACATTATTTTTAAAGAAGGAAATGCTAGAACTCAGCATTTTCTTCATTAAAAACAATATTTCCTAGCCTTAGATACAAACATTACGCTCATAAATCTCTTCTATCTATTTAGTACCATTCCAAGATTTTCCCTGATATTTACTTGTCCCCGGACAAGTAGACTCGAAAAATGTATTTGCCCGCAGGTAGAAAAGCCCATGTCGGACAAGTCGGGCATGGGAATTCCACACCCCTGTGTACTCATCTTTGCAAACTTAAGTGAGCAGTGTCCCATAGGGCTGTGTTGTAGGCCTATATTATTCTTAATTTATATAAATGATTTAAGTTAATTTACCAAAAATTCAAATATGGATCTTTATGCTCATAACTCGACACTTTACTTATCTGGAAATGAATCGTTAGAAGTTCAAACTAATCTTCAAAGAAGTTTAACCCTTTCCTGGTCAAACCCAGGATTTTACGAAGCTGTGATTTTATACTTGAGAAAATATTGTGGAAAAAGAACAAATTGCTTGTAACAAGCAATTTCTCCTTTTCCCACAGTATTTTCTACCACATAGTATGGTTTCATTTCATATTGAATTCCATCTTTATTGTCTTCTGCAACCTCTTTGAATTCGGACCAGTCTAGAATTTAAATAAACAGGAAAGGGTTAAATTATATTCTTGATTGGTGCAAGAATAACAACATGCTCGTAAATCCAAATCAAACAAATTTCATGCTTGTTGGATCCAAAAATAAAATTAAATCTTCTACGCTTGATTTACATATCAGCAATATTTCGATAGCAAATGTTGAATTGCATAAGATTTTAGGTCTGAATGTAGACAAACATTTGTCTTAGGTGGATCATATTGATAAAACGTGTGAAAATAAACAGTAAAATCACTTTGCTAAAAAGAATATTGTTTTACCTTACATCAAAAATGAAACAACTTTTTACAGCTCATACATACTACCGTGTTTTGATTACTGTTGTCCTGTTTTGGGCTGGATTACTAAAAGGAATTTATCCCAAATCATCATGCTTCAGTAAAAAGCTGCACACATTATACTAGGGGTTTCAACAAAAACAAAATCAAAATCACTCTTTACGCAACTTAAATGGTTAAATTTAGAAAATAGGTGAAATTACCACACTGCTCTACTAATACATGTATCTAAATCTCTGAAAATTCTCACACCAAAATACATTACAGACATTTTTTCATTCCGTAATTATTCCACATATAACTTAAGGTCTGCTTCCAAATTGAAAGGGGAGAGAGAGAGAAGGCAACATTGTAAAAAAGACACTTTATGCATTGTAAATTGAAAATGCAGTCTTAATGTTTTACCTTCTTAACATAAAGTTATTATTATCACTCTCAGGTCCCCAGGGGTCAGAGCCCCAGGGTGTGTGTGTTTGTATATAGTAATGAAGAAGGATTTTTAAATGACATCTCCTCCTATACCATTACGCAAATTCAAAGCAAATATGGCAGAAATGTTCCTTAGGTGGTACTCTTTCACAATAGCTAAATGAACATTGCTCAAGTTTTGACTTTTGGATCCCCAGGTTCAATGGCAATATATGTATAAGATATGTTTATACCAACTTGTATCACAATCCTAGTCTTAACCCTTGTCATGCTATATAAATTACCTTGCTGTATTGCTGTCAAATCAAAGGGCTGAAAACACTTATATAACTTGTTATCAATAATCAATATTTCTTTTAGAAATCGATTTCATAAACAACTCTAGCTGGAAAGGTACAAGCAGGAGGTGTAGACCAAGATCAGACTGCACATATGTGCAGACTGATCTTGGTCTACACCTCCTGCCAAAACCGGAATATTCCGGGTTCAGCGTGGCAAGGGTAAACATTAAATTTAATTATTGAAAAAAAAAAGCCTTTGTCTCAGGTGAGCCATCTTGTCGTACCAAGGGCGGCAAATGTTATACTCAGAATTTCTGTACGCGTGACGTCACGGAAAGGGAAAGGAGGTTGTCCAATCAGTAGGGTTTTTACAAACCAGGATTAAAGGGGCGGAGTCTCGGAATGTAGTCCACCTTGTCTACAAGCTGAAATTGTCTATCAGTTGATTGAAGAAATTATAACTCGGATTTAGCTGTTGGCTAGATAATAAATCTAGACAAATTTTCAAGACGTTGCCGATGAGAAATTTCTTGTCTTACAATATATATAAGAAGTAGTTAAAATGTTAACTAAATATAATGCAGCAATGAATTGGAGTAACAAATTTACTTTTTAAATTTCACTAAAGATTGTTATCATCAATCTTAGAAATGCATTTTATATTTTAATTTCAATGTGAAATGAACCCCTTCACATGATTCACCCAAAACCATTAATATACAGACATTGGAATTGTACTTGAAACACAGTAAAATATAGTTTCTTATCAATGATTTCCATTTCTTCTGTGGATTTCAATTATATCAAACCTATGTTATCATACTTTATGTATGATTGTAAATGCCTGTATGTAACTAATGCTTTCTTCTATTGTTTCATAAATCTATTGATTGGACCATTATTTCAAACAGTTTTAATTGCTACGAAATCGCAAACATGGAAATCTCTCTCTCTCTCTTTCTCTCAATGATTTTATATGGTCTATATCAAGCGATGTGTATTTATTGTTTTATGAAAAATCGGGATATAAAACACACAATTCATGACATTGCCCTATCAACTTAACTATGCACAAAACTCGACTTTTTACATGTAGAAATAAAATACATACATGTATATCATTATATCAAAGTTTCAAAAAGATGAAAAAAAAGTATAATTCTTTTTCAAGTTATTGAAAAAGTAGAACTTGTTTTCCTTTCTCCAAACAGGATTAACCCATTCCCAAACAGTGACACTTTCGGATGCTCCTCAAGAGAAGCAATCGAGAAAACATTGTGTAAAATGAAGAAATTGCTTGTCACAAGCAATTTCTTCATTTTACACAATGTTTTCTACCTAGAAAGTTGAAAAAATCTAAAATTTAATCAAGATTAAATTTTTATTATCAACATCTTTAGATTTTGACAAGTCTAAATTATTGTTGAGTGGAAATGGGTTAAAGAAATATTGCTGTTATTAAAGTTGATAACTCTTTCTTTCAGTTAGTCGCAGTTTATGAAGTCCTAAAAGATGAAGTTAAGAGAGAGAAGTATGTACACTGGAATTAAGTCGCACTAAGGAATTTTATTTATGAATGAGACCGAAAACGGTTTTAATTCACCTGAGCATTAACCCTTTCCTGGTTAATCCCTGGATTTTACGTCCGTGTGATTTTATAATTAAGAAACCATTGTAGAAAAAAAAGAAATTGCTTGTAACAAGCAATTTCTTCTTTTTCCACAATATATTCTACCCTACTGAATGAATTCAACTTTTAATTGTCGTCTGCAAAACCTTTGAATTAGGACCAGTCTAAACTTTGACAAAACAGGAAAGGGTTAAGTAGTCAAGATGAGCTATATTGATAGCTCAGAGTTTTTTTTCTCTTGCTTCCTTCATTTGTGATACACTCTCTACTATTTCTTTAACCCATTCTCACACAGTGGCGCTTTTTGACGCCCCTCAAGAAGAGTGCTTTGGAAAACATTGTGGAAAATGAAGAAATTGCTTGTTAAAATCAATTTCTTAATTTTCTACATTTTTATGCCCCAGTATCAATAAGATTGGGGCATATTTTTTTATCGGTGTCAGTCTGTCTGTCCCTCTGTCCATCTGTCTGTCTGTCTGCAAAACTTAACCTGCAAACTAAACATTTTCCTATAACTTCAACATTGTTTAAGTTACAATGCTAATATTTGGTATGTAGATAGGTCTCAACAAGGCGCAACTTGGGAAGGTCATTTCATCAAGGTCAAGGTCAAAATTTTAACCCTTTTCCCTAAAACAAAGAAATATAAATTAAAAATCACCTGTTTCTAAAGAATTCCTGTTTCAGGGGCATAGTGTTTCACAAACACATCTTGTTTTCTAAACAGGAACACAAAAATTGTTAAATTTCATCAAGTTGAAACCCATTACTTTATGACAACATTTTAAAATTGAAAGAAGTTGCAGAGGACATTTAAAATTGTGCTTGAATTGGAAATTAGGCCGAATCGGATAGAAACATTGTGAGAAAAGATAAAATTGCTTGCTATAAGGAAATTCTCCTTTTGTATCAAAGTTTTCAATATTAACCCTTTCCCACTCAGTGACGCCTCTAAACACCCCTAAGGACAAAAACTTTGGAACACATTGTGGAAAATGAAGAAATTTCTTGTTACAAGCAATGTCTTTATTTTCCACAATGTTTTCTACCAAGAAAGTTGAAAAAATCCAAAATTTCATACACTTTAAATTGTTGCCTGCAACTTCATTCAATTGGGGCTAGCCTAAAATTTTGCTGTCTGGGAACGGGTTAATATTTCCTCACTGCATCAGAAAGTGTTATTGTGTGGTAATGAGTTAAATGAATTGTACTCCAAAACCAGTGTTGTAATCTTGATAAAACTTGTTGAACCAAATTTGCACTTTTTCCCCTCTTACTGAAGCAAAAATAGAAATCTCTCTCTAACCCGTTCCCGCACAGTATTTCTTTTGGACGCCCATCAAGAAAAATATTAGAGAAAACATTGTGTTAAATGAAGAAATTGCTTTTAACAAGCAATTTCTACATTTTACACAATGTTTTCTCTCCAGAAAGTTGAAAGAAATCTAAAATTTCATTAACTTGAAATTGTCATCTGCAACTCCTTTCAATTCGGAATAGTCTAAATTTGTGTCTCTGGTAATGGGTTGGCTCTTTTGGGTGGGTTTTCGAGATTTCTGTCAAAATCACTGTTTAACTCATTCCAACTCAATCCCCCCCTTTTTACACATCTCAAGAAAAAGGCTTTTGAAAATATTGTGGAAAATGAAGAAATTGCTTGTATCAAGCAATTTCTTCATTATCCACAATGTTTTCTATCCAAAATGGTGAAAAAATAAAAATTCCATCATCTTGAAATTGTCGTCTGCATCTTCTTTCAATTTCGACCAGTCAAAAATTTTGTCAAGTTGGAATGGGTTAAGCTCTGCAGCTGGACAGCATCTTACTGAGATCACAGACAATGATTTTGTCATTAGGTTACCATGCAATACACATGAAAAATTACATTCCTTTATAGAGTTTGTCCAGTGGTATTTTGTCTCTTTTTTAGTCTAAGGAAATAGCATAATAATTGTTTTCCTTGCAAATGAAGTTATATTTTGTTTTGTGAACCAATAAAGCATATTTGCACTTGTGTCTCTATTTGTGGTCACTCAATGAAAGGTAAATAGATGTTACTCTCAATAAACATCTATCATCTATAATGATTTTCTTTTTAGAAACCATAACATTTATGTTGAAAGAAAACTCATTTGATTTACTGGTATTTGAATTTTGACCCTAGTCATCCTGAGCCCAGAATATTCCTGTTTTGGCAGGATGTATAGATAAAGATCAGCCTGCACATATGTGAAGTCTCATCATAGTCTACATCTCCTGCTTGTCCCTTTTTAACCCATTCCCAAACTGCAAAATTTTAGACAGGCCCAAATTGAAAGAAATTGCAGACGACAATATAAAGTTGATGAAATTTTGTATTTTTTTTAACTTTCTGGGTAGAAAACATTGTGGAAAATGAAGAAATTGCTTGTTATAAGCAATTTCTTCATTTTTCACAATGTTTTCCAAAGCTTTTTTCCCTGGGGCATCTAAAGCATCACTGAGTGGGAATGGGTTGAACCAGAGTTGTTTATAAGATTGATTTGGAAAAGAATTATTAACCCACAAAAAAAGCGCCAAATATTGTCAGCCTTTTTGATTTTAATGAAATTCTAACAAGGGTTTTAACCCATTCCAACTTAATCCCTCCTTTTTACGCCCCAAAAGAAAAGGCTTTGGAAAGCATTGTGAAAAATGAAGAAATTGCTTGTATCAAGCAATTTCTTCATTATCCACAATGTTTTCTATCCAAAAAGATGAACAAATTTAAAATTTCATCAACTTGAAATTATCGTCTGCAGCTTCTTTCAATTTGGACAAGTCTAAAATTTTGCTGTGTGGGAATGGGTTAATCAGCATAACAAGGGTTAACAATCTATTTTCTTAGGTCTCCTGAGCATCATTATAACAAGAATTTACTCTACAGGGGTCCACACTAACAGTGTCCCGGGATCCTGAGGATCCCTGAAAATTGAAAGGGACCCCAGCAATCTCAGGCTAGGTATTCCTTCAGGATCTCTCAATATTTCTCCAGTACAATAGATCTCAATGTATCAACTAATGCTCCAGATTTTTTGTTTGCTTGTTTTGGTAGAAAACATTGTGGATAATGAAGAAATTGCTTGTAACAAGCAATTTATTCATTTTCCACAATTTTTTCCTAAGCTTTTTTTCAAGTTTGGCTTAGAAGGGCAGGATTGCCTTCGAATTAGTTAATTTATATCAAGGTGGGATCCCTGATTATCTGGAGGAAACCCTGAAGTAATAGGTAGAGATTCCTGTGGGATCCCACTGAAGCAAAGTTAGTGTCGACCTCTGCTCTATAGTCTTGGAAAGCTCTTTAAAATTAACAGAACATAGACCAGCCAACAGACTCTGCTTGCCTGGCCCTCTGACTCCAACAAATAGTTCCACATTGAGGTTAACCCATTTTCACACAGCAAAATTTGAGACTGGTCCAAATTGAAAGGAGTTGCAGACGACAATTATAAGTTTATCAAGTTTTAGGTTTTTTTAACATTCTAGGTAGAAAGCAGTGCGGAAAATAAAGAAAAAGCTTGCATTTTACACAAAATTTTCTCAATTTTTTTCTAGAGGGGCGTCCAAAAGCGTCTCTGTGTGGGAATGGGTTGAAGGGTGTTGTTTAGCTAAACTTATGGCCATTAATCATTAAATGTATTAGAATAGTGAAATGGTTGGTTGGTAACCTAAACATCTTAACTACAGCTTGAATAAACTGTAGTTACAGTGTTGAAGTCGTCAAACCAAAAATGTGCTTCAATTTATGGCTGTGTATGTTGGAGTTTAAAATTGACTTGAGGTCTAAATGAATTATTTGATTGTTTTATTAATTGTTTGTTTAAAAGCAGCGATGTCTGGTTATTTGATTGACAGCCACAATTGGTCAGAATTATAAATCACTGGTTAGAGAATAAGATTGGGAACTGAATCACTCCTTGAATTTTACATAGAAAAGTAAAATACACATGCAATGATAAAACTTGCATGAAATCCTGATTACTGAATTTGCATTGTCAGGCCTACAATTCATGTTAAACTAGAAAATAAAAATGAAATGAAGGTAAGAAAATTTTAGACTTGTGTAATTTGATTAAAGTTGCAGATGACAATTTGAAGTTTGTGACAGTTTAGAAATCCTTGTCTTTTGGGGATAGAAAACATTGTGGATAATGAAGAAATTTCTCATAATAAGTTTTTTCTTCATAAGCAATTTCTTCACTATCCACAATGGTTTCTGAAGCCTTTCCTTAGAGGTTATAAAAGGCAGGATTGTAGGGGAACGGGTTAAGAGAACAGTGCTATAACCCTAAGCTAAAGAGAGTTCTGTTTTCGATGTTGTAAGTGCCTCTACAATGTTTAGACACTGATAAACTTTTAGCACTGGGAAGTCATTTTGCATTTTGCTTATTTTAAAGGTATAATGCAGTCCTGGAGAATGGCTTACCTGACTGGAGACAACCTGTATTCTACTATAGAAAAGCTCGTAAACTTGGACTGTGGGAATCAGCTCTTATCCTGGGACTTGTCATCACTATTGGACAGTATTTTGTTCTCTGGGCTTCATATTTGGAAAAACGTCTCTCTTTGGTAATTCTTTTTTTGGAATTTAAAACTGTTTCAAGAAACAACTGAGATGTCTGTTCCATGCTTATTCATGTTGCAGTTATAGTTTTAGTTCCCTCATCAATAACTTGCCTTTTTTTAACCTATTCCGAATGACACATTTGGAAGCCCCTCAAGATAAGCAACTGGGAAAACATTTCGTAAAATGAAGAAATTGCTTGTGACAATCACTTTCTTCATTTTCCATAATGTTTTCTACCTAGAAAGTTGAAAAAATCTAAAATTTTATCAACTTTAAGTTGTCATCTGCAACTCAATTCAATTTAGATTAGTCTAAAATTCTGCCATCCAGGAATGGGTTAATGGCTCTGGCAGTATTTACTAAACCTTCATGTTGGAGGGCAGTGGGCAGGGCTGGTAATCACTGAAGCGTCCATATCAAAGGTTGAATACAATGACCATAACCTATTACCAGAGGCTAGAAATTTTGGCATTGTCTAATGTTTTTTACCCTAAAAGAGAAATATTGTTTTTAATTTCATCAACCTGTAGTTGATGTCTACAGCATCTTTCAATTTGGACCATTTGATGTTGTCTGGTAAATTGTGTTAGTGTTGGAAATAATGATTCCTCTTTACAAATGTTTTCATTTTATTGGTCAAATAGGTTCTTAATTATAGCCCTACACCATCAAAGGTTTCACTATGTCTGTCTGTCTGTCCATCCATATGTAGACTTTTCCGATTTCCATGCTCTAACTTAAGAACCAATAGACCTACAACCTTGTAACTTCATACAATTGTTCCTAATGACAGAAGGAAGAGCCCAATTGTTTTGGGATCACAGAGGTGAAGATCACAATTGACCTTTAAATGAAAATGGTTTCTGGGCTCTAACTCAAGAACCAATAGACCTACAACCTTACAACTTAATACAATTGTTGCAAATAGCCTAAGGAAGTGCCCTATTGTTTTGGGGTCACAGAGGTCAAAGGTCCATATCACTATTGAACTTTGATAGAAAACAGTTTCAGGGCTCTAACTCATAAGGAATATGACTTGGGACAATGAACTTCATACACATGTTGTCCATGACCCAAGTAGGTGCCCTATCATTTTTGGATTACATCAGTCAAAGTTCAAGTTAATAATTAAACTTTAATTGAAAACTGTTTCCATTTTGGGGTAATGGAAGTCAATGATCAACTGTTCTACTTGAGTGACAGAGTGCTGGTAGGGATTCTTTAAATAAACTGATAAAGTCAAGGTTGTGTAGATTAGTCTAGGATAGATCAGCAGCTTGGACAGCCAAAGATTGCATTAACTTTATAGAATTTAACAAATGTCTTAGAAAACTTTGTCCTGAAGCTATCCACAAACTTCAATGTAAGAATTCTGATCAGCCTTTGAGTCCACAACAAAGATTGAATAGGATGAGTGAAAGCTTAACCTATTAGAAGACCCTTAACTTTTAGAATAATCCAAATTGAAAAGGTTTGCAGACAACAATTTAAAGTTGATGAAACTTAATTTATTTAAAATTGTGAGCAACTTCTTCTTTTTCCTAAAATGTTTACCCTATTGTTTATTTGGTCACCTGACTAAAGGTCATGGTGACCTATTGCAATTGTGTTTTGTCCGTTGTTGTGTGTTAACTTTTTACATTTAAGACTTCTTCTTAAGAACCCTTGAACAGATTTCAACCAAACTCAGAAGATTGCATCCCCAAGGGAATATGCCTCGGATTTGTACATGTCATGAGTTATTCCCCCTGGGGCCCCCTAAGGGGTAAAGAAGGGTACATCTTCTTGTCATGAACCAGCTGTTGGATTGGATTCACATATGGTATTTAGAGTCTTTAGGTAAAGGATTATTCAGTTTGTAAAAGAAAAAAGAATCTGTCAAGAAATGGCCTTGCTAAGGAGGGATGGAGGAAAGGCGAGGGGGGGGGGAATAAGTTTGAATAGTTACAACTTTGAAAAATCAAAAGACCTACAGCTCTGAGACTTGGTATGTGGCACTATTTGGTAGACCTATATCAAGATTGTATAAATATGGCCCCAGGGTCAGAATTAGCCTGTTCCTGGACATAGCAACTTTAACATATGCTTATATAGTGAAAACATTACAAATCTTCTTCGCCCAAAAAAGAGGGCCTGGAGCTATGATATTAGGTATGCAGTATCATCTAATAGACTTCTTAAAGATCATATAAATTATAGCACCAGGATCAAAATGACCCCGTTTCTGGATGTCACAAGTTCAACATAGGCTTGAAAAGTGAAATCTTTAAAAAAGAAATCTTCTCTTAAATAGATAGGCCTAGGACTTTGATATTTGGTTTGTAGCATCATCTTTTGACTTTTATATGTTTTTGTGCTCTTTGGACTCAGGCTACCGATAAGGCCCCATGGGCCTCTTGTCTTGAGGACTGTCAAAAAGTGTAATTGTGTGGGAATGGGTTAAGCTTGACCAAGATTAAACATTTTTAGCTCACCTTAGCATGAAGTGCTGTGGATGAGCTATTGTGATCGGTCATCGTCGGGCATCCCTCCGTCAATCTGTCTGTCGCTGTTCATAATTACAAAAAAAATCTTCTCCTAAACTAATCATGGAATTTCAACCAAACAGAAATAATCCTTAGGTCATGCTCTTTCAAATAATTTCAAAGAATTGAAATCCATGAGGAACTCTTGTTGCCATGGCAACGGAGTGAAAAAAACTTAAAAAATCTTCTCCTCCTAAGCCGTAGGGCTAAAGCTTTGATATTTTGTATAAATCATCACCTATTGACCATCTAGCAAAACACTTCATAGAATTACTGTACTCTAAAAATTAGTTTTCTGTATGACTCCTGATTTTACATAGAAATAAAGAAGGAAATCTTTAAAAAAAAATCTACATCTCCCAAACCATAAGGCCAAGGGTTTTAATATTTGGTGTGTAATAATACCTATTGACCTGCACTAAATACTTCATAGAATTACTGTTTTCTGAAAATAAGCCCTTTTCTGTACAATCCCAGAAAGGAATAAAGAAGGTTATCATAGAAAATGTTCTCCTTTTAAACAATTAGGCCTAGAACTTTGATATTTGGTAGGTATTAATTCCTATTGAGCTACTTAAAGGACTAGTCCAGCCCAGATATGCATTTTTTACTTTTTGCATTTCCTATTTCATTATCCTTTTTTGTTTACTAATCTGCTATTCCGATGGCGATGTGAAAGCTGATCTTGTGTTAATCAGCACAGGTGTGCAAACGGAAAAATCCAATTAGCGAGCTCCAAATCGATTCGGATGATAACCCCGTGTGACGTCACGATCTGTACCGACGCTTCACTCTTACTGTGTTTACATGTATGAATAGGAAGTTTTCTGGCATAAAAATCACTCATAAAAGTGAACAAGAGTTAATCATGCAAAAAGGAACGAAAGAGGGTGCTAGTAAACTTGCTGGCGGCATGCGTTGCGTCGCTGCAAATTGTGGAAATAGATATATAGACGGGGTTTCTATGCACGCTTTTCCGAAAGATGCTGTGCGGAGAAATCAGTGGACAGATTACGTAAAAGTGAAACGGGTATGGGCCAACGAATTATGTGCTTTGTTCGGATCATTTTGAAAGATATTGCTTTCCTTTTAAATATTTCTTTTTGAAAAAGAACACATGGGTATTGCTCCAAAGCTGGTTCAACTGAACAAGGATGCTGTTCCGTTATTATTTACAATGTTTTCTACCTTAAAGGACAAAGCTTTTTCAAATTCATCAAGTAAAATTATCGTCTGCAAACTTTTTGAACTTAGACCAGTCCGCGGTTTTGTCATGTGATAATGGGTTAATCGTAACCCAAAATCAATGATCAAAAATGTTTTCTACCTTGAAAGACTTTCTTTTAAATTTCACCAAGTAAAAAAAGTCGTCTGCAAATTCTTTGAACTTAGACCAGTTGATTATTCTAAAATATATTATTGCAAACACCTTTGTTTCCATTGGAAGTAAACATTTTATGAATGAAGACACGTACGGGCTTTGCAAGAAATATCTCCCTTTTCCATATTGTTTTATTCTGCGGGATTTTTTATTTGGAAAAAAAAAGAAAAAATCTTTATATCTTTTTGGTCAGTAAGTGGAACCATGTTATGACATATTGGTTGACTAGTTAAAATCGAAATACTGCGTTACAGACGAAAATCCAATCTTGCACAAATTAAAAAATGTGGTGTCAGACAGGATAGGAAACATTGAGAGAAAAGATGAAATTGCTACCTAGGTATTTTTGCTTTTCTTTTTTATTTTCTTATATATTGATAAATATTTTGACAATGCGTAAAATGCGGGATCGTATTTTAATGGTTAATTTTCGTGAAAAATTCTAATTTGAAGGGACTATAATTTTTAAAGCTACAGCAAGCCCTCTTCGAAAAGGCATTTTGTGTCTGAGGACGGGTGGCGTAGACGACGACCACTGGCCATATTTCATTAAAAGAAAACTCTGAAAATCTCCACGAAAGGTAATATGCCGTACATCAAGGTAATAAAATCAGGTGCGAACGTAATCTGGTTCGAAAAAGGAAATTGACACGAAAATCGATTTTCTTACGTAACGTACGATAAGTCTTTTTTCTGCAACAAATATACAATCTATACTCTGTTTTTATTTAAATAAATTAGTTAAATTCAATCAATTACCATTTGTTACTTAGAAGTCTCCTTTCGTCACTCATCGATTCGTCACCCGGCATGGATGTTTCATGGTCCGATGTATCGGACAAGTACGGTTCGAATTGATAAGGTTGGAAAGATTCGTAAATGTCTACCTGTTGTCCATATTCTAAATCTAAAGATTCGGCATCGGATCCGAATGGTGAGGACCCACATGAAAGTGAAAGATCGCAACTTGTGTCCGATTTACTGTCTTCATACGCTATTCCCCCAGTGTGTAAATAGAGCACCTCTACAGAGGCTGACGTCATCGGGTTATCGGAGATTAACAGGTTGCGATAGCGGAAGTGTACATCTCGACAGGTAAAAATCGAGACTTTACACAGCAATTACTGCAAAACTACAAATATTTGAATGGTGCGATAAAGTGTAGTATCCTATATAAACATCGCTTTGTTTAAATTTAAAGAAAACAGAAAAAAAAATTCTGGGCTGGACTAGTACTTTAAGTACTTCAAAGAATTACCCTAATCTTGAAATTAGCTCAAAATGGGTTGGATCTTCATCTACCTAGGATTAAAGGAGAAAATCTTTAAAAGATCTTCTTCTCCAAAATGATAAGGTGTAAGGCTTTGATATTTTGTATATTTTATCATGAAACCTTGAGCCATCATACTCAGGAGAGTGATATAGGACCATCATGGTCCTCTTGGTTTTTTTGTTGCAGCTGGTTACTTCTGAAGCAGGCTGTGTATGAATACATCCTTCTGTTTTTCAGGAATCACTTTTCCAGTCTAAGATGAAGAGAGATAAAAGAGGTAAAAAGGCAAATGCAATTAACGAGCAAATTGAGACGGACATGCAGGTTGTTCTCAATGCTCTTCCTACACCCAGTGTTAAAAAATTATGGCCGGTTACCCTTGTAAAATTGATTTTATACATCCCAACTCTGATCCGTGAGATACAAGCTAGAAAACAAGCAGAAAGGGAATGGATAGAGAGACAAAAAGCAGAAGCAAAACAGCAGGAAGAAGAAATGAATAGAATGAAGGAGGAATTTGGTGAGTTAGGGCTCTTGTAAGGATATGGAAATGTAGAGTCATCCACTTCTTGACCATGAAATGCTAGAGGTCAAAACTGATTTAAAAGGGGTCAAAACTAATTGTTAATAGGTCAGAACTGATTGTTAAGGGGTCAAACTGATTGTAAGGGGGTCAAAACAACCGAAATAGCACATTGTGAGTATAAATTTTAAGGTTTTAAGGTAGGTATCGATTTATTTTTCATGTCACAGATTTATTCTTATTCCCTTTCAAACACTATTTCAATAGAATATTTTGAAGAGTAGTTAGAAATTAGAGGTGCTTTATCTGAATAAACCAGAATATTTCCCAAATAGCCTACGTAGGCTTTTAATCTATTTTTAGATTAAGAGACAGTTGAAAATTGCTTCATTTATGTGTTGCTTTTTACCTGTATTCAGTTTGATTTGGCTCAAACAAACATCATTTTTGCGTCATCAGGAGTTATGTTTGCTAGCCGGTCTTCAATTCTGTAAAGATTAGTCCAAAACTGTCGCAAGCATTAATACAAATATAGACACTTACTGTAGTTTTACGCCAACCATTTGGTGAGATATTATTTAGGAACTTGGTTGTTTGGCTTGTCAATATGTTATCTTCCGTTGACTTTGGGTCATATACAACTGATGTCATGCAGTGTGGACAACCGAATTCTGTGATATCTAAAGATAACCTGGAATTCCATTGAATCGTTCCTATATAACCACAAAAAGCCACTTTAAGCCTATTAGATTACCACAAAGATATAACATCTGACTTAAATTTAAGTATTAAATGTTCTTTTGAGCATATTTTTTGCCAATTGGCAAATTTTTCTTATCTTGGTTCCTTAACCATCCATAACTCCCTTTAGCCCATTGCCAAATGACAAAATTTTAGACTGGTCCAGATTCAAAGAAGTAGCAGACCACAATTTTAAATTGATGAAATTTTTTAAGTCTTTGTCTCTAGGGGTGGAAAATATTGTGAATAATGAAGAAATTGCTTGTGACAAGTAATTTTTTATTGTCTACAATGTTTTCCAAAGCTTTTAGGTTCAGGGCGTTTAAAAGTATCATTGTGTGGGAACGGGTTAAGTGTCAACTGACCTTATCTTGCAAAGATATGAAATAAGCAATTTATTTGTACAATTTTCGAGTATAGACTTGGTATCAAGCAGAGGTGTTCATAGGGTCATTTGGATGTGGTACATTTATTCTTTACTCAGTTATGGCCCTTTGATGAAAAAGTCTTGTCCAAAACTAAAGAAATTGCAGCCGTGAACATTTATGTCATTTCTTTATAATTTAATTGTTAGTTTCGTCTATCAAAAACAAGCATTCTGATTGGTCGAAAAATTGAATTCATACCTCCATGAACAAAATTTTGAGCACGCAGTGATTTTGTATGCTTCCACACAAAATAGTCCCATACAAAAAGGTATCAAAAGATGTAGGTTTTTTTGCTTTTTTCGCTCGAAACTATTAAATTATAAGAAATGAAGAGAATATTTTTTGTTTTCATAGAGGTATGAACCGAAAAACCTAATCACATAATGTATGAATTCGCTTCGCATATTCATACAGTGTGATTAGTTTTTTCGGTTCATACCTCCATGAAAACAAAAAGTATTCTCTTCATCTCTTAAATAGAAAAATTATTGTATGAAATGAATTAATTTCCTAATGTCACAATGGTCTCCAGAGATTTTGTCTTTATGACTGTAAAATGCAGGGTTGTGTAGCAAATCATTTTGAGAGACTACATTTCTGGCTCAAAACTAAGGATCTTATTTCTCTGTAATATCCAAAACAAGATTTTGATATTTAGTTACAATAAAGAGAACACAAAAAAGTGTGTAAAATGGAAAACTAAGTATAATATAGGTAGAAAGTGATTGCTTGGTTTAACCCATTCCAACACAGCAAAATTTTAGACTGGTCCAAATTGAAAGAAGCTGCAGACGACAATTTCAAGTTGATGGAATTTTGAATTTTTTTGTCTTTTTGGATAGAAAACATTGTTGATAATGAAGAAATTGCTTGATACAAGCAATTTCTTCATTTTCCACAATGTTTTCCAAAGCTTTTTTCTCGAGGGGCGTAGAAAGGAGGGATTGAGTTGGAATGGGTTAAGGGTAAATAAGGTGAAAGTGTTCAAATACATGTAGTCCCTTCCAACACAATGACACTTATTGACACTTCTCAAGAAAAACAACTGTAAAAACATGTTTAGAATGAAGAAGTTGGTTGCAACAAGTAATTTCTTCATTTCCACAATGATTTCTACTCAATATGTTGACAAAATCTAATATTTTATAAAGTTAATCCTTTCCTGGTTAATCTCTGGTTTTTACGTCCCTACAATTTTATAATTGAGAAAACATTGTGGAAAAAGAAGAAATTGCTTGTCACAAGCAATTTCTTCTTTTTCCACAATATTTTCTACTCTACCCAATGGTTATTTTGTTAATTAAATCCACCTTTAATTGTCCTCTGCAAAACCTTTGAATTTGGACGGGTCTAAAATTTTGCAAAAACAGGAAAGGGTTAAAATTGTTATCTGCAACATCTGTCAATTTGGACAAGTCTAAAATTTTCTTATTTAGTAATTTGGTTGTGTTATTTCAGAGCAAAGGAAGCTGCGTAAGAAGAACCGTGTGGTAGACGTTGAAACACTTCCAGAGGAAGAAGCTGACATCACTCCAGTATTTTATGGCTCGGTGAAACAAACAGAATACGAAGATACGGACCTGAAATATACACAAAAGGTAATCAGTGACAGGTGTGATAAGAGTGTCAGACAGACAATTCTGGAGGGAACAAAGCTCATTGGTTAAAAATTAGGTACTTGTGAAACCCATTTCAGAACCTTAGCCTAGTTCTTGAGAAACCCAGGAAGTAGATTGAATAATTCGCTTTTTCCTTAACCCATTCCCACACAGTGACGCTTTTGGACGCCCCTCTATAAAAACAATTGGGAAAACATTGTGTAAAATGAAAAAATTTCTTGTCACAAGCAATTTCTTCATTTACCACAATATTTTCTTCCAAGAAAGTTGAAAAAATCAAAAATTCGATAAACTTTCTTCCCAGAAAGTTGAAAAAATCCAAAATTCAATAAACTTTAAATTGTCGTCTGCAACATCTTTGAATTTGGACCAACCTCAATTTTCGTTGTGGGGTTAACCGTGGTCATATTGCACCAAAATCAAAGAACTGAAATTACTAGAAGCACTAGTTGCAGGTCAATATTTAATTTAAAAACTGATTCTATAAACAATTCTGGCTTGAAAGGGACAAGCAGGGTAGAAAACATTTTAAAAAAGGATAAATCTTTTAAACAATTATCTTCCTTGTAGCTGATGCCATTGAAGACAGATATCAAGAAAAATGTTTGGGGGAAAGAAGAAATGGCTTAAAACAAGCAATTTCTTAATTTTCCACAATTTTTTCAAAGCTTTTTTCCTTAGAGGCATTAAAAAGTGTAATGCCTTGGTATGGGTTAATTTCCTACTTTACAAAATTTCACCTTCAGTGTTTCTGCCAGGATCGATTTTTGAGGGTCATTTGTGACCCCATATTCATTTCTGCGGGTCGTTTAGAATTTTAGAGGGACAATTCTTAAATTACTTAACAAAGCTTTCAAACAATAATTGTTCTAAAAGAGTATATAGGGACAGAATGATCAAATCACTTGAATAAAAAGAAATAAACAAATTATAATTACATTTGACAAATCTTTACTAGTGCTAGAATTTTCATTAGATTTGGGGACGGCAAGAAAAAAATCTGCTAGCCTATTTTGGTTTTAGTTTGTCTGCCATAATTACGTAATTTCGCCGTCTGTTTACAAAAGTGTCCAGGTTACCCTTACAAGAATGTTTAGTCGAAGGATTACCTGTAGAAGGAAAGTATTGATGGAGCAATTTAACTTGATGCGAAATGTAATTCAAAATGACTGCTTCCATTAAAACAAGTTTAAAAAAAGAAAAAATATAATCCCAATACTGGGCTCAGGAAGCTGGAAAATAAACCAGTCCTGTAAATAGAAGAACAACAACAGGGTTGACAGATTTCCGCAAAACTCAATTTAAGCTTTTCCCTGGCAGTAGAAAGAACTTGTGTTGTACAGTTTAGCTCAAAGATCCTTCAGTGCCATCAAATACATCATACAAAATTTGTATTTCAAAGTCAATTTAGGTTGCGTCACAAAAAAGCACTTAGTGAATTTTGTTGCATTGCTGACAATTTATTTGCATCAAAAAAGCTGAAAACGCGCTCTGGCAGAAATACTGCACCTGTAGGCCCCTTGTGTCTAATTTTGACAGGGATTATTCTTTCTTAAAATGTTATGCATTAATTGCCATGAATCCAGAAATAATTTGGGAATTTCTGGCAGATAAGAGTGAAAAATTTGAGTTATGTCTTTTTTATGTATATGTTTTTTAGACAGAAATGCAAGACATAAAGAATCTTAGATAAAACATTTGTTTGTAAACACATCTGATATTCTTAATAGCCAATTATCCTATCTCTTTTTGACCAGGATGGTGAGTGGTCGGACGAAGACTATGTGAATCTATCAAAGGCGTACATAAAATATCCTGGTGGTACATCGAATAGATGGGAGAAAATTGCTGAAATGGTCGGGAGACCTGTAGCTGAGGTCAGTGATAGAAGCTTATTAGTCCCCTACCAGCAAAGCCACTCTGTCCATCTGTCCGTCCGTCCGTCCCTCTGTCAGTCCGGACTTATCAGTTTTCTGGACTTTTCTAATCTTGGGAGATATTAAGCTTACTTATGGTATGTGAGTCCGCATCAATGAGTTACAGTTCCAGTTTGGTTCTGGTCCATTGATTTTTGATGAAGATACAGATGCTGGACTTAGAAATTACAAAGAAATTTCTGTTTTCCGTATTTTTTTCCTAAACCCTCGGAGATATTGAGCTGACTTTTGGTATGTGATTCCGCATCAACAAGTTACGGAATAAATTTGAGTTTGGTTCCGACCATTGATTTTTGATGAAGATATGGATGCTGGACTTGGAAAATTACCAGGAAATTTCATTTTTCCAGACATTTTAACTCACCTGAGCACGTAGTGCTTAGGTGAGCTATTGTGATCCCCTTTTGTCCGTCGTCTGGCCGTCGCCCATCGTGCGTCGTCCATCAACAATTTCTTTAAACGACATCTCCTCCCAAACCAGTGGGCCAATTTGAACCAAATTTGGCAGAATGTTCCTTAGGTGCTCCCCTTCAAAAATAGCTAAAAGAATTGAAATCCGTTAAAAACTCTGGTTGCCATGGCTACAAAAGTGAAATTTTAAAATAATCTTTAAAATTTTCTCCTCCTGACCCAGGTGGCATAGAGCCTTGAAATTTTGCATGAAGCATCATTATATTGACCTCTTTCAGAATAGCTTAAATCATGATCCTCGGTCCCAAGGGGCAGAGCCCCAGGGGGGTGGGGTTTATATAGAAATAAAGAACAATTTTTTAAATGACATCTCCTCCCAAACCACTGCGCCGATTTGAACCAAATTTGGCAGAATGTTCCTTAGGTGCTCCCCTTCAAAAATAGCTAAAAGAATTGAAATCCGTTAAAAACTCTGGTTGCCATGGCTACAAAAGTGAAATTTTAAAATAATCTTTAAAATTTTCTCCTCCTGACCCAGGTGGCATAGAGCCTTGAAATTTTGCATGAAGCATCATTATATTGACCTCTTTCAGAATAGCTTAAATCATGATCCTCGGTCCCAAGGGGCAGAGCCCCAGGGGGGTGGGGTTTATATAGAAATAAAGAACAATTTTTTAAATGACATCTCCTCCCAAACCACTGCGCCGATTTGAACCAAACTTGGCAGAAATGTTGCTTAGGTGGTCCCCTTCAAAAATAGCTAAAAGAATTGAAATCCGTTAAAAATTCTTGTTGCCATGGCAACAAAAGTGAAATTCAAAATAATCTTTAAAAATCCTCTCCTCCTGACACAGAAGGCGTACAGCCTTAATATTTTGGATGAAATATCAGTATATTGATCTCTTACAAAATAGCTAAAATCATGATCCTGGGGTCCCCAGGGGCAGAGCCGGGGAGGGGGGGTATAGGCATGAAGCATCAGTTCACAGACTTCTTTCTTATTTCTGAAATTATAACCCATGGATCCAGAGGGAGGAAAAAGTTTTTTTTCTATCTTTCAAATCAGCACTTAAGCCTTTGAATTTGTAATTTAGACTTTTGGATCCCCAGGTTCATAGTCTTTATTTGTAAGTGTGGCCCACTTGTTTCAAACCTTAACATGAAATTAGACTGTTGAAAGAAAAAGAGCCTTTATCTCAGGTGAGCGCCCCAGGGCCAACGGCCCTCTTGTTAGCTCTCCTTAGCACAATGTGCTCAAGGTGAGCTATTGTGAACTGTAATTGTCCGGCGTCAGTCTGTCCATCCGTAAACAATTATTAAAAAATCTTCTCCTCCAAAACCATATGGCCTAGAGCTTTGATATTTGGTACATACATGTATTATCACCTATTGACCCTCTTCCAAATTACTTCAAAGAATTACTGTACTCTTAAAATTAACCCTTTTCTGTATCCTGAAAATTAGCCCTTTTCTGTGCAATCCCTAATTTTAGTTAGTAATAAATAATTATATCTTTGAAAACCTTCTTCTCCTAAACCATTAGGCCTAGAGCTTTTATACTTGGTATGTATTGATGTCTATACTTCAAAGCATTACCATATTCAGGAAATTAGTGCTATATGGTGGGATCATGAATATACCTAGGATTAAAAGAAAAATCCTTAAACATCTTCTCCAAAATAATTAGACAGAGGGTTTTGCTATTTTGTTTATTTCATAAAGCCAAGAACCATCATACTCAGGGGAGCGATTTAGGACCATCATGGTCCTCTTGTTTTTCTAACCCCTTTGTGATATGAAGGTTTTTTTGCTATGTGAGTCAATATTGAAAAGTTACAGAACAAGTGTAAGTTTTGTTCCGGTCCATTGATATTTGAGGAAGATATAGATGCTAGACTTGGGAAATTACAGTTTTTCCAGACTTTTTTCTTAACATGTGCAGGTAATGAGCTGATTTTTGGTAAGTGAGTCAGCATTGATGAGTTACAGAAGGAGTTCAAGTTCTGTTCTAGTCCATTGATTTTTGAGCAAGATATGGATGCTTTTGCAAAATAAATTACATATTAATAATGTTGAGTTTAATTGCAGTCCATTGCCTTTCCAAGGCTTGTAAAGGATGTTAGGTTTGTACTGGTGAGAGAGATACCAGGAATATTTTGTAAGTTGCTCCAGCCACTGTTATATTGACTGAACAAATTGTTAGAAGTGGTTGCATGAACTGATCAAGGCAAAATATTTTGATAACCGAAAAGCATTCATAATTTTGAAAGCTTTTGTTCAAAGTTTACTTGTGCTTTAGGGTCTTAATTCTTAATTCTCTTGGAACAGATGACTTTATGAAGTTTAATTTAGCTAACAACAAAAAGAGATGCCTCAACAAAAAGAGATGCCTATTTTTTATGTTTGTGTGTATGTGTGTGTGTTTAAGAATTGCTCATAAAATCTGATACAACTGTAATATTTTGGAGGGGTAGTAATCCCTTTACCACCCAAAAAGTATACAGCTCTAGGGATATATATGAAGCCGGTAGGGGACTTGGTATTGCCATGCAATACTTCAGAATGCTTGTTACAGTTGAGCTTTAATCCTATTACTAATAGTTCCCAGTTTAAGCTCACCTGAGCAGCAAGTGCTCAAATGAGCTTTTGTTTGTTTGTTTGAATGGGGTTTTACACCGCTTTCAACAATCTTTCAGTTATATCGCGGCGGCTGGGGCACCTAACAATGGATTCCTGGTATTTCTCACACCAGTACCGCCATTACATCCTTTCCTAGCCTCCAGCTGCTATCCCACATAGCTCTACGATATTATTATGATGATCCATGTTATGAAAATTTAAAGAGGGTCAACAAATTGTTGTCATGGCCTTTTGTTAATTGTGGCTGCATAGCTCAAAGTTTGGCTTTTTAGCTCACCTGACCAGAAGTGCTCATCGTGAGGTATTTTTATCCTCTGTCTGGTTGTGTCAACAATTTTAAAACATTATCTCCTCCCAAACCACTGTGCCAAATTTGGCAGAAATGTTCCTTGGATTTAGCCCTTTAAAAATTGCTAAAAGGGTTGAAAACTGTTGTAAACTCTGGATATTTGAAGTCTTAATATTTTGCATGAAGCATCAGTACATTGACCTCTTTCAGAATTGCTAAAATCATCACCCTCTGGTCCCCAGGTATGGAGCCCCAGGTGGATGGGGCTTAGATAGAAATAAAGAAGGATTTTTAAAATGACATCTCCTCCCAAATCACTGGGCCAATTTCTACCAAAGAATTTAAATCAGTTGAAAACTGGTTGTCATGACAACAAGAGTAAAATTACAAAAAAAAAAAATCTCATCCTGACCCAGAAGTCAAAGTATCTTGAATTTTGCATGAAGAATGAGTACATTGAACTCTTTCAAAATTGCTAAAATTTTAGAGCCACGGGGTGATTGGACTTAAATAGAAATTAAGAAGGCAACTCTTTCAAAACTATTTGGCCAATTCTAACCAAATTTGGCAAAAATTTAACTTAGGTTTCCCCTTTAAATAATTACTAATAGATTTGAAATTTGTTGAAAGCATTGGTAGGTATGGCAACATAAGTTGATTTTAGTAAAATTTTAAAAGGAGGTCTTCTCCTGACCCTGTTATTATTAGGCCTTGAAGGAAAGAGACTTATCTCAGGTGAGTGTGAGGGCCACTTGCCCTCTTGTTTGACTTGTAGTCTCCAAGAAATCCAGTTTTTATCTTTGCCACATTTATAGCTTATTGCTGTTTTTATTAGACCTGTTGTCACTTCCTTTTAGTTTCAGTTTATCTAAGGTTTGGTTAAGGTAGTTAATTTTTGTTGCCCTGAACCTTGAATATTCCTGCTTTTGCAGGAGGTATAGATTAAGTATGGCCTGCATGTATGTGCAGTTTGATCATGGTTTATACATCCTGTTTAACTTTTTCGGCCAGAGTTGTTTACAAAATCATTTATTTAAACAAATATTGGCCCACAGCTACGTCCTTTCAGTGCTTCCAGATCTATTCTTTTGTTGCAATACTGAACAAAAAATAACAAGGATTAATTTACACTTGAATAGTTCAGATTCTATTCTCATAACAGAATTGATATACAAATGACACTTGATTTAAAAGTTGTAATACTGGTAATTTAATCAACCCTTTCCTGTTATGCGAAATTTAAGACCTGTCAAAAATGACAGGTTTTGTAGACAAAAATTGGATTTAATTCGGAAAATGACCAGTGGGGTAGAAAACATAGTGGAAAAGGAAGAAATTGCTTGTTACAAGCAATTTCTTCTTTTTCTACAATGTTTTCCCAATTATAAAATCACAGGGCAGTAAAAACCAGGGTTTGAACAGGAAAGAGTTAAATTTTTTGGCTTCAATGATTATTACAGGTAACCAAGAAGAGTAAAGAAATGAAGGGTAATTTACAGATGAACCTCAGTTCAGCTGTTCAAGGTAAGCTACATCGTAAAATATAGGTAGAGGCAATCAAGCAAATGCTCATGAAATATAGTTAACAAGTATCACCTTTTGTAAGGTGTCTGGCCGTCATTGACATCTATCAACAATATCTTTAAACAACATCTCCACCCAATTCACTAGGCTAATTTGAAGCGAATTTGGCAGAAATGTTCTTTATGTTGTGCGCTTTAATCCATTCCCATACATCAAAATTTAAGAAAAGATTCAAATTTAAGTCAATTGCCGTCAAATTAACGTCAAAAAGTCACTGTGTGGGAATAGGTTAAAAATAGCTAAAAGAATTTAAATCTGTTAAAAATTCTGATTGCCATGGCAACAAAAGTGAAATTTAAAAATAATCTGAAAAAATCTTCTCTTTCTGACTCCGAAGGCATAGAGCCTTGGTATTTTGCATGAAACTTCAGTATTCAGTATATTGACCTCTTTCAAAATTGCTAAAATCATTACCCTTGGGTTCCAAAGGGGTGGAGCTCCACGGAGCTGAGGCCTATATTGAAACAAATAACAATTTTTAGCTCCACTTGCTGGCTTTCAGCCAGCAAGCTATTGTCATTGCCTTGTGTCCGTCATGCGTCCATCCGTGCATCCGTCTGTCCGTAAGCTTTAACTTTAAAAATTTTCTCCTCAGAAAGTGCTGAAAAGAATTCAACCAAACTTTACAGGAATGATCATTGGGTACCCTTTATCAGATTCCTTCAAAGAATATTGGTCAGAAGAAAAACATTTCTTTAATGGGTGTGGCTAATTTCCATATATGGTGAAATCTTCAAAAATCTTCTTCTCAGTAACCAATTGATGGATTTCAACCAAACTTTACAGGAATGATCATTGGGTGACCCTTTATCAGATTCCTTAAAAAAAAATTGATCAGAAGAAAAACATGGCTTTAATGGGTGGGGCTAATTTCCATATATGGTGAAACCTTCAAAAACTTCTTCTCAGTAACCAGTGGATGGATTTCAACCAAACTTTACAGGAATTATCATTGGGTGACCTTCATTAGATTCCTCTAAAGAATTTTGAATTGATGAAAAACATGCCTTTAATGCGTAGGGCTAATTTCAGTTGCATTTCTTGAAAACAATTTGGTGGAATAAAAAAAAATATTGACTCTTTTTGGGGGTTTGTGGGGATGGGGGTGGCTTACTTTCATTATGTGGTTTATAGCAAAAACTTTGATAAACTGCCCAGAGGTTGGCCCAATTAGTTCAGTTGTTAGAGCGCTGGACCTCAACCCTCAGGATTGCAGGTGCTGAGACCTTCATCAAAGTTGGATGGTGCTATACACTGAACACTTTAACCCTTTCCTGTATGTGCTCGGGATTTTATGTCATTCTGATTTTATACTTGAGAAAACATTGTTGAAAAAGAAGAAATTGCTTGAATCAGGCAATATCCTTTTTATGCTCCCAAAGGGAGGCATAAAGTAATCAAACTGTCCATCTGTCTGTCAGTCCGTCAGCCTGTCCATCCGTCCGACCATCCCGCTTTCATGTCTGCTCTGTAACTTCTACATGCAATAGTGGATTTCAATGTACCTTTGCACAAATGTTCACCGCTATAAGAAGATGTGTAGCGAAAAAGACCCAGGTTCCTATCTCAAAGATCAAGGTCACAATCTGGGGTCAAAGGTCAAAAATGGGGACTTTTTGCCCGGTCTGCTCTGTAACTCTATAATCATGCATGCAGGTGCAAATTTCTTTCATACAAATGTGCACCACCTTCAGACGACGTGTCGCGGAAAAGTCCCAGGTCCCTATCCCAAAGGTCAAGGTCACAATCTGGGGTCAAAGGGGCGTCCAGAATGGTTAAATTGCGTCCGGAATGGTTAAATTACAGTGTTGCTTCTAGGATTTTAAAAAATGGGGCCATGGGGCCCCTTCACTTCCCAAAAAGGGGCCTCCTCATATTTCAAAGGGGGCTCTTATCTATAATTTTGTTACAGCTTCTTAACCTAGGACATTTTTAAAATTAATAGCTGCACATAGCATTTTTATCATTCCTTTATTGGGAAAGTCTTTTATTGTGACAACTGAATTGAATTTTAGGGGGAAAATAAGAAAATATAAACCAAGTGTCATGTTCTCAAAACACCTGGCCTGACCAGTCTGCTGAAGGTTAAACTTACCTACAGAATCTCATTTATTAAGACTCCAAACTCTGACAGATACAACCACACACAAATATGTCAGCATATCAAGTCTAAAAATAACATTTTTTTTAAAAACCTGCAAATGTATTATGTACACATGACAGCTCAGTTCTGATAAGGCACCTTCTAAATGACCATATTTTTCAGTTACTTTGTCACCAATTATAGCACCCTGTTAACAATTTCATAGAAGGTTAGTTTAATTCTTTTTGAACAGCCTTCTGTCTTTTTTAGTTTTCCATGTATAAGCAGCAGACTTAAAGTTGTGTTCCCCTACTGGTTGACCTTCACACTTAATTGTCATCAGAACATTTAGACTGTTCTCTTTAAGTCTGTTTCTTCTGGCTGTTTTTATACCATTTTGGCAGCTGAATCCTCTTTCACAATCAGCTGTCTGATAAGGCATGATAAGAGCCAAATTACTTAGTATTATCAAATTTGGTAAGACATCCTTGTGAAAATCAAAAAGAAGTTTCCATAGTATTTTTGTGGAATCTCTTGGGTAATGCTGCTCCATAACAATCTTTTTGGCCAAGGACCACTCCTCTGGACATTTTACTTTATCAATCAGTGGGTTACTGATGATATCTCCAGTTTTTGCTGCTTCCCCATAATGATCAATTAATACCTGCAATTCTTTATTGCCATAGGATTCTTGCTCTTCCTTACTTAAGAAAGACAGAGGTCGCATTGAAAACACACTAAATGCCGTAGCAACACTGAGTGCATCTCTTGGAAATCTGTCATCTATGTTTTTTGCTAAATTATCACAAAATGCCATTCTGACATCATCAATTTCCTTTGATGTTTCCTTTAACCTTTTTCCAAAGTCCAACTTATGTCCTTTGTAGATGACCTCCTTTGTTATACCATCTTTGTCTTTCTTCTTTTCCAGTTTTGCCAATAATTCAGCCTGATAATGTGTATTACCTTTCTTGGCCAATTTTATTCTGTCTTTGAGATTTGACAATGCTACATTTGTCACAGCAATATCAATATCTTGTTTCTGCAACATCATTGACACCTGGGCAACAGCTGGAAGAATATCCATTAACATTGATATCATTGTCACAAACTTGTAGTCTGTCAAAGTTTTTCTGAATAACTTTGCTTTGTTGTCATCATGATTTTTGAAATATGTAATGAGTGACTGCCAGCATTTGTATACAGCACTAACAGCTTCAAAAAATGCTATCCACCTTATTTCATGACATTCTTTAATTTTAACAACAGGTTCGTCAAGTACTTTCTGGATTTCCTCCAGTTCGCATTTCCTATTTCCAGATTTGCTACCTCCAAAATAGTAATAGAGATCACTCAATGTTTTTTCAAGGTCTTTCAAGTAAGCAATGTTTTTGGAAGCTTGAGAAGTTGCAAGATTAAAACGATGTGCCATACAGTGAATAGTTATGCAATGTGGGCTTTTGTCCTTTACTTTTGCAGCTACACCTTTGTGCGATCCCCGACGGCGGCAGTCATCCTTTCCGACTATTTGTCTCTCACCAATGGGTCGATAATCGTAGACCTATGTGGGATAGCAGCTGGAGGCTAGGAAGGGATGTAATGGTAGTACTGGTGTGAGAAATACCAGGAATCCATTGTTAGGTGCTCCAGCCGCCGCGATATAACTGAGAGATTGTTGAAAGCGGCGTAAAATCCCATTAAAAAAAAAAAAAAAAAAAATACACCTTTGTGTCGACCAACCATCACAGAAGCTCCATCAGAACCAAAGCCTCTTAGCTTGTTAAATGAAATTCCATTTTCTTCCAAACTTTTTTCAATACTAGCAAATAAAACACTTGCATCTGACTTTGCTTCCGTGATAGTAGCATTTTTTAGAAAATATGTATGAGGAACAAAATTTTGATCCAGAATTCTAATGTAAATAACCATTTGTTTACATATAGCTATATCAGTACTTTCATCCACTAAGACTGAATACATGTCAGCATTTTTTATGTTACTGACAATTTGCTGATGTATGTCTTCAGCAACACATGATTGGAATTCTTCACCAGCCATTCTGGATGTATATGTGGCATTTTGTGCAACAGACAATTTTGTGATGGGTTCACATCCTTGCACTTTTTGGAACTCCATTAAGCTTGAATACTTCTTAATTGGAATATCTTCTTTAGCCATCCAGTGTACGGTCCTCATGGCAGCAACTACACTGTTGTCTGCATCTGACAGGCTCTTGTTTGATGCTTCATCAGTGGCCTGAAATACAATAACTTTTGTAAGAAAAATAAAAGTACAGAATTTTAGCAAAGAACAGATTTAGTACAAGTTTCTGCATACATAGCTTGTACCACATCTGTTCTTTGCTAAAACTGAGAGCTTTTATTTTGTTACACTTAAACACTGAACCCTCCCGACCACCCACCCTACTTCTGTTCTCCTACCTCCCATTCCTCCCCCTCACCTCCCCCCCCCCCAAAAAAAAATGGGCATAGTGGACCCCTAGCCTAGGCAGTTTTCATTTCACCCCACCCACTTCCCTGGCCAATTGAAAGTGTGGGAGAGAGGGGTGGGGAAACAAAAAGGCAAGCTGGGGCCCTTCAATTTTGCGTCCCCCCTCTTGCCCCTCCACACTCAGTCCTTTGATAAAATAAAAAATTGGGCATAGTGGCCCCTAGCCTAGGCAGTTTTCATTTCACCCCCCACCCACTTCCCTGGCCAATTGAAAGAGTGGGGGAAAGACAGAAAAGGCAAGCTGGGGCCAATTTCATTTATCCTAATGAAATCTTACTTGCCTATAAATGGATAGATGAATATAAATATGAAATAAATATAGACATACCCGCTTGAAATCTTTCTGCAAGGTCTCTGCCTTCAATGCATCCGTGTGATCTGAGGTACTGGCATGACGAATGAATGTGCTTGTCCTGTAGTTAGTACATTCCATTGTTAAAGCATTGTTCTTTTTATGCTTGACACATAAACTGCACTGCATCCCTTTTTCTGTATTCTCCAGCCATGGCCATTTTTGCAACCACGAGTCCTGAAAATTTTTTGTCTTCATTTTCTTAGAACTAGGTACTTCCGAATTTGTTCCATCACCGTCAATACCCTGTGTGTGTTCATCACTTCCCTGCCTAGCGTCAGTAGCAGACTCTGCAGTTGATCTTTGGAAATTAAAATCAAACAAAGTTCGCTTCATTTTGTTCAATATCTTTTTTTGCACTTCTATTTTTTTTTCCAAGCACATGGTCAAGGTATTGTCCGAACTTCAATAACGAACTCATTGATTGGCCAGCCACCATCTTAAATCAATTTGTTGACCAATCGATGATGCCGATATATTTCTGAGCAACGTCATAACAAATACAACTAAGGTGGCACACCATCCATATATTTTTTCGCGGGGCGCACCAAACAGCGAAAATTGCGTGACGCTATTGAAATGTGCGGCATTTGGGGCGCAAGGGCATGATTTTTTTGCGTTCTGAAGTGAATTTTCGCGGGATTCCCGCAATCCCGCACCCTAGAAGCAACACTGAATTATATTTACTCTCTTATTCTTCAATGGATTGCTTCCATATTTTGACAGATGCTTAATTGGGTGGACCACTTTACATGACCATGACCTTGATCCAATGACCTAACCTTTGACCTACTTTTGACCTCAGAAAAATCCGTCCATAATGCATTTCTCGATTTCATTCTGTATTTATAGAATTATTTGTATTAAAATTTCATTTATTAAAAACCCAGACGTATAGATCACAAATGCATGTGGTTGTGTTTACAAAACAAATCAAAGTGCCACATGCTTGACCCTGTCCTTTGGGGGCATTTGTCACATGACTGTAAACAGCTCTTTTTCCACTATATTTACTGCCACAAAGGATGGTTTCTTATCAAATTGCATCAAATTTTCTTAGTTGTCTGCAACCTCTTTCAATTTGGACCAGTCTAAAGTTTAAAAAAATGGGAAAGAGTTAAACAATCGGGCAAAGCTCCTCAAAAAGTTTCAGTATACATGTAGTTCACTATCCTTGTAGCTAATAGTCCTGAGGGGGTTGCCAGACATATGAGCAAACCATAGCACATCTTCATCTTACTTAAGTAAATAGGTTGTTAGTTTGGTAGACCTGAGACTTCAACCTTTGACCTCAAGGTTTGTTGTGTCAAGTGCTTTACAAAATGAGCCAATTGGGCTGACGAAGTTGATAAATTAGAAGACATCTACTTACATAATGAATGATATATATTATAACCTTTCATATGTCTGCCAAATTGTTAATACTAAATACCATTGTGTTCAATAGGCAAGTAACATTCAACTATGGTATCAGTAAATGCACATATCTTGTTGGGGCATATATATCATATGTAGAAAATTTGATGATTTTTTTTTTCATCTCAAGGGTTATGACTACTTGCCCTTCTGTCTATCAATCTGGCTGTTAGAAATGTAGTGTGTTCAAATCCTCCTACAGTTTAAATTGAAAAGACAAGAAAATTACCACAATGAATCACTACGAAGTCTAGTTGTGCATCCGACAAAAATTATTTTGATACTTCAAGTTTTTTTCAAATTATTTGCATATAATTCAATTTTTAGGCTCGTCAATCAAAAACGGGCGTTTTGCCTGGTAGAAAAAAAATTTAACTCCATGAATAAAATTTTGAGCTCCCTGCAATTTTGTATGCTTCTGCACAAAATAGTCCCATACAAAAGGTATCACAATTTGCAAAGTTCTTGCTTTTTCTGCTTGATGCAATTAAATTATATGAAATTAAGAGAATATTTTTTGTTTTCATGAAGGTATGGACCCAAAAATCTAATCACATTTATGTATGAATCCACTCCGGGTATTCATACAGTATGATTATTTTTTTCGGTTCATACCTCTATGAAAACAAAAAATATTCTCTTCCTCTCTTAACAGACTTAGCAAAATAGCTTGAAATTACAGCATGTTTTCTCTGACACTCCCCTTTAGGCATATATGCAAAGCTTTTGATTTTCATGGGATTGTCCCTTGTCTAAATGTGTATTGGTTAACCCTAGGGTATCATACCTTATTGTAGATTTATATAAAATACAACTTTCATAGAAATACTTTTTGAAATAATTGTAGAAAATGAAGAAATTGCTTGTTAGAGGCATTTTCTTCTTTCTTACAATGTCTTCTCCCCCCTGTGACACATATTTTTATCATTTCACCAATTTGAAAATTGATGTCTGAAACTTCTTTCAATTTAGACCAGTCTGAAATTTTGTAATGTGTAAGGTAGAAATAATGGTCCCTGCAGAAAGTTACTGGTTATAAGATATTCATGGTTAAACCCATTCCCACACATTTAAGCTTTTTTGATGCCTTTTAAGAAAAACAATTGGGAAAACATATCAATTGAAGAAATTTCTTGTGACAAGCAATATTTTCATTTTCCATGATGTTTTCTACCCAGGAAATCAAATTAGTCTAAAATTTCATAAAATTTAGAATTTTGTCTGCAACTTCTTTCAATTTGGACCAGTTTGAAATTTTGCCATAATGTAATGGCTTAATTATTAGTATTATTGACTAATTTACTTATTCTAAAGCACATACTAAGGATGTACTGTATTGCTATTGTAGCTCATGTCTTAATATTATTTTCATGATAGGTGGTACTAAGCACTCAAAGAAATCTGTGGATATCAAAGATGACATAATATCAACAGCTGACCAAAGCCTGTTCACAGACATGGATGGTACTAACAAACTCCGTAAACGCCATAAACCAGCCAAAGACAGCACAAGAACATTATTAATATCAAACAATGATGACACTGATTTAGAAAAAGGGTCTGAATCTCATATATCGAATGGTATTGATTCTAGTCATGAAGCAGTCTGTACCAGTCAAGGTGCTTTAATTACATCAAATAACCAGTCTGTGAATGTTTCAAACACTGACACTGGAAAACTTGTGATAAAGAAAAGTGTTAATAAAGAAGTGCCAAAAGATACCTCCAAAGTGTCCAAGTTGCAAAATACTGACACCAAAGTCGCAGATAGTGAAAACTGGTCACAAAACCAACAAGTTATATTAGAATGGGCATTAAGACAGTATCCAAAGGGTACTGAACAAAGATGGGAGAAAATTGCAGATCAAATACCTGGAAAGACAAAGGTTTGTATTTTTTAGTGTTTAACACTTTCCTGTTCAAACCAGGGATTTTACATTGCTGTGATTTTACACTTGAGAAAGGATTGTTGAAAAAGATGAAATTGCTTATGATTCCAAAATGTATCCAATTTTCAATGTCATCTGCAACCTCTTTAAATTTGGATCAGCCTAAAATTTCAAATTACGGGAAAGGTTGAACTTTGAAATTTGGAGAAATTTATTAAAAAAAAAAAAAAACCAACTGATTATCATTGTACCAAAGCTCCAAAAAGAGAGGGTATATCTATTATACCCTGATCTATGAACAATTTTAAAATGACATCATCGCACAAATTTCAAACCAATTTTTGCAGATTAGTTCTTTAGGTGGTGCCCTTTCAAAATTGCTAAAAGAAATGAAATCCGATGAAAACTCTAGTTGCCATGGCCAAAAAAGTGAATTTTTTAATACTTTAATATTTGCATGAAGCATCAGTACATTGACCTCTTTCAAAATTACTAAAATCATTTCCCGAGGGTCCTCAGGGGTCGAGCCCTAGTGGTGGCAGGAGCTTATATCAAAATTATGAAGGATTTTTAAATCCACATCTCCCAAACCACTAACCAAATGTGGCAGAAATGTACCTTAGGTGGTGCCCTTTAAAAGATTGCTAAAAGAATTGAAATCTGTTGAAAACTCTTGTTGCCATGGCAACAAAACTGAAATTATAAAAAAAATCTTAAAAAATTATCTCCTCCAAATCCAGAAGGCATAGAGCCTTGATATTTTACTGGAAGCATTGTTACATTGACATTTTTCAGAATTGCTAAAATCATCATCCTTTGGTCCACAGGGGTGGAGCCGGGGGGGGGGGGGCTTATATAGAAATGAAGAAGGATTTTTAAAATGACATCTCCTAAGCCCAACAAAAAAATGGAAACCAGTTAAAAGCTTTGGTTGCTATGACAATAGTAGTAAAATTTGAAAATAAACTCTTCCCCTTCTGACCTGGAAGTCATAGAATCTTGATATTTTGCATGAAGCATCAGTACAAAATTGGAAGAAATTCCCTTAGGTTCCCCCTTTTAACAATTACTAAAAGATTTGAAATCTGTTTAAAGCATTGGATTCCATGGCAACATAAGTTGATTTTAGTTAAGTTTTAAAGGCGGTCTTCTCCAGACCCTGTTAGTGTTATACCTTGAAGAAAAGAGCCTTATCTCAGGTGAGCAACAGGACCACTTGTCAAATTTTAACCTACTTTGATATGTTGTCATCAACTTTTTACAACTTAGACCTGTCTGAATTTTTAGCTCACCTGAGCACAAAGTGCTCTGGGGGAGCTATTGTGATCGGTCATTGTCCAGCGTCTGTCCATCAGACCGTTCACAATTACAAAAAAATCTTCTCCTCCTAAACTCACCATGGAATTTCAACCAAACTTCACAGAAATGATCCCTAGGTCATGCTCTTTCAAAATACTTCAAAGAATTGAAATCAATGAAGAACTCTGGTTGCCATGGCAATGTAGTGAAAAAACTTATAAAATCTTCTCCTCCTAAGCCGTAAGGCATAGAGCTTTGATATTTGGTACAAATCATCAGCAATTGACCCTATACCAAAATACTTCAAAGAATTACTGTATTCTGAAAATTAGCTCTTTTCTGTGCGATCCCTGATTTTACATAGAAATAAAGAAGGAAAACTTTATAAATCTTCTCCTGAATCATAAGGCCTAAAGCTTTGATATTTGGTATAAATCATCATCTATTGACCCTCTACAAAAATACTTCAAAGAATTATCACAATCTTAAAAATAGCCCTTTTCTGTGCAATTGCTGATTTTACGTAGAAATAACACTTTATAAATCTTCTTCCTCTATCAAAAAACTTCAAAGAATTACTGTATTCTGCAAATTAGCCCTTTTATATGCAATCCTTGATTTTACATATAAATGAAGAAGGAAAACTCTAAAAATCTTCTTCTCCCAAACCATAAGGCCAGGAGCTTTGATATTTGGTACAAATCATCATCTTACCGTATTACCGTATTCTGATAAGAAGCCCTTTTCTTTACCATACCTGAATTTACATAGAAATAAAGAAGGAAAACTTCAAAAATCTTCTTTTCCCAAACCATGAGGCCTAGATCTCTAATATTTTGTATAAATCATCATTCATTGACCCTCTACCAAAATACTTCAAATGATTACTGTATTCTGGAAATTAGTCCTTTGCTGTGCAATTCCTGACTTTACATAGATTTAAAGATGGAAATCTTTAAAAATCTTTTTACATAGATTAAAGAAGGAAATCTTTAAAAATCTTCTTCTCCAAAACCATAACGCCGAGAGCTTTGATATTTGATGTGTAATAATACCATTTGACCCTGTACTCAAATACTTCATAGAATTACTGTATTCTGAAAATAAGACCTTTTCTGTGCAATCCCAGAAAGGAATAAAGAAGGATATCAGAAAAAATGTTCTCCTTCTAAACCATTAGGCCTAGAGCTTTGATATTTGGTATGTATTAATGCCTATTGATCCTCTACTTTATTACTTCAAAGAATTACAGTACTCTTGAAATTAGCTCTATATGGTTGGGTTTTCACTATACCTAGGATTAAAGGAGAAAATCTATAAAAAAAACTTCTTCTCCAAAATGATTAGGTGTAGGGCTTTGATATTTTGAATATTATATCATAAAGCCTTGAGCAATCATACTCAGGGGAGCAATATAGGACCATCATGGTCCTCTTGTTTTTGTCTTTTAATTGCTTATTAGACTGTCATACAAAAAGTGACCATTTGGGAACACCAAATGTCTTTAAAAAAAACAAGAGATAGAGATCAAATCAAGCAAAGTTTAATTTCAAAATTTTCAATTAAGAGATGAATAGAATACTTTTTTCTTTTCGAAAATGAAGAAATTGATTGTTACAAGCAATTTCTTCATTATCCACAATGTTTTCTTACCAAAAAGACTTTTAAATTTTGTTTCACTAAAAAATTGTCATCTGCAACTTCTTTGAATTTAGACCAGTCTGCATTTTGTTGTTGGGTAATGGGTTAAAAATTTGCCAAGAACCATGATTTTATACTTTTTCAATATCCAGATGTTTTGTATTGCTAAACAGGTCACAATTAATGTATTAACCCATTCCTGCACAGTGATGCTTTTGGATGCCCCTCAAGAAAAACAATTGGAAAACATTGTGTTAAATGAAGAAATTGCTTGTAACAAGCAATTTCTTCATTTTACACAATGTTTTCATACCCAGAAAGTTGAAAGAATCTAAAAATTCATTAACTTTGCCATTAAATTGTTGTTCGCAACTCCTTTCATTTTGGACTAGTCTAAAATTTTGCCGTTTGATAATGGGTTAAACTTTTACCACATTATTCTGCCTTTGTATGGTCTGAAGAAATATTGTTATGTAAAACTTTGTGGAAAAACGAGAAATTAAATGTTCTTGTATGTCAAGGGGTTTTTTTTTACCTTATTTGGTACTTCTTTACCCATTTCAATGCCTTTAAAGTAGTTATCTGCTCTTTCTTTTAATTTAGACTAGTCTAAAATGTTGTTGTCTGGCATTGAGTTGATTTTTTTTTCTTTAATTTTTGCAGGATGACTGTATTGCAAGGTTCAAGCATCTTGCAGACCTAGTTAAACAGAAAAAACAGACTGCCTCGTCATGACAATACTTTAGAACCATTAGTTTTTACACAAGAACTCGAAAAATGACTGCTGAAATATTTTTACAAGGGAATCAGAAACCATTACATGTACATGCACATTCAGTTGACTGAGGAAATGGTTATGTTTTAGGAAGAATCATTCCTTGGCAGAAGAAACCCTGGCCTTGTTTAACTCTTTCCTGTATACCGGTATTACAGGGTTCGCACAGGCTTGAAAAGTACTTGAAAATGAAGGGCTGTCTTGAAAAGCCCTTGAAAACTAAATTTGCCTTGAAAAGCACTTGAAAATTAGCCATTGGCCTTGAAAAGCACTTGAATTTCACTTATTCAGGTATTCCAGACAGTTAGATTCGGTTTCAAAATCAAAAGTGAGCATTTAAGAAGAATTTCGGCATGTCTGAATAAAACAGAAAAGATGGGCGAATGGGCCATGATGTAGGTACAGGCCGAATGTATATGGCGCGAATCGGAATTTGAGTTGCTTCCTTTGTGAAATGGTGGCCGCACTACGCAGCGTGTCCGAAAAAGTAGAAATGTATGTGAATCACATAGAATTGACAGAACACACGAACATCTTTTTCCCCCAATACGCCCCGGTTCGTACGAAAAATAAAACCCAATTATGAAGAAGGTAACCATCCTAGATCCTTCCTAAACAGGGCTCCGAAAATTTGGAAATTTAAATCGGCCCTGGACAATGCCACCTCCCCCGCCGATTTAATTTTAGTAATGATGTACTTTTTTATGAGCTAGTTATCCAAAGCTCTGTATATCTAACACAGTCATAGCAATTTTCTCTCAACACGAGCCTTTGTTGATGGAAAAACACAGCTGACGTAACAAAAATGTCGGGTCAGTCCATTCTACTCTATGGGATTGCAGGGTCGTGACGTAGATCAAAAAGACCGACGAGACAAACTCGAGTGGGTCGCCCACGTGTTTCACTATTTTTCCAGAGTAGAATTTGTTGTCATTTATTAATTGTAGTTGATTTGCGATTTATTATTCGGACGTTTTCCACCCCTGAAGTAAGATTTCATGATTCATTGTTTCTTTAACTTTATTGACAGAACTAGTGATATTATTATGCAGTTGTTTTCGTTTATATTCCAATTATCTGCATTATGCGGATTTCCACTTATGGTTTGAATTATATCAGCTAAGTTTCTTATTGTGAATGAAAACTATAAAACATATATTAATGACGTGACTTTTATTTTTTACAAATTTCAAATCCGGTCTAACGTGCTCACTTGTGACAAATAAATTCATAAAAGCGTTGTGCTGAGCTATTCCGACTTTATATGAACGACAACTGAAGTCTGTTCATGTCTCGATTTATATACGCATCCCATATTATAGTAAAAGAAATTTGTTTCACGAGTGACGGCAATTTAAATTGGCGCAGTATTAGATGCCCATTTTGATAAGACTTAGAACATGTGTAAGTCAAGCCGATCCTCCATTACAAATAGTTTACAAAACTCGATACCCGAAGTTGGGTCAAGTTCAAACTATTGCTAACTACATATTAGGGTCAGGTGCAGATTGGCACTTGATTGGCTGGTGGGTAAACTAATTATCGATCTTTGGCACTTTTGTATTACTCAATAATAAGTCCTTGTAAATGGTAAGATTTGGCCTTGAAAAGTCCTTGAAAAGTCCTTGAATTTTACTTGGCCTTGTCTGTATGAACCCTGGGTAATCACTGGTTTTTACGTCCATGCAATTTCTTCTTTAATCACAATATTTTCTGCCACATAGAATGTTTTTGTTTCAAATTGCACTCACTTTTCATTGTTGTCTGCAACATGTTTCAAATTGGGCCAGTCTAAAATTTCGAGAAACAGGAAAGGGTTAACCCTTGTCATGATGATTAGAATCATTAACCGAATTGTGATTAAAAATCAAAGAGCTGATCACACTGGAATCAATGATTATTGGTTAATATTCATTTCGACAATTTATCTTGTAAACAACACTGGCTTAAAAGAGAGAAGCAGATGGTGTAGACTAAGTTCAGACTGCAAATATTTGCAGACTGATCTTGATCTATACCTCCTGCCAAAACAGGAATACCCCGGTATTCCAGGGTTAGCATGACAAGAGTTAAGGACTCATTTGAAACAATCTATCACTTTACTTGGTATATTAACCCTTTTCATGCTTAACCTAGAATATTTCCGATTTGCTGGAGGTATAGACAAATATCAGTCTGTATATATGTGCAGTTTGAATTTGGTCTTTCTGTTTGATGCTTTCGAGGCAGGGATTATTTCTCAAATTCTCAAAAGAAACATTGACCCACAACCTCCAGTTCTTCCAGCCCTTTGATTTTAATGCAATTCTGAAAAGGATTGCATTCAGCATAACAAGGATCAGACTTGATCTGTCTGCCACTCATGGCTACTAAGTACTTCATACATTAATGCTTAGAGTTAACAAATTACCACACAACATCATTTTAGACTCGTCCAATTTGAAAGAAAGCAAGTTGCATAAGAAAATTTAAGTTGTTGAAATTTTACTGGTGGTTAGAGTAATCCTTTAAAAATCTTCTACGTAACCATAATTTTGTATGCATCATCATTTCATGGTCCACTACCAAAATACTCAGGTTATGATGATTTGATTTCCTTTAGCCCAAAGTTGTAGTTAATTGGAATAATTTGAATAACTCTGGTTGCTATGGCAACCAAAGGGAATTTTGTTTGAATTCTTAAAAAAATCTCATCCTAAACCGCTTTCAAATTTTGCATGTAGCATTATAGCCCTTTCCTGTTTTGCAAACTTTTAGACCTGCCCAAATTCAAGGGGTTTGCAGACGACAATATAAATTCAATTTTATATGGAAAATAATCATTCAGTAGGGTAGAAAATATTGTGGAAAATGAAGAAATTGCTTGTTACAAGCAATTTCTTCATTTTCCACAATTTTTTCTCAAATATAAAAACACAGGGACGTGAAAACAAGGGATTGTACAGGAAAGGGATAGTCCTTCACCAAAATACTTGAGGTAATGATTATGTGATTAATATTAGCCCCAGGTTTTTAGCAGCTTTGTAGTTTTCAAGGAAAACTACCTTATACTGACATTAGATTTTCTACCCATTCCCACATGACAAAATTTTAGATTGGTCCAAATTGAAGGGAATTATAGACAACAGCTTAAAGTTTATGAAATTTTAGACTTTTCACCTTTCTGGGTAAAAGACATTTTACGGCTCATTTTACACAATGTTTTCCCAATTATTTTCTGGAGGGAAGTCAAAAATCTTGATTATGTGGGAATATGTTAAGAAAGGCTGTGGTCCACGGTGCCAAATTTCAATTGAGAACTTTAGAATGATTAATAAATTTGGAAAGAAGTCGAATTGAATGAAAGAAAACAATATGGGGGAAAAGAAGCTTGGGGGAAAAAAGTCACCAATACATGGATTTTTACAGTATCTCAGGTGAGTGATCTTGTTCAAGTTTAGTTACGGTGCTTAGAGCTGTGATATCCTATCTTAGGGAGAAAGAACCAGTATGATTGTTGTTTTTTTTTCAACCAATCTTTTAAACTGTAGATAGTAAGCCACCTGCATCAGGCCTTGTATAATGTTTGTTCTAAATAACAGATAAGAAAGCAAATGCTGTTTCTGGTTCCCTTTTTCACCACCACCCCCTTTACCCTTTCCTGTTTAATCTCTGGTTTTATGTTCCCCTTTTTCACTTGGAAAAAGATTGTGGAAAAAGAAGAAATTGCTTGTAACAAGCAATTTCATCTTTTCCACAATATTTTCTACCCTACTGAATGATTATTTCTAAAATGAATTCAACTTTAAATTGTCGTCTGCAAAACATTTTAATTCGGACCATTCTAAACTTTTGCAAAGCGGGAAAGTGTTTAAAGATTGGGTCAAGTTGTCTTACATTTATCCGTCTATCTGTCTGTCTATTGAAGATACATTTTATATCACACAGACTATGGATAATACAATGATCATAGTTAATGTGTTTGTAGCTTCAATAAATATACACCTGCTAAGGACAAGTTTGCGTTTTATTATCATGGAAATAGTGACAAATATTGACCTTTAAGAGGCCGTTGCGTATTACTTGTAGGCTAAAACTGAGTAAAATTTGTATACTGCATATTGCTTTAAACCATTCCCAATGGCACAATGACATTTTGACGACCCTTGAGAAAAATAATTACAAGCAATTTCTACATTTAACACAATTTTTTTCTTCGCAGAAAGCTCAAACAATGTGTAAAATTCCGTAAACTTTTAATTGTCATGTGCAATTTTTAGCTCAGCTGTTTTCGGAGAAAACCTGAGGTATTGTGATCACCTTGTCTTCTTTTTCGATGGTGTTGGCGTTTGTGTTGGCGTGACAAACTTTAACCTAGGTCATATCTCTGTTGTTATTGAAGATATCCTCATGAAACTTGGCATGTGTATTGACATCAAAAAAAGCTATCTAGACTATCGAGGGGGATAATTCTAAAAGCAATTTTGTAAGAGTTATGCCCTTTTTTTGCATTATCCAAGACCTGCAGCCGAGCGTTTGCCCCCTGGGCGGTGCTTTTGTTTTTAAATTTGGACCAGTCTAAAATGTTGTCCTCTGGTAATATGTTACCTTTTGAAAAGCATGACTGATTGATACTGACCTTTCAGAAATGATCTATTATACTTATCTGATTGTTGAGCTACTTTTTTTCTCTCAAAAATGACGCCGCAGCAGAGCAAGCAGTGAGAATTGTTTCCCATTTTGTTGGTTCAGCGCAAAACAGTTGCAACTGCAAATATGTTAATAGGCAGTTACAACTGTTTCGCGCTAAATCATCAATTTGACGTCCTTATTTGTTCCAACTATTGGGGGTGACAGAATGTTCGGACTTGGGGAGTGTAAATTTAAGTCTTTCAGTTTTCCGAATAGTTGTAATCCATGATTTATCAGAAAGCCAATTAAAATGCCACAGGTATTACTGGATTGATCTGTCAACCAAATATTTTTAGACTGGAAGTGAATGCTGAACTCTTGGCATTTCTGTCAAAAAATTTTTGTGGGTTTGGAGACTTTTATTTTGTAACTACAGCCCTAGATAAGTAAGATTGTGTTAATTTCAAAGCAGTACTGGTAAAACTGCAAGAGAAAAGTTCCAGATAAAATTTGTCAACCTGCAGACAGTGACATATTGGGATTCCAGTAAATTCCCCTGTACTTCCATTTGTTGCGGGTATCAAAATGTACACTGAAATGTAAAACAAACCATCTTAAAAACCAGATTGCTAGTCACAAATGGTTTCTCCTTTTCCATTAATGTTTTTCTTATTCTATTTTAGCTCACCTGAGCACGAAGTGCTCATAGTGAGGTATTTTGATCGTCCTGAGTCCGGCGTCCAGTGTGCAGCGTCTGTTGTGTGTCAACAATCTTAAAATGACATCTCCTCCCAAACCGCTGTGCAGATTTCTTTCAAATTTTGCTGGAAAAATCCTTGGATGGTGCCCTTTAAAATTACTAAAAGAATTGAAATCCGCTAAAAACTCTGGTTGCCATGGCAACAAAACTGAAATTTTAATAAAACTTTAAAAATGATCTCCTCCTGACCCAGAAGGCGTAGAGCCTTGATATTTAGCATGAAGCATCAGTGCAAAGACCTCTTTCAGAATTGCTAAAATCATCACCCTCGGGTACCCAAAAATTGAAAAAATTGAAAAGACAAACATCTCCTCCTGACCCAGAAGTTGAAGAATTTTGAATTTTGCATGAAGCATCAGTACGTTGACCTCTTTCGAAATTTATAAAATTTTAGAGCCACAGGGTGACTAGGCTTAAAAATATAAATAAAGAATGCAACCCTTTCAAAACCTATTTGCCAATTTAAACCAAATTAGAGTTATTGATTTTAGGTAAAGGTTAAAGGAGGTTTTCTCCCGACCCAGGTGAACACCAGGGCCACTGGCCCTCTTGTTTCATTTGAAAAATGTACGGAATTGTGTAGAAATGGGCTTATGTAATTGATAAATTGCCTCTGTCAATCAGAAATTCAATTGACTAATCTCTACCGAAGGTACCATAATTGACCAATTTCGACTATTAATCAAATAATCAGTCGACCAATGAAATCAATCATTTCGACTGGAACATGACTTTGAACTCCGACATTGGCAGCCATTTTGATGAATATTATTGTTGGTTTGGTCACTAAAACAAGCTGTAGTTACGACGTTTAGGTTGCCAAGCAACCATTATATTCTTATTTGTAAAATGCTACTGACTATAAATTCTGCAAAATAGCGCCGTCATAAATCGATGAATAACTTCCTGTTGGAGTCTATGGGCGGGCCTATCGATTGATCAATTGTCCCTGATATTGCTATAAAACTATTTCGACTGTCAACAACAAAAACAGCATACCTTTTAGCCGAAGCTATTGCATTTGTAAGTTGTCCATCTACGATTTCCATTTTTCAACTTTTATCAACAGCGACCTTTAACTACTGAAGTCTGGTTTTTCAGAGGAATTTGCCAGTAGGGATGTTCATTAACATATTACCAGAAGATAAATTTTCGACTGATCCAAATAGAAATGAGTTAGATTACATATTTTTAATTGGTGGAATTTTAAAAACATTGTCTTTTGCCCTAGATAACATTGTGGAAAATGAAGAAATCGATTTTAAAAATCCTTTTTTCAATTTTCTCTATCTTTTCCGAGGTGGCGCCAAACAGCGGGGTTATATGTGAATGGGTTAAAATAGGCGATACTTTGGATATGTCATTTATCCCCAGAATGTGAAAGCCAATTATGATAGTTAACAAGCGTAACGCTTAAATCAAGTCGAAACGGGGATGGGGTTACAGAAAGACGGAGTGGGTTCGAGTCATGTCGAAATGGGTGTTGAAGTGATGTTTCTTAAGGCGCAGTCACGAACAAACAGACGCATAAAATCGGTCCATATTGTAGTGGGGATCACATCTAACATTCCAGTACCATAGTACGTAGTTACGTTTAAAGAGTCGAGGGTAGAATATCCGTGGACAGCCCTGAAATATATAAAATGATGGGTTATTGATAGTAAGGTACAGACGCGGATATACAGACGCCTTAACTCGATCGCTATTGTAGTGAGATCACATCGGGCCTTCCCGTACCATAGTACGTTTAACTAATATGTCACGTTTGAAGTGTCGAGGATGGAAAATCAATGGACGTTCCTGAATATTTATGATACGACAGTGTAGTTATAGTAAGTTAAAGACGCGGGCGGGCAGACGCATGAACTCTAACTCTACACTGTAGTGTGGATCACACCGAAACACCAAATAGTCCCATACAAAAAAGTATCAAGATTTTAAAGCTTTGGTTTTTTCGCTCTATGCTATTAAATTATAAGAAATGAAGAAAATATTTTGTTGTTTTCATGGAGGTATGAACCACAAAAACTAATCACACAATGTATAAATGCGCTTCGCGTAGCTCTTCTGTATCCTTGCACTATCCCCCGTAACAACTAACCGTCTTCTGGGGGCGTCGCTCATATGGGCATGTGCTACGGTAGCGACGATTAATAAACGAAAATACACATACACAACTGGGACGTGTGGTACCAAATTTTACAAAAGCATTTATGGTAACCTGTCTCAAAACTTTTTTATGAAATTTTGAATAGTTCATACATAAGGAACTGTAAGGGGATTTTATTCCTTTGAAAAACTTGGTCGTCTTCTCCTTAAAGTCTAGAGGGCAAATGTATTTCAAACTTGGTAGGATCATTCCTTTATTGACCCCTCTTATAGACTGATCTTTAATAGTAGATTCTTTCTTCATTTTCCACAATGTTTTCTACACAGAAAGTTGAAAAAAATCTAAAGTTTCATAAATTTTAAATTGTCGTCTGCAACTCCTTTGAATTTGGACCTGTCTAAATTTTTGTCATGTGGGAATGGGTTAAACAGTTTTTTGTAGGCTGTGTCATATTGTACCTGCAGAGAGATACATGTTTTATTGTTGTTTAGGTTTTATGCACCCCTGTTCATACTTTCAAGATGTTACTCTTGAAGTAACATGTTTTAGCTTAATCAACGAATATGAATATAGATAAATTGATCAAAATACTCATTCAATTCCTGCTACATATATCTAAATAGCTTTAACCTATTTCCCACACAGTGACGCTTTTTGACGCAGCTGACGATCAATGTTTTGGAAAACCATTGCGTAATTTTTCACAATGTTTTCTACCCAGAAAGTTGGGGAAAAAATCTAAAATTTTATATGCTTGTAATTGTCGTCTGCGACTCCTCTCAATTTGGACTGGTCTACAATTTTAGCATGCGGTAACGGGTTAATCATCCTATAAGTAGCGAGACGAGCGTCACGATTGATGCTTCAAGCTATAGTATCGGTGTTCATGTCGCGCGACAAAGATTTCCCTTCTTTTCTTTTTCCCCCCTTTTTTGCGGGTGGTTGTGGTCGGTTTTTGTGTTGGATTTTTTTTATTGTGTTGTTTTGTTTGTTTTATGTTTCAGGGTTTTTTTTCCATGGGCTAAATGTCTTGGACTACTCACAGCAATTTGGCCTCGTCTGACAATCAAAAATCAATTAATAAATTAAAGCATTCAATTAGACAGGAAGTGCTATCTTGACATTCCCCTCCCAACAAATTAAACATTGTTGTAGTCGAATTAAGCGTCATGGCGTGGCAAGTAATATGATCACTGTAATTTTATACAAGTTCTGTGTAATATCTGAGATTAATTACATAACCTGTTTGGGTTTTTTAACATTGCGTGTCATTGTAGGTCTTAACCCATTCCAACCAAACAAAATTTGAGACTGGTCCAAATTGAAAGAAGTTGCAGACGACAACTTTAAGTTGATAAAATCTTCAAAATCTTTGTATTTTAGAGTAAAAAAATTATTGTGGATAATGAAGAAATTGCTTGTAACAAGCAATTTCTTCATTTTTCCACAATGTTTTCCTAAGCTTTCACATAAGGGGGTGCTTAAAAACGTCATTGTTTGGGAATGGGTTAAAGGAGTAGGACTAGAGACCTCAAATATGTACAAAAAGCTTTTATATAATTGTTAAATTCAAAATATCTTAATCAGACTATCCCAAAAAATGAATTCCGTGCACATCTAAGAGGAAGAAGAGAGTCTTGCATAAATCGTTACAGACCAAAATGATCTCGTGTAATATCGTCTGATCTGTCAAATCAGAAATTACAGATTTCTTTTTTTTATATTTACCTATCGTACTACACGCGGACAAAATCGGATTCCACATAAATATCCGTTTCATACATGACACGCTGTAGTAAGATGACATCATTTCCCCAGCAAAATGACGTCACGCCAAGAGTAACGTTATTATAATTTTTCGAAAAAGGATTGATTTTGGACAAATTTCATTAGCCTTTTATATATTCTACGGTCAAATTTCGTTGACATATAATAAATGGAATACAATAATGTATTAGAAGAAATATAAAACCTTGTATTGAATTCGAGCCGCGCAGGGAAAAAATCATATTTTCAACACGGCTTAAATCTAATGCAAAGTTTTGTAATCACAACTAGAACATTATATTACTTATTTACTCTCCCTGGTCGCTTAAAAGAGGGCAATTTCTCAACGCCGTGGTGGAAATGAACCTTTCTTCCAAGTTTTGGATTGGAAATTCCATATTGTTATGCGCAATCATGCTACAAAATCAATACCGACAAACCAAATCCCGTAATATTCCCGTATTGGCAGGTGGTATAGACAAAGATAATGGCTGCATATATGTGCGACTGATCTTAGTCTATTAACTGTTTGACCTATTGAAGTCAGTGTTGTGTATAAAATTAGTTTTCAAAGAAATAATTAAGTACATATTTGCTATTTTAAGTGATTTCAGCTCTTTGAGTTTAATGTTTTCCAAACAGTAGTTCATTCAACATGACAAGTTGGATGTATGTACGGACGACCAACCCCCGACACATTAAATCAAATTACCCACTTCGGTGTGACGGATAAATTTATCCTTTGATCGTTGCCTATCATTTCTATATCATTATCAAATCTTATTTGGAAAAGGGGGACCATAAAACATCTGTACTGTAATATAAAAGTTTAAGGGTGAATCTCATTAAACATCTGTGTCTTGATTTGATGTTTTGAATATATACCCCTTTACATACACGAACAAGACATGGGATCTCTCATTCGGCGTTACCTTGGATTGATCATGATATGGATTTGTACATCGACGATGGCAATCTGGTCGACGTTACCAGAACTGGGGATCACAAAGAAAACGGGATTGATGACTATGTGGTTAGCGAATTCACCAAATACTTCAGGCACAAACAACGAAGGATTTTCAGAATTGCAAAGGAATACTTTGGATCATATTGCACCAGTTAAAATAGATGATGCGTTTCCGTCTGAAATTAATAGGAATCAACGCGATAAACTTCTAAATGATTCAGATAGTGAAAAGACATTTCTCACACCAAGCATCTCAAAGCTTAATCGAATGGATGCCAAGTTCTTAATACATAACAAAGAATTCTGTGCCGATGGCGTTCCCTATTTACTGGTGATGGTGCCATCGATCCACAGTAATTCTCATATCCGACAGGCCATTCGAACTACATATGGATCGTACCGAAAATTTGGAAACTTAACTGTGAAGCTCATATTTTTGTTTGGAACCAACCAAAAATCGTTGGATTCTCAACTCTTATACGAAAGTCGAAAGTATGGCGACATAGTTCAAATAGACTTTAAAGATTCCTATAGAAACTTAACATATAAAATTTTGTATGGATTTAAATGGGTGTCTAGTTATTGTCGAGGAGTTAAGTTCATTGTGAAGGCGGACGAGGATGTGTTCGTTTATACTCCAGTATTACTTAATTATCTAACTCACACCCAATACAACAGAGCAGGTGCCATTTATGGTTATCTTAAAACTAATGCTACTGTAAAAAGAAAGGGGAGATGGGCTATATCACATACACAATATTCACCAAATTATTACCCCCCGTATGTCAGTGGTCCATGTTACGTCACTTCCGGAAATATAGTACACAGGCTATTCAATACATCGGAATATATTTCTTATTTTCCGATCGAAGACGCCTTTATCTCGGGTTTTCTAGCTAAAAGTGTTGGCACTACACTTATTCATAATAGTAAATTTCCTCAATGGGTTTCCCCGCAGATAAACCCTTGTATTGCAATACGACAGGAACTCTTTGCCACAACTAAAACAACATTGTCGCTTTTCTATCGAACTATAGAAGTTATTAAATCCTTTGAACAAATATGTGGTAAACAAAACTCTAACATACTGTATCAGTGGCCTCAAAAAAGATGAAACATCTTAGAATATATGTCCGAGAACAAGAACAGAGAAACTTGAACAGTTTTGCCGATTATTCACCATTGTCATGCTAAACCCGGAATATTCCTGTTTTGTAGGAGGTAGAGACAAAGATTAGACTGCACGCATGTGCTACCACACATTTTCACGAACAGAATTATATGTATTTAACTATTTTGTTGCACACAAAGTAGGTCCATAAAAAATCGTTCACACTTATGCATGAATCCGCTCCGCGTACTCCTACAATCTGGTTAAGTTTTGAGGTTCATGGCTCAATAAAAACAAACAGAATTCTCACTTAGTTTAGTCAATCAAAAACAGGCTTTCTGGTTGGTCGAAAAAATATTCATACTTATATGAACAATTTTTTGAGCACGCGGTCATTTTGTATGCTTCCACACAAAATAGTTGCATACAAAAATGTATCAGAATTGGTCAAGTTTTTGCTTTTTTCGCTCGAAGCTATTGAATTATAAGAAATGAAGAGACTTTTTTTTTGTTTTCATGGAGGTATGAACCAAAAAAACCTATTCACATATACGTATGAATCCGCTTCGCGTATTTATACAGTGTCATTAGCTTTTTCGGTTCATACCTCTATGAAAAATATTATTCTCCTCATTTCTCAAATTATTATTTCAATAAAAAAAATATGGTTTCTTTATCCAGCATACATCGTAATGCCATTGCTGGCGTGCTATAGAAAACGGCCATAGATCAGAATAACACTTTTTTATGTCTGAGAGTTGAAATGAGCATAAACGTTGATCATTAGCAGGTGTTAAATGAATACTGTCTGATGTATACTATTTTAATTTTGTTGTTGTTTGTTTTTGCTGCTGCTGTTGTTGTTGTTGTTGTTACGTTGTTAGGCGCATTTTGTTTTCATTCGGTTTAATGACAGCTACTAATCGCTGTTTCTACAATTGCGCTAAATCACGGGATCTAATATCAAAGCATAGAAAAGTGATGAGTCTCTTATTACAGGGAATTTGTGACAGAAAAGGGTAGTGTATTGACAGAAAATAAGACCTACTCGACGACAATCCCCAAGCAGAGATGCCGTTCGTTACTCTCGTCAATACAAGTTCTGCGATTGGCCGAATGACAGGGTTCTTGTCAAACCAAGTAATGAAAGATATATTATTGTTCTGTTGTTCCGCAAGAAATAAAACATTCAGGACATAATTGATACATTGTATATGCATTAAAACTTACTAATTTAGCTTTAAACAACCGAATTACTTTTGTTGTAAAACCGTTTGAATTTGTTACCGGAAACTGCGACAGTTATTTAAATTGAAATAAGTTGCGGCGTCATGTGGCTATGAGATCACGTATTAAGTGGGAATGAACCGGATTGCAAGCGACTCGACGAGTCTGCAACGAGATGACGTCATTTAGGAACTTTGTAGTCCAATGGCGTTACGTCACGACGTGTCTCTAGTTGCCCGACTTTGTAAAACAGGGATATTAGCTCTATTTTGTGATAATTTTTTTTATATTTTCGGTTATTAGCGAGTCAAATAGTCCTACAATATTTTTTAAATTCCATTTTAATCTGATCAGAAGCTATTTTGTTATTGCAAATTCCAAGAACTTTTTGCTCAACCCACGTTAATCTCATACATCGGCAAGAAATCGACAATTTTTCCCTCTTATAACATTTCAGGGTTAAAATGAATAAATATATCATAGATGTATATAATCACACCTTTGTAATAATAAAAAACATTTGGAAAATCTTTGTTTAAATTCTTTGTATTTAACTAGAAATCTTGAATATAAGAAATTTATCAATCAAGTGTAGTGTGTATATGTATTTGCTTCACCAAGTATAACCTATTGGTTAATCGAATAAATCGTGATGAGATTTCGGTTCTATTAAACGAGTCATCTATTTACAGATGTGAAGACGAGTCTTCGATGAGTTTTAATCTATTCAATCTAGAAGACTCGTTTAATAGAAAAAAAGGGGGTCGTCTGATAAGGATTCTGCTCCTGGAACACTGTGCAGACTAACCATAGCTAAGACATTTCGTTCTCAGAGCATAATACATAGGGATTATTTCAACAGTGTGTTTTTCTATTTGTTTTTATCATGTTCGAGAATCGTGTGTAGGTATTTATATTGGATGAGACCGAAGGTCGAGTCCAATAAAATATACCTACACACGATCCAAGAACACGATAATAAAAAATATAAAACACACTTTTGTAATATTCCTTTTATTATATACCTTTTAGGACATGAGATTAAGAAAATTCTCTTAAATGAATAAGTAATAACCAACTTTCCGAAATGAAAAAACGAACGTCAATACACAAAAAAGTAGTCCGTGTTTAATGGTTCTCTAAGAAAACGTTTTTTGTTGTTGTTGTTGTTTTTTTGTTTTTTTGTTTGTTTTTTTTTTTTTTGTTTATGTTTTTTTTTCTTTTTTTTTTGGTAAACGCCGACTACGGATTTTTTTCTGTCGAGTTGTATTAGATAGCCAGATTTAATCCATATCCTTATAGGTATTTAACATAAAACTTGAGTGATCATTTTATCTTACAGCATGTTTATTTTTGTGATAAGGTCTCGGTTTGACCTCTGCTGGATCCGATTTCTTTTTTAGCTAGCAAAGTGTCAGCTTTGATAGCTTAAGTTAACAGACAAAATTTTGAGGTCTTCTCAGAGTTCAACGAGTGCATGCTTGCCAGCTTACAGTAATTTTAGTACTTTGATTTAATTAACATTTCTACGGAATTACCTAGAGACCCTTTTAGATTGACAAGTCACAAATGAAAAATTAAATGATACATCTAATTATCAAAGTTATGAACGTGTTCTTGACACCAGTTCCCGAGATTATAAAACTTTTTTTCTTGCTCATCTTAGAATTTACACAAAATCCGATTTGAAATTTAAGATGTATATTATATAAAATTCTAGAACAAACGCATGAAAATGAAGGATTGTATTGGTAAATAATAATTCATATAAAAAATGTACAGGGAAACAACATAAATTCAAACTTGAAGGTAGAGTAAATTCTCAATTGAGTACGAAAAAGTTTTTTTAATCTCGGGCCAAGATGGTAATCAGTCGCGAGATCGGATTTTTTTATAGACCAATGGGTGGTGAGAATTGTCCTATTCTAATGGAATTTACTGATAATTGTTGATTGGTAAAATTGTCGAAATGATTAACCCTTTCCTATTGAATCCCTGTTTTTACGTCCCTGTGATTTGGTAATTGAGAAAACATTGTGGAAAAAGAAGAAATTGCTTGTAACAAGCAATTTCTTCTTTTTCTACAATATTTTCTGCCCTACTAAATGGTAAAATTAAACGCACTTTATACTTTTGTCCGCAAAACCTTTGAATTTGGGCAGGTCTAATGATTTGGAAAACAGGAAAAGGTTGATTGGTCTGTTCACAGACATACAAGGGAATAATAAAGTCCCCTCCTATTCGACTTATGGCTCTATGACCAACAAGAGCTTCATACTATTTTAGCTTTGCTCCTAATTTCTACAGAAATTACATAACCTTTTCATTCTTATGGACCCATATCGATGATTCAGCGCGAAACAGTTGTTACTGCCAATAAACATATAGACAGTTACAACTCTTTCGCACTGAACCGTCGATATAAAGTCCCTGCATACCGTATGCTAGAAAAATACTTTTAATATAATCCTTTCCTGTTTTTTTTTTTTTTTTTTTTTTCTTCAAAAAATATGATCTGTCCAAAATCCAAAGAAGTTGAAACGACAATTAAAAATGTGTGTAATTTGAAAAGTAACCAACCTATAGGTAAATAAATGAAATAATGTGGGGAAAGCAATTACTTCTTTTACCACGATGTTTTCTCAAGTATAAAATAGCAAGGGCGTAATATCCAGGAATTGTGTAGGAAAGGGTTAAAGGATGGTGTCATATTATCATTTTGTATGAAAAATGATTTGATTTCAATGAATATGCTGTCTTGTTTGGTTCATTCAAAACTGCAAAGACGACCAATTTTGATTGATTGAATGGGGTTTAACGCCACTTTTAATGGTATTTCAGTCATATCGCGGCAGCTGAAGCACCTAACAATGAATTCCTGGTATTTCTCACACCAGTACTATACCATTACATCCTCTCCTAGCCTCCAGCTTCTATCCCACTTAGGTTTAGGATTATCAATCCATTGGTGAGAGACAAATGTCGGAAAGGATATTAGCCGCCGCCTGGGATCAAACCCATGACATCCCTAACATGATTGAAGATTGGGAGTCTGACGCGCTACCGACTGCGCTATGACGGCGCGGATTCACACATAAGTGTCATAAGCTTTTTTTTTTATACCTCCATAAAAACAAAAATATATTCTCTTCGTATGTTATAATTTAACGACGTCAAGCGAAAAAGCAAATCTTTTACAAATTATGATACATATTTTTGGAACTATTTTGTGCGCAAGCATACAAAATCGTTGCGTGCTCAAAGTCTTGTTCATTTAAGTCTGAATAATCTTTTTCGGCCAATCAGAACACTCGTTTCTGATAGACGAAACTAAAAGTTAAAGTATTAACTTATAAACCTTCATAGATATTCTCCAGACAAAATTTATGTCAAAAAGTAGAAAGGGAAACCATTAAAAAGTTAAGTTAGCTAAAGTACTTTAATATATTTTTTAGCCAAATCCACACCTACTTAAATTGTTCAATGAACTATACGTTAAGAAGTAAGCATTGTACAAATCTAATGTAGAAAGCAATAAAAGGAAATAGCTTAAAGAAAAAAATAAGCATTTCTTTACTTCTTTTGAACTAAATTTCTTCTAAATAAGATCTATCTACCCATGAAATTTAAAATGAAAAGCACTGTACAAATTTTAAGTCTGAATAAAAACGAATGGAAATAACACAAAAATAAGCAGGATGCCGTTTCCTTCGCACTGTTCTGTTTCCCATTAAGATATATCGATTCATATCAAGTTACAAGTTGATAGAGAAATATGGGGCGGAGTGACAGACAGATGAAAAGACAGACAAAAGACGTGCGGATGTTTACTTTTACCACGTCTCCCATGTATTTTTCGGCGGTGCAAGGTAATGAACTGAAATTCGTTGTTTATTCTCAATTAACCCATTCCCACACAATCCCTCATTATTACGCCCCTCAAGAAAAAAGCTTTGGAAAACATTTTGAAACATGAAGAAGTTGCTTGATACAAGCAATTTTTTCATTATCTACAATGTTTTCCGTCAACAAAGATGAAAAAAAAAATTAATTTTTTTCAACTTGAAATTGTCGTCTGCTGCTTTTTTTTTCAATTTGGACCAGTCTAAAATTTTGTTGTGGGGGAATGGGTTGAGCAATTGTTTTTGAGTGTCGATGCACGTGCTTTCAATTTAGAAATTCGTACTCATCGAAACGATGAATCATTTAAAAACCTATTTGCTTGTGGGTTCATTCTGGGTTCATTCTGTTTATTTACCGTCGCCGGGCGGCCAAACCTCATAACAGCTGTAGTTAAGCTGTAGTGAGGCATAGGTCGTTCATCGACGGTATGGTGTTTGTGGTGTCCGTTGTCGAGAGGCAGAGCGTCGGCTTCTCGATCAAGAGGTTCAGACTTCGATTCCCGGGAGCGGCTATCGATCTTGGTTCCGTCACCGGCACACATAACCGGCGCGAGTACTGATATTTCTCCAGGAAGCAGAACGTGAGGGAGCAATCTTAATTAGAAGAACTTGTTTCACAACCGACGTAAAATAAAAAGTTTTAAACCAATAAACCGACGATGTGTTTAAGCTAGTGGTCCTCTTTTGCATCACGGGATATATATCTTCTAAAGAAGACTGGCTAGCCCCGCCCACTGACTACTAGCACCACCCACTGATTACCACCACCGCCCAATGACTACTAGCACCGCCCACTAACAACTAGCGACGTCCATTGACTAATAGCACTACAAACTGACTACAAGCGCCACCTTATGACCACTAGCACCACCCTCTGACTACTAGCGACACCCTATGACTATTAGCCCCGCCCACTGACTACTAGCACGACCCACTGACTACTACCACCGCCCTCTGACTACTAGCATCGCCCATTAACAACTAGCGCCGTCCATTGACTAATAGCACTACCCACTGTCTACTAGCATCGCACACTACTCCTTTCACCACCCACTGACTACTAGCGCCACCTTATGACCACTAACAACACCCTCTGATTACAAGCAACGCCCACTGACTAATAGCACAACATACTGTGTACAAGCGCCACCCACTAACTACTAGCACTACCCACTGACTACAAGCACCGCACACTTACTCCTAGCACAACCAACCAACTACTAGAAACACCCACTGACAACTTACACCAACCACTGACTACTGGTACCACCTTCTAACCACTAGTACTATTCACTGACTACTAGAACCGCCTACTGACTTCTAGCACCACCTTCTGACTACTAGCACCACCAGCTGACTACTAGCACCATCAGCTAACTACTAGCACAACCTGCTGACTACTAGCACCGTTCACTGACTACCAGCACCACCCTCTGACTACTAGCACCACCAGTTGACTATAAGCACCGCCCACTTACTACTAGCACCGCCCACTAACTACTAGCGCCGTCCATTGACAAATAGCACTACCCACTGACTACTAGCACCGCACACTTACTCCTAGCACCAATCACTGACTACCAGCACCGCCCTCTGACTACTATCACCACCCACTGACTACTAGCGCAATCTTTTGACCACTAGCACCACCCTCTGACTTCTAGCACCGCCCACTGACAATTAGCACCACCCACTGGCTACTAGCGCCGCCCACTAACTACTAGCACCACCCACTGACTACTAGCGCCGCGCACTAACTACTAGCACCGTCCACTGACTACTAGCAACGCAGACTTATTCCTAGCACAACCACCGACTACTAGAAACACTCACTGACTACTTACACCACTTACTGACTACTAGCACCACCTTCTGACCACTAGCACTACCCACTGACTACTAAAACCGCACTCTGACTACTAGCACCGTCCACTGACTATTATCACCGTCCACTGACTAAAAGCACCGTCCACTGACTACTAGCACCACCACTGAGTACTAGCACCATCCACTGAGAAATAGCGCCGCCCACTGACAACTAGCACCGCCCAATGACTACTAGGACCACACGCTGACTACTAGTAGCGCCCACTGACTACCAGTACTACTCACTGACTACTAGCACCACCTTCCGACTACTAGCACTAGCCACTGACTACTAGCAAAACCATCTGACAAATAGCTCCACCCACTGACTACTAGCACGGCCCATTTAGCTCCTACATCAAATTTAAAAGAGTCAATTTGAAAAGAATTATAGTCAGTAGCATGTTACACAAAGTACAATGGTTTGTTAGCGGCCTAAACGTCGTAGCTGCAGCTTCATTAAACTGTAGCTGCGGCATTTCAATCTAACCAAAATGCTTTACATAAGTGCCAACCAAACTTGGAGTTCAAAGTTTGCTGCCGGTCTGAATGAATGCTTTGATTGGTTGATATATTCTTTTGTTGACAGCCGCGATCTGTGTTTTTGCTCACTTACCTGCAGTTGGCATCCGTAGTACAATCCTGGACAAATTCTTTCATCACATCTTCGGCTGACTCGAGAACTGATCCCCGACTAATGGGCCAGAGAATGGAGTTCTTTTTTACCGTATCTGACGGTGGGAGGTCAAAGTAGTCATATTCTTGGTAGGTATCGCCGTATATACCTTCGTTAATACCAGCCAAAGAGGGACACGCTGAAATGAAGATACGATACAAAAACATATTTAAGACAGCTCCACGTTCTGTTGATCTGACTTCGTCTATAAATCAAAGTTCTGAACGGTACTGTAAGCTAGCAAAGCATTGTTTTGTTCAATAATCTTCTTTGTTAAACATTATTATGATAAAGAAACAAGGTTAAAGTAATCAAGGAGTTAACCCATTCCCACAAATTCCCGCCTTTTAATGCCCCTGAAGAAAACAGATGTCGAAATCAATGTGGCAAATGAAGAAATTGCTTCTACATTGTTTTCTACATAAAGATGAATATAATAGAATTTTCAACAATTTGAAATTGTCGTCTGCAACTTCTCTGATGACTCCGATCAGAGTCATTTTGAACACGATACGCTCAAGTGAGCTAAAAATACCTAAGAAAAAACCCTAAAACTGAAGTTGCAGGTAGTGTTTGCAATATTCCTGAAATACACAAGAACTACTTTTTATGGCGTAGGCATTCAACAGATTTAGTGGTAAAGCCTCCAGTGCCAGTTTGCACTCGATGAACTTTGAGACGACCTCAAAATTTTGTCTGTTAACTTAAGCTATCAAAGCTGACGCTTTGCTAGCTAAAAAAAAGTCATATTTCAGAAATACAGTAAGTCTTGTTCAAGCCACCGCCTCTATTTAGCGGCCGCTTTTATTGAGCGACCAGCATCAAATCTACCTTTCCAAAAGAAAAAGTCGCCATAAATGTACGTTTTTCCTAATAAAGTTATCAAAAGTAAATCCTATGATACTGGATGTCAATAGAATCGTTTAAATGAGACGATTATAAAGAGTTCCATCAACAAAGGATTACTTCAGAATTCTGCAATGATTTATGTATATAGTCGAACCGATTCTTCATATATGTCATAAAGATGTATTAAGCGATCATTCTCTTGAACAGCAACATTTTTGGCCGTCCATTGAAAGTTTACTGAATACAGGTTTAAATGACCAATCGCAGGCCCCGCCCACTAACTCCTTTGGCCACGCCCATCGACTCCGACAGGAAGTCATGTTTCGATTTTTTACAGCGTTATTTTACAAACAAGTAAAATGCTGCTATCCCACTTAGGTTTACGATTATCCACCCATTGGTGAATTGAATACGCTGTAGTTACGACGTGTCGTTTATGTCGCCAAATCAACAATAACGATTAACAATTAATGGCGACAAATGTTGGAGTTGATAAGCTCAGGTCCGGGCTGAATGAATTATTTGATTGGTCGGTTTATTCCTTGATTGACAGCCGCGATTGGTCAATTGTTCTATTAAACTCGTCTTGACATAGCGTCATTTGATAAGACGTAATGACCACGTTGCGTCAAACTTAGCGTTAGAAGCGAATGACGCGATAAATCAAACGAATTTTATACTGCAAGACAACCTACGTTTTCCAACACGAAGGTGTTGCATTACAGCAATAACATAATATCTCCTATCCACGTATTTAAAGTCAAAATTTAATTTGACGATAAATTCGTGGATAGGATGGTAAAAGAGCGAAGATTTACTAAATTACCTGAATTTATGGTCACTTCGTGGCTCACAGACAAAATGTAATCTTTTACTAACAGGCTTACGGTCAAATTTGGTGATCATACGTTTGACTTGATTTTAGGGTTTAAAATTCTTACATCCTTTTTTATCTAATTGACCAATCGCGTCTGTCAGTTAAAGAAGCAGTCGACTAATGAAATCATTCAATTAAACCGACAGTAAGTTTTGAACTCCGATATTGGAGCTATAGTTACGACATTTAGGTCACCCACCAACCATTTTACTTTTTTGTTACATGCTACTGGCCAATAACGCCGTTAATAATCGAAGCGGGACTTCCTGCAGGAGTTAATGGGCGGGGCCTAGGTAGTCAGGGACAGCGATTGGTCCATTTCAATCATAAAAATAAAATACCTGAAGTGCATGTTTCAGCAGAGAAATCGAGAACGTTTGGCGGCTGACATTGGCACCTGTCGAGTCTGCATTCTAAATCAAACGATGCGTCACACCGGTCGGGATCGAATTGACCACATGATACATTATAGGTGTTGAAAAACCAGGGGTGGATTATCGTAGTCTGATCTGTAGGTGGTGATATCGTTGTTGTCCACGGAATTATTGATGCGGATTGTGTTGGTGTCGTGGTTGATGATATTGTTGTCCGCGAACTGACTGGTCCGGATCGTGGTGGTATCGTTGTAGTCGACGACGTTGTTGTCCATGTATTGGTTGATCTAGATGTTGTGGTTGATGCTGTTGTTTTTGACGATGATGTCGGAGAAGTTTTCGTGTCTTGGGGTTTCATCGTGTTGACAGTAGCTACTGTTGATTGTGTCTGAAAGGTGAGAGGATCACCAACTGTCCTTGTTGTCTTGTCGGTTAGAGTCGTCACCATTGCTGTTGTGGATATCGTTGTCGTCGCTGCTGTTGTAGTTGATGTTGTAAGATCAGGTGTTCGGGATGTCGCCGTCGTTAGCTCATTTGTCGAAACTGGATCTGCATCTGGCAAGGATACGGGAGGTACAATGTCTGAAAAATATCGGTGTTTAATAAGTAAGCTATCATGAAAAGGTAACCAAATGAGAGCCAAAAACAGCCAAATGAATGAAAGAAAAAGATCTAAACTGGTTAGGTTTATAAATGTTACTCGTCCATCCTCAAGATCCCAGCGAGGCTGTAAGTTACATTTCCAACTACAACGCATGTGCATAAAATTAAGACTGAGATTAACCACTGCATCCGGACAGTCTGGTCACTGATTGGGTGCAAAGTATGCTGGGTATCTGCACATCACACACAACTTAAACAGCTGGACATGGCACACACAGGTTAATTTTTGCAATGAAAGCTTGAACGAGCTTGAAAAAAAATCATCCCCATGCACAGATTCAGTACACTCGGGTTAATAAGTGAAATATATGTACTTGAAAAAGAGATCACCCTCATTCACAGATTTAGTACACAGGTTAATCATTGAAACATATGTACTTGAAAAAGAGATCACCCTCATTCAAAGATTTAGTACACACAGGTTAATCATTGAAATATATGTACTTGAAAAAGAGATCACCCTCATTCACAGATTAATTTCACACAGGTTAATCGTTGAAACATATGTACTTGAAAAAGAGATCATCCTAATTCACAGATTTAGTACACAGGTTAATCATTGAAGAAGAGATCATTCACAGCATTGCACACACAACTTGAAAAGGAGATCGACCCCTTCACATGTTAGCCAGAGTTAAAAATGTATATGTGTTGAGATAAAATGACCATTCTTAACCAATAAAACATAACGGAAACAGCGTCAGAAATTATGATCAGCACAGCCTAAGTAGAGTCAGTATTCATTAAACTTTCCAGATGGTCCCCTATAGCGTAAGGGGTCACATCTTTTCTTTTTTTTTTTTTTTTTTTTTTTGTCTTTTTTCTGTGACCCCGGTTAGGCTTGTCCTTTTTATCCTGTAGTCTGCCTGGCTGACCGAGTGGTATAGGCGCTTGACTGGTGAACTGAAAGTCCTGCTATCACCGGGTATGTATAAAACACCTAATACCAAAGCCCAAGTCTACCCAGTTTTAAAGCGCCATTACCTCCGTGAAAACATCTAGATTGTGTGTGTACAAGAAAGAGTCTAAAAGCTAACAGGTTACAGCTTTTGTCGCTATGGAACTAAAATAATTTGGTATAATTTAATTTTGAGTTTCTTCTATCGCAACCGAGCGTTCTGATTGGTCGAAAAAATATTCATAACTCCATGAACAAACTTTTTAGCACGCGGCGATTTTGTATGCTTTCGAACAAAATAGTTCAATACAAAAAGGTATCAAAAGTTGTAAAGTTTTTGCCGCTCGATGCTATTGAATTATATATTGAAATATTCATACAATAGAGTAGTTTTTTCGGTTCATACCTCCATTAAAACAAAAAAAAATCTCCTCATCTCTTAAATAAACTAATCCTGCCGTCGTAAGATCGAACTCCGGCTGGATCAAGATTCGACATTAGAAAAAAGTCATCGCCACATGCATCATTTGTCTCTCACAAATGAGCCTATATGGTAAGTAGTAAGCCTAAGTGAGATGAGCAACTGATGGCTCGGATATGGCAGGTAGCCATTGTTAGATGTGCAAGCCGTCGCGATGACAGATTAAATACTTTGAAAGCGGTGTTGGTTCCAATTCATTTTTATGGGGGGTGCTTTTCTGACTTACTCAATAGCAACGTTTGATGACCTAAAAATAAACCAAGGAAACAGGTAATCAGATTATGTGTCGATGTAATCAATGATTTCTTGCACTATCTGTTTCTGAAAGAGGAAGTGCCTACACTTGACAAGGATTGTTTACCTGGACACTTTACCGGTTTCCCGCTCCAAACACCTGGCTGTGAACAGTTCCATCGATGATACCCAGTCGTTAAGTTAAGTTCATTTATACAAGCAAACACGATACTATGACCAATCAGGCGTCCATTTCCCAAAATGATCGCATTCTTTGGGATATCCAGTGGTTGACATTCTGGTAATAAAAAAATGGCGTAATATATTTAAAAGTATTTTATAGCACATTTGTTACTCGAGGGATGAAAATGAACTCCCTTTGTTTCTGAAAAAGAAAAGAACACTAAATATGATCAAGCAAACGTCAATAAGAGGTCACTTGCCTTTAGGAAATGAAAAGAATTTTGTTTTCGTTGTTGTTTTTGTTTGTTTGTTAGTTTTGTTTTGTTTTCATTGAGGTATGAACTTCAAAACTTAATCACACTGTATGAATACGTAAAGCTATGAGTCAGACTTGCTGAAAAATGTGAGACGAAAGATATTTGTTCTGAACGGAAAGACGGGTTGAAAGACGGGCGGACATAGGTTGTGTCAGTATGCTTCCCTGTTCTTTGAAACGGTTGGCATTCGGAAAAGTCGTTGATCTTGGCCGAGCTACCACCTCTATTAAGCAACCACCTATATTAAGGGACCACAATCGAAATACCCTTTTCCAGATCACAATCTCATATATAGAACTGGTCGTATTTGCTTTAACATCCAATATTGTTTGAAGTGAGACGATTCTAATGAGTCCCATCAACGTAGGATTTAACCAGAATTCTGTAATAATCTATGTATCGAGACGAATCAATCGTTCATATAGTTCACAAAAATGTGCCTAAATCGGCCATTCTATTAAGTTACCCCTTTTTAGTCGTTCCATGAGTAGTTGCTTAATACAGATTGACTGTATCTATAACGGCAAGATGACAACAACCTTCATTTTTCGTTTGTGTTGGATCAAATTGCAGCCACTTTTCATCTAAATTTGCTAGACTGTTACTCACCGGAGATTTGACATTCACAATCTGAATTGGTCTTCACGTTGGGTTGGAAAGGGCATCTGACTTCTTCATCGCAAAGCTTCTTCTACAAAAAAGAAAGAACTACATATGGTTACACTCCTGTCCGATTTTCGCTAATTAAAAGTAGAGTCAGTTTTGACTGTGTATAGCTCTTTTCACAAGTTCCGTTGGGTTTCGAACTTGAGTTCAACTTAAAGAGCGTTCATGTGCCTTGAAATACATGCCAAGGTAATGATACCGGAATTTAGACTTCTAGCTATCGCGAAGACTCGAAACACCACGCCAAAAGAAGAAACATTAAATTTGAACGGAACTACTTTAGGGTACAAGGGGTCTAGGACAACGGGTCTAGGCAAAATTCGGAGTGGAGTTTGACTAAATACATCTGCAATGGTAGAGTACGACGGGAGTTTAGAATCTAGATAAAAAGTTGTACCCATTCAAGCTATATACTCCAACGGCGATAATGTGTCCGATGACGACCATCGTATACACTCACGTAATGTAGGCTAAAAGTTAAAGTTTTATATATTCAAAATAGCAAATACTTAACTCTTTCCTGTACAAACAATGGATTTTACGTCGCCGTGATTGTTTACCTGAGAAAACATTGTGGAAAAAGAACAAGCAATATCTCCATTTTCCACAATGTTTTCCTAAGCTTTTTTTAATTGGGGCGTCTAAAAGCGTTATTGAGTGGTAATGGGTTAACCTATATTATGTGACTGTCGTCGAAAGTCTGTCTTTGTCAGATGTCACATCATTGCCGTTTGATTATATTTGTTAATATACATTAACACTTGATAAATATAATGAATCTATCTATATAGCATGAAATATATTAAATATAATAAAATCTATCTATATACCATAATATAATAAACATTATAAAATCTACCATAATATATAACAAAATCTTTCTAACTATAAACCATGATATATAATAAATATAATAAAATATATCTACCATATATAATAAATATGATAAAATCTATCTATCTAAATACCATAATATATAATAAATATAAAAGAATTTATCTATGTACCATAATATATAATAGATAAAATAAAATCTATCTATATACCATAATATAACAAATGTAATAAAATCTACCATAATATATAATAAAATCTTTCTAACTATAAACCATGATATATAATAAATAGAATAAAACCTATCTATTTACCACAATATATAATAAATATGATAAAATCTATATACCATAATATAATAATTATAATAAAATATATCTACCATAATATAACAAATATGATAAAATCTATCTATCTATATACCATTATATAATAAATATAAAAGAAACTATTTATATACCATAATATATGATAGATATAATAAAATCTATCGATATACCATAATATAATAAATATTATAAAATCTATCTCTCTATATTCCACCATGAGCGATATCTCGTGGATGACCAGCTTTAATCTCGTCGTCACTTCGTCTTTGTAAACATTAACCCTTTCCTGTTTTTCAAAATTTTAAACCTGTCCAAATTCAAAGATTTTGCGGACGAAAATTTAAAGTAGGTTGAATTAGAACAATGACCCTTCATTTGGTTAGAAAATATTGTGAAAAAAAAAGAAGAAAATGATTTTTACAAGCAATTTCTTCTTTTTCTTCAATATTTTACCAAGTATGAAATCACGTAAAATACCGACTTTGTACAGAAAAGGGTTAAACACGCTTCAAGGCTAATATCGTTCTTCTGATCAGTTAAAGAGAGAGAAATGTCCTTTTCATGTATTAATTAATTATTTGTTAGGGAGTATACAGATAAAGGATCGGGCGGTATACTCAATGTTGTTTCCAGAAAAGAAACAGCCCATAAATAGGTTTTGTATGAGTCGTAATAATTGTAATGCAATTTAACCATTTCCATGTCTTCTAAAAAATATACCTGTCCAAATTCAAAGGTTTTGCAGATTAAAAATTAAGGGTAGACATTTTTGCGGAAAAAGAAGAAATTACTTGTTTCAAGTAATTTCTTCTTCTTCTACAATGTTTTCTCAATTGTGGAAACAGGGGGACGTGAAAACCAGGGATTGAACAGGAAAGGGTAAAAGAAATCAACTGCATTTTCATTTTCATGAATAACAAGTGCGACATATTTGATGATAATTCAGATATGGTATGTTATGCTGACTACCTTGGCATAGAATTACCACCACTTACCAGAAGAATAAACGCGAAAAATGGCAAATAACGCCAATATTGACCGATCGCTAGCCCCGCCCACTGACTCCGCTGGCCACGCCCATTGAGTTGCAACAGGAAGTTCCACTTAGATTTTGGCAAAATTCATAGCAAGTAATACGCGGCCTAAAATTTAAATGGTTGGATGGCGATCAAAAACACCATTAACCCATTCCCACACAATCCCTTCTTTTTACGCCCCTCAAGAAAAAGGCTTTAGAAAACATGGTGGAAAATGAAGAAATTGCTTGTATCAAGCAATTTCTTCATTTTTCACCATGTTTTCTATTCCAAAGGACGAAAAAATTTAAAATTCCATCAACTTTAAATTGTCGTCTGCAGCTTCTTTCAATTTGGACTGGTCTAAAATTCCACTGTGTTGGAATGGGTTAAAACTATTGAGTCGCCAAACCATAAAAATGCTTCACTTTAATGACGGCCAATGTCGGAGTTGGGAGTTCATTTCGGGTCTAAACGAATGATTTGAGTGGTCGATTGATCGGTCGATTTTCATTTAAAGTATTGTTTTGTTAAGAGACTAGTAAATAAGTGTGACGTGAATTTGTCTGCTGTGGAACTACTGCAGCAAAAACGAAGGATATTGTGATAATCAATAATAGCTTTTTTACATATTGCCATATGCAATACATCTTGTATATAGCAACCGCTCATGGGACGACCAATAAGTGGTCGCTCTAGAGAATGGTAGCTTAAAACACATTTTTTTATAAAATTATATGAAGTATTTTTTTTTTTTTTTTATTGCATACATAAATTACAAGATAATTCTCTTTAAATCATTTGTTGTTGATACTCATTAGAATCGTCGCACTGAGTTTCAACAACATAGGAATTGACCAATCGCGGTTGTCAATCAAGGACTAAACCGACCAATCAAATAATCTATTCAGCCCGGACCTGAGTTCATCAACTCCAACATTTGAGTCATTTTTGTTTACCTTTATCGTTGATTTGGCGACTTAAACGTCGTAACTACAGCTTATTCAAGCTGTAGTTACGACGTTTAGGTCACAAACCAACTGTTTTACTTTTTTGTTACATCATATTGGCCACAATTTTTGCAAATTAACGCCGTAAAAAATCGAAGCGGGACTTCCTGTTGGAGTCGGTTGCCGGGGCTAACCACGTAAGTGGGCGGGGCCAGCGATTGGTAAATTAAGTAAGATGATTTAGTAAATACAGCCACTTCTTCATGGGAGCTTTTGAATTTTGGAAAGGGAATTTTGATTTTTGTCGCTTAATGGAAGTGGTCGCTTAATAGAGGTAGTCGCCCGAGCTAGATGGACTGTAATAAAGGTAATTTGAATTATCGAGTTATTGTTCGAGTAAATGATGGCAGTTCTAGAGTACTACTATCCAGAATGATAAAGGGATTTTCAAGATAAAAATGGGGACAACTCGGATTTTTTTTCGGGTTAATTACCATAGTCAGGCAATCTTAATATCAACTTTCTTCATCAAGAATTGTCACCCTGTCTGACTCTGTTGTATTTGTGTTCGTTTGTTTGAATAGATCAAACGCCACAAATAAAATAAGTCATTTGACATTCTTGTTTACTTTTGCCTGAGATGGTTTTCATTGAATCTGACGCGTTTACTTAACTGATTTTAGGGAATAAGACTCCTCAGATGACAGAAAAAGGAAGCTTGTTTAGGAAAAATAACTGTTTTATAACAAAATGCAAAAAAAATATTCATGTAGTTATATCCTTTTTTGGTCCGTGTTAGTTTTGATTGATTTTTAATTTCAGCCATGATTTTTTTCCTGTCAACCACTCAAAATCATCTCTTTATTTACCTAGCAATTAATCAGAATTAGACGTCCCCAATTTAAATCAAAGCACTGAAAGTACTGTAAGCTACTAAAGCATGATTTATTACATAATCTTCTTTGTCAAAGGCTATCATGTTTAATGTTATTAGATAACCTTTGCCTTGTAGGGTAGGAAACAGTATGGACAGCGAAGAAATTACATCGTTGTCCACCATCTTTTCCAAAGTTTTTTTTTTTTTTTTGAGATGCTTCAAAAGGAGTTGTCTACAATTTATATAAAGTTAATTCATGTGGTAGTAAAAAGTAATTACAGAGTTTGCAATATCCCTGAAATAAGAACTATTTTTATTGCGTAGGAATTCAATGGATTTAGTGGTTAATCCTCCAGTGGCAGTTTGCATTCGTTGAACTCTGAGAAAACCTCAAAAATTGTCTGTTAACTTAAGCTACCAAAGCTGACGCTTTGCTAGCTAAGTATTGTCAAAAAAATAAAGAAATCGCTTGTTACAAGCAATTACTTGATTTTTCAAAACATAATCTACCTTTAAAGACAAAGATATTTAAAAGTTCATCAAATTCAAATTGGGCAGGACCAGTCCCCCAATAGATTCAAACTTCGTGGAGTATTTCCAAAATGTAGAAATAGCTTGTGACAAGCAATTTCTTGATTTTTAACAATACATTTTATTCAAAAGACAAAGATTTTTAAAATTTCATCACATTAAAATGGTCGTATGTGACGTTTTTCAAATTTGGACCAGTCTAAAATGTTGTCGTCTTTAATTAGTTTAAATAAAGTTTTACCTTTATCCAGTTAGATTTCCGGGAATAAAGGTTGAATGGACAAGACACAGTTGTAGTGGTGTTATCAAAATGAAGCCGACACTCTTTTAAATTTGGATTCACATTTATAGACGTACACATTTCACGTGCGCGACATTCCTGTAAACACTGTGTGTACGAGAGACCCCATAATGTTAAATCAGCGTCACCGAATTTACATTCATGTTCAGAAAAATCCTCCATTTGACTCAATACTTCACCAAGAAAGCATAGTAATAAGATTATAATTTTCATTTCCGGTGTTTAATTATTAGATGTACTAGCTCACGGCATCTGTAGAATGCAATGCTCACAGGCGCTTGAATCCAAATAAATCGTCACCTGTTTAAAAATGCATGAAAGCTGGTGACCATTTCATGAAAAAATGGTCCTACGTATACTTAGTTATGGTAAGCCCATTCCCACAAAATCCCGCTTTTTCACGCACCGTAGAAAACTATTCCTTTTGAAAACATCCTGGAAAATGAAGATATTGCTTGTTACGAGCAATTTCTTCATTATCCACAATAATTTCTACTCGAACAGACAAAGGATTTTTAGAATTTTACCAATCTAAAACTGTCATCTGCAACTGCTTTAAGTTGGACGAGTCTAAAATGTATTAGACTGGAATTGAGTGAAAGATGTAATATTTCAGATTTTGTCTTTTTTTCTTTTTTTTTTTTTGAAAAAAATACCGCTGTCATAAGCCTTGTATATTGGCCCTATTAAACCTTACTAACTCTACATAATTTTAGACTGGTCCAAATTCAAAGAAGCAGCAGACGACAATGAAATATCATTTTTTGAGGGGGTAGAAAACATTGTAGATAATGAAGAAATTGCCTGATACAAACAATTTCTTCAATTTTCAAAAATGTTTTCCAAAGTTATTTAGGGGCGTTAAAGGGTGGGATTGTGTGTAAATGGGTTTAAAGAAATTTTTGTTGACTATAATGTATTTCGGTTGCATCCGAAGACCGAATCAGCTATCAAAATAGGGCAGTTGGGTGTACATACCCCACATTTTTCAGCTCTTAAGAAAAAAACTTCTCACGGTTTATTCCATTCAAATCGGTATCAGCGCAATAAAATACCCATTCCCGTTTTTCAATTTTTTAGACCTGTCCAAATTCAAAGGTTTTGCAGACAAACTTTTAAAGTATATTTATTTTGAAGAAAAAAAACACAAAAGAAACACATTTAGCAGGTTAGAAAATATTGTTGAAAAAGAGGAAATTGCTTGTTACAAGCAATTTCTTCTTTTTCTACGTTATTTTCTAATTATAAAATCACAGGGACGTAAAATCAAGGGGTTGAACAGAAAAGGGTTTTTTCCAGAATTTAACCCGTTACAAGACAACAAAGTTTGGTCAAAAATTGAAATCTTTATATTTAAATGAGTGCTGAATATACCGGAAATGAAATCAAATTGGATACAGCTTACATTTACAAAAACCCTTATCATTGCTTCCCGAATAACAAATTCAATGGTGGTATTTTATTCAGTCCGGTTTAATTTCCCATTTCTTGTTGTATGGGGCAAAAATAATCAGAACCCGAACTTTAAATCCGTCTTCATCTCCCCTAATGCTTATCTATCTGTTTTTCATCATTTAAAGATTGGAAGAAATTGAAAGAAAAAGATAACAAAAATTACGATTGAATATAATGTTATCTTTTGGGTAGAAAATACAAAATAAAATGACAAGTATAATTGTTTGGCATTTAACCCATTCCCACTCAATCCCTCCTTTTTACGCCCCTCCAGAAAAAAGCTTTGGAAAACATTGTAGAAATTTCTTCATTATCCACAATGTATTCTATCCAAAAAGATGAAAATTTTTAAAATTTCACCAACTTGAAATTGTCATCTGAATCTTCTTTCAATTTGGACCAGCCTAAAATTTTGCTGTGTGGGAATGGGTTAAAGCATTTTGAAACCTTGACTTGTAAATTGATCAAGCGCGACTGTCAATCAAGGAATATATCGACCAATAGAAACATTCATTTTGACCGGAATTGGGATTTGAACTCCGCCTTTTTTGTTGGTTTGGTGACTTAAACGTCGCAGCTATAGCTTTTTGTCAAGCTGTAGTTACGACGTTTAGGTCGTCAACCAACCATTCTACAATTTTGTTACATGCTACTGGACATAAATTTTGTAAATTAATGCCGTTTAATATCGAAGCGGGACATCCTGTTGGAGTGAGAGGGCGTGGCCAAAGGAGTAAGTGGGCGGGGCAAGCGACTGGTCAATTTTTCCTGTAAATAGTGCATTGGTTATCATATCGTGAAAGGGCGGGGCTACGTTCCCTGTAATGTTTTCTTTCTTGTTATAAATTTCTTATAGAAATAAATCCTATTTTTGTTTGGTTGTATGGTTTGTTTTAATCGGAATATTGTTTCGACCAACGCAAAGTCGAAAAGGGTTATGAAATGCCTTCCGGATAATTAATTGAATTTCCATTATTTTAGATTTAAATTTGAACTTAGGTTGTATGAATAATTTAATCATATGTGATTGTAAATTAAGAAATCAATGCTCGTTAGAGTAATAGTTCCCATAACCCCCCGTGTCGAACAGTTTGTTATCTCGCTCTTACGGTGTTTAATGTCGAAATATTTAGAGAACAAACTGAAAAGGATTTACATGTACATTGAACAAAATTCCTTCTATTATAACAATATCTACATCATTTAATCATTTCCTGTACAAACCGGGGATTTACGTCACTGAATTTTTTCACTTTAGAAAAACATTGTCGGAAAAGAAGAAATTGCTTGTCATAAGCAATTTCTCCTTTTCCAACAATATTTTTACCACACGGGATAGTTTTATTAGATGGCAAAGCGTCAGCTTTGCTAGCTTAAGTAAACAGACAAAATTTTGGGGGTCGTCTCAAAGTTCAACGAGTGCAAACTGTCACTGGAGGCTTAACCACTAAAAGCCCATGTCATAGCGCAGTTGGTAGCGCGTCGGTATGTCAATCTAGAGGTCCCGAGTTCGATCCCCGACGGCGGCACTCATTCTTTCCTACTATTTGTCTCCCACCAATGGGTCGATAATCGTAGACTTATGTGGGATAGCAGCTGGAGGCTAGGAAGGGATGTAATGGTAGTACTGGTGTGAGAAATACCAGGATTCCATTGGTCGAAAAGATCGTAATTGAAATAAAATCATTCGGATCGTTTATAGAAATTGTGAGATTAAGATTTGCCTACCTTGAGATGCGAACAGAGGTTAGATAAAATCAGATAAGATCGTAATGCAAAAACGACTATAGGACAGCTATAAGGGAATTTATTAGCTATTATAATATGAAATGGGACGGAATAGAATAGGCCTAGGTGTAAAGGTAGGGTAGGATAGGGGAGCGGACCGGAGCGGAGAGGAGGGGAGGGGGCGGAGAGTAGAGTAGAGTAGAGTAGAGTTGGGATGAGGAGAATAGAGTAGATTGAAGTGGAGTGGAGTGGAGTAGAATGTATCAACCAATCGAAGACCCTAATGGCTTAAAAAAAAGTACAAATATTTTTCAAAAATAAATACATCCTTATACACATACGCTCATTGGGATATTAGAATCAAATACTAATGTAAAATTTATGAGAATGAAGAAGGAAGCTTTTGAATCCCAAAGATCGTAACTAGAGCGAAGGTAAGGCGAGACGTTCTGATTAGATCTCGAATGTACTCAAAATTACAAATAAGTTGAACAAGTTTGGAAAAGTCGGGGCTTATTAATTTTTCAAACATACGTAAATAATTCTATCAGTAAGTAAAATAAGTGAATAAATAAAACTTTGATTAATGGAATTCATTATCCACCAACTTGACTACTAGTATTTTCACGTAAATTCCATATCGACCGACGTCATTAAAGATTCTATTCCTAATTTCAGTAACATTATCATTGAAATTTCAAAGATTGGAATTCTTATTTCCGATACTTTTTCATCGAAAATCGATGGACAAGCACAAAAAAGTATACGTACTTATTGGTCTTACACTAAGCTCTTGAAATTATCAAAGGTGCATTTAGTCACCTGAAAAGGCTTAACGTTACCAAAACACAGTAGTCGCAGCTTAAATTAATTAACTGTGGTTACGATGTTTGACTACAGCAACAAAAACTCATTTCTTCATGCCTCGTTCGAGGTCAATGCTACTTTTTAAATAAACATTTCAAAGGGAGACTGGATGTGCATGCAGATTTGAATTAAATTATAGTTAACGCCCTTTGTATCACAGATACGCATACAATTGCTTTGAAAACACTAACATTTGTTTGCTTGTTTGTTTGTTTTGTTTATTGTTTTTTCCAAATTGTCCGTATGCCTCACCTACGGCAAAATGACTTTTCTCCGAAAATTAGCCAAATGTTGCGCCATCTAAAAAAGGATAAAGGAAATCTTAAAAAATTTCTTCTCCGAAACCATAGGCCGAGCGCCTTGATATTTGGTATATTTCTTTGCTTATTTACCCTCTACCAAAATGCGTCAAAGAATGTCTTTATTCAGGTGAGCGATATAGTTCCACCATGGTCCTCTTTTCCACAGTATTTGGTACTTATTTTAAAATTTGAGCACAATATAAAATGCGTCTGTAATTTCTTTGAATCTGGAGGAGTCTAAAAATGATCTGTCGTATTCAAATTGACCAACTGCGACTAGCAATCAAATAAACAATCGACCAGTCAAATCATTCATATAGACCGAGACTGGGGTTTGAACTCCAATATTTGCCGCCATTTATGAGAAGAATTTGTTTGTTTAACGACTTAAAAGTCGTAAATACAGCTTAATCAAACTGTAGTTATGACTTGTAGGTCGCCAATCAACCATTATATTTTTTGAGATATGGTACTGGTAATAAATTTGAAAAAAGAAATGCCGTTCAAACTCAAAGTGGAACTTCCTGTTGGAGTAAATGGATGGGGCAAACGGAGAAAGTGGGCAAACAATGTAACTTTGTTCAAATTTACAGTCAGAAACATTACCAAAAGAAAGGGCGAATCGTTAGATAGCGACCTAAACTTCGTAACTACAACTTGAATGAGCTGAACTCATGGCGTTTAATTCGCCACACAAAAATAAATAGTTGGACATAAAAATCGGAGTTCATATCGGCCTTTTTGAATGACCTGATTGGTCAATCGATATTTTTATTGACAGTGACAAAATGTCAATAACGAAGCACATGAGGGTTCTAGATAATGGGATTCACAGAATTTTAAAAACGTTAGTATATTTAATGCCGTTACCTTTAAATTTCTCTGATTGACATAACCCCCACTTTTTTACGATCCTCAGAAAATGAAATAAAGGATATAATGTTAAAAAGAAGAAACTGATTACAAATAATTTCTTCATTTTCAACCTTATCTTCTGCCTAAAAGGACAGAAAAATTCAAAATTCCCTTAACTTGAAATTGTCATCTGCAACTTCATCTAAAATAGTCCATGTGTTAATGGATTAAAGGACGTCGAATGCGAACTTCTTGCAACATTTTTAATAAAGTACATAAAAATGGGGATTTAGACTTATAACCGAATAACGATTTTTTTCGGCGTCGGTTGATTTTTGTTAACTCATGCCCTAAAACTGAAAAAAAAATGTTTTCTTAGCAGACCTGTACCAAATTTGGGATACTCTTTGAACAATACTACACATTTAATCCTTTCCTGTTTTGCAAACTTTTAGACCTGTGCAAATTCAAAGGTTTAACAGACAAAATTTAAAGTCGACTTTATTTTAAAAACAACCATCCATTAGGTAGAAAATATGTTGAGAAAAGAAGAAATTGCTTGTCACAATCAATTTCTTCTTTTTCAACAATGTTTTCTAAATTATAAAATCACGGAGAAATAAAAACAGTGAATTGAATAGGATAAGGTTAAATACTAGATTTCAAATGGTATTTATGTCTAGCTAGTTATGTCCCGATAAACATATTAAATTGCCATTCAAAAAGAAATATGATCAAGTTATAAAACTGTGTCAGGGTATCATATTTTAACATATCAAATTATATAGGGTGATGCAATATTACAGAATCACGAGCTCACGAGGGGAGATCCAGAAATTCGCGAATCAGCATGATAAAAAAAACAAAGAATTTCTCTGAAACATAAAGAGTTTCTAATTTGACATTACTGTAAATAGTATTTCCAATTTCGTTGAAAAAATTGGAAACAAATGAAATCAAAGCACTGTAAGTACTGATGATGGACGTCTTTGTTGGCATAGTAGAGTGATATGCTCATTTTCGTGTAGAAAAGGCATTTACCACTAGATAATCTTATTAAAGCATGACTTCTCACCTAGTATGGTTGGCTTGATAGGTTTTACAGTATGTTCTCTATTCTTGTGTCCTGAGCACGATCACAAATTCGGCAAAAAATTAACATTTGCCACACGCGTCATTTGTCTCTCACGTATGGACATTTGATCAGTAATTTACCTACTAAGTCATTCCAACACAAGCCCTCTTTTTACGCCTCTGACGAAAAAAAAAACCAACTTTGGAAAGCATTGTTGAAAATGATGAAATTGCTTGTATCAAGCAATTTCTTCATTATCCACAATGTTTTCTATAAGAAAAAAAAGACGAACACATTCAAAATCCACCGACTTGAAATTGTCGTTTGCAGCTTCATTTTTTGTATTCATTTTGTTAGTTGTTTCGAAAAAATAACGCTATTGGTGTGCAAAATACTTAAACTTAAAAAAAAGGTTTTATTGATTTTGTCCACGAAATTTTGACAACCCCTCGTATGTTAAGAAGTTTGATGCGTTACGTGAAAAGAAACTTCCTAGACACTGCAAAATGCGTCGACCCAGATCAGAGTTTAAACCCTGACCAGATTGTAATATTCACACTTAAAACAACAAAATGAAAGATTGTTGATAAAAAAATAATGAAATAAACATGTCTATTTAAAAAAAATCAACTTTTGTTGTTGTTGTTGTTTCTGCTACTGCTGCTGCTGCTGCTATTTCTTTGTTGTTGCAGCCGTAGTTTTTAACAAATAGCTTTCGTGATACGGTTACATTAACTATATCGACGATAATATGTTACCTGTTCATATACAAAATGATATACGAATTATGACATTCAAAATAGACTATGAATGTTAGGTACTAATATGTCATTGAAGAAATGAAGGGAATTTTCCTCTTTTGTTTTCAAGGAGGTATGAATCGAAAAATCTTATCACAATTTATGAATGCACGAATAATTCAAGAGCATCGTGCGAGTTTTTTTTTTTTTTTTTTTTTTTTATTTTTTGTTTTTTTGTTTTTTTGTTTTTTTTTTTTTTTTTTTCAAAAAAAAATACAAATTTCGATACTTTTTATATGGAACTATTTTGTGCGGAAACATGCAAAATGGATGCGTGCATAAAATTTTGTTGATAGAGGTAGAATTATTAATTTTTCGATCAATCAGAACGTCCGTTTTTGAAAGATAAAAGTAACAATTAAATTAAAACGTTAATGTTATACTTTTGGTGAAATATTTTTGATGCATTATCCAAAAAATCTTGCCTAAATGACAAAAATAAACATTTTTTTTTTTCAATTTTTTGTCGATAGAGCGTCAGACTCCTAATCCTCATCTATGGGATGTCATGGGTTCTATTTCCGGCGGCGGCACATTTTCTTTCCTACATTTGTCTCTCACCAATGGGTGGATACTCGTAAAAGGAGTGGAATAGCAGCTAGGGGGTTAGGAAAGGATAGTAGTACTGGTGTGAGAAATACCAGGAGTCCATTGGTAACTGCTTCAGCAACCGATATATGACTGAAACACTGTTAAAAGCGGCGTTAAACCCCATTCGATCAATCAATCATTCAAAATTTTAGAATAAACGAGATTTCTGGTTGACCACAAAATAGAATAAAAGGCTTTTTTATAAGGGGGGTGGGCAAACTGCTTTTGTAGATTAACAAGTTACCATTAGAAGTTTTTTTTAAAGAATTAAATCACTTAAAGAAGTTGCAGACATAAATTTTTAGTTGAACTTTTTCGAAATCTGTATTTAGTAGAAAACACTCTGGACAGTGAAGAAATTGACAATTATAAACAATTTATCAATTTTCCACAATGTTTTCAAAAAGCCTTTTTTTGTTATGGAATATAGTGATGATCTGACAATATTGACGTCATCAAAATATTTCAATATTCTAACGTCACAAAGTGATGTAATTTAGGCAGGTTTTCCTGGAATGCGGATAATAATTATGAACCCGGAATAATCCTGTTTTTGTTTTTCGCAGGAGGTCTAGACAAAGATCAGGCTGCACGTATGTGCAGTCTGATCTTTGTTTAGACCTACTGTTTGTCCTTTTAAAGCCAACATTATTTATACCATTCATGTTCTAAATAATTAAAGACCCAAAATGATTGCTTTCAGTTCTTTGCTCTTATTACAATTTTGTAGAGGACTTTATTCAGCATGACAAGGGTTAATGTATTTTAACAATATAATGACTGTGAATGGAAAAGTAATCGATTGACCACACGACTTTAAACCTCGAGATCGTGGGTTCGATCCCCGGGCTGAGCAAACGAACAAACTAATTGTATTTCGGATGAGACCGAGGCTCCGTGTGACGTTCCTATTCAGCGTACACGTTAAAGAAGCGAGCGTAGTTCTCAGCAGCTTCGACCTGAATCCTTGCTCGAACCCCCCCCCCCCAACAACTAGTCGTCCTCTCTGGGCGTCGCTCATATGGGCATGTGCTACGGTAGCGACGGTAAATAAACTGGTATACACACATCTAGGTCAATAATGGCTTTGTTTGTTCAACCCATTACCAGACAGCAAAATTTTAGACTATTCCAAATTGAAAGCAGTTGCAGACAACAATTTAAAGTTCATGAATGTAAATTTTTAGAATGGTTAAAGCAATTTATTCATTTTACAAATTTGTTCCTATGAATTTTCTTGGGGGTCAAAAAGCACCTTTGAGTGGGAAGGTCATAAAAAGTAGGGCTTATGTATTTCAGGAATATAGCAAACTCTATTCAAATTGTAGAGAACTCTTTTAAAAACGTTATTATTATTTTACCCATTCCCACTCAATTCCCCTTTTAGCATCTCAGTAAAAATTACCTTTGAAAAGCATTGTGGACAATGAAGAAATTGCTTGTAACAAGCAATTTCTTCATTGTCCACAATGTTTTCTACCCAACAAGGGAAAGGTGTTCTAAATTCAACCAACTTGAAATTGTTGTCTGCAACATCTTCCGGTTTGAACCAGTCTAAGATTTTGTCATGTCTAAATGGAATAACTGTTAGGTTACTTTAACCTCATTTTTTTCATGATAAACTTTGTTTAAAAAAGAATACTTAACAAAAATGTGCTTTGCTAGCTTCCAGTACTTTTCAGTACTTTGATTTATGTAGAGCGATTATTTTTTAAGACATGGTATGTTTTGGGTGTTTTTAAAATGTTGAATGTCAAGTCTTTTCAACCTGGATCGGATAACAAAAATATGACAATTATTTTTTCGCTTCACCTAGTTCTTAAGAAAACTTAATATTCAGACGCAATATAGTAAATCATATTTGTAAAGTTCTCCCCTCTCAGATTCATTTTTTGTGAAAAGAGGGGACGCTAGTCATTTAACCGTGTCCTGTTTTGCAAAAAAAAATTTGAAAAAATAGACTTGTCAAATTTGACTGAGGTCACAGACAACAATTTAAATTGAGCTTTATTGAATGTCTTACTTATTGTAACAAGGAATTTCTTCTTTTCCACAATATTTTCTCAAGTATAAACCATGGGGACGTAAAAGTCAGGAATTGTACGGGTTAAAATGACGTATCGCTGGCCTCGACCTTTGACCTCCCACACACTACTTTAGCTGAGGACTCGAACGACTTTGTTTTGCTATTATACGGTCAAAACTATAAAAAAAAAAATAAATGATTTTCTACCTAGACGATGTAACTACAGCTTAAAATAAGTAGTAGTTACGACGTTTAAGTCTCCAAATCAAGAACGATTCCTGACAGAAATACTGGAGGTCAATCGGGGTTTGCTTTCGGCGATTCGTGAATTCACTTCGCTACAGAGACTGTTCAATAAAAGTCTTTGGCCAGTTCTCAAAACCCAGTATAAATCGTTGTTTTGTGTTGCATTTCATAACAAGGACCCCGATCGGCAGAGACATGTTTATCGTCCAAACAGATTCTTCGTTATATTTCTTTCTATTGGTTATTCAAATTAAACTGGTTTGTGATGTAAAAGTGAAAGATAGCTTGAAAGTTAGACAAAAAGAGTGTGCCACTAACAAGAATTTTTACATTTCACACTTTACCAAACAATAGTTATTATTATAGAGGTACATTAAAATATAAAACAAGTACAAACAATCTGGCTTAACCCATTCCAACTCAATCCCTCCTTTTTACGCCCCTCAAGAAAATAGCTTTTGAAAACATTGTGGAGAATAAAGAAATTGCTTGTATCAAGCAATTTTTTCATTATCCACAATATTTTCTATCCAAAACAACGAAAAAGTTCAAAATTCCATCAACTTGAAATTGTCGTCTGCAGCTTCTTTGAATTTGGACCAGTCTAAAATTTTGTTGTGTTGGAATTGGTTAAGCGACCACTTCTAATAAATGACTACTTTTATTTAGCGACCGTAATCAAAAATTCCCTTTCCGAAATTAAGAACATTTTGAGAAGTTGAAGAATTTGCCTAAAAGTGCTGAAACCAAATCCAATGTTATTTGAACTCATTAGAGTTCAAACAATATAGGATTGAGACAAATTCTGCAGTAATTAGCAGGCAATTCGATCCACCAAAATCATGTAACAAATCAAAGCACTGAAAGAACTGTAAGCTAGCAAAGCGTGGTTTGGTTAGGTAATCTTCTTTATCCGTTGTCTTTTGTCGGGTGGAAAACATTGTGGACACTGAAGAAATTGCTTATTACAAGCAATTTCTTCATTGTCCGCAATGTTTTCTAAAGCCTTTAAAAAGCGGGATTGGATGGGAATGGGCTTTATAGCACGCTTTTGAGGAACTGCTTTTTGTTGCGTAGACATTCAATGAATAAGTGGTTAAGCCTCCAGTGGCGGTTTGCACTCACTGACCTCTGAGAAGACCTCAAATTTTGTCTGTTAACTTAAGCTATCAAAGCTGACGCTTTGCTAGCTAAAAATGTACTAATGGATCATTCTCTTCAGCGACCACTTTCTGGTCATCTACTGAGTGGTAAATTATTACAAGTTTAACTGTTCTCGTTCACTCGTAAAACTAATTCTTGTTAATGCTTAGTAAAGCTTTCACTTGGTGTAAAGAGTTAAGGTAGGCTCCATTTTAACATGCACACAAAATAAGTTTGAGTATCGTTATGACTCTTTTCTTTCAAATGTCAGTCAGTCTTTATAACATTAAGATAGTAGTTATACATGTCACACATTTCAAACAATTTGTATAGATAAAATATAAATAAGAACTTTTTTACTTGTGAAACTAGTTCTCATGATTGCCTAAGTTCTTCGTAACTGCAAAGAGCTGCTTTTACTTGATGTAAATTGAGAGAAGCTTTACTTTAACCCATTACCAGACGACAAATTTTAGACTGGTCCAAATTATATGAAGTTGCAGACGACAATTCTTACGTGTTGGAATCTTCTTTATCCAATCATTTTGTCTTGTGGGATAGAAAATCAGTGTGAATATAATGAATAAATTGCTTGTAACAAGCCATTTCCTCATCATCCACAATGTTTTCCAAACCATTCTTTCTTGAGGGGCGTAAAAAGCGGGATTGTTTGGGAATGGGTTGGAGCTGGATCCGCATCGGCTGAGTTCAAATAACGTAAGGACTAATAATTTTTAAGTGTCAGCCCTTATTACATTTAGACAGTATATTGAAATAAACAAATCCTTATTTCGAATCAACCTAATCCCATAATTTATGAGCCAACGAAGAAAAAAAAGCTCTGGGAACTAGAAGTTTCTTCTCTTCTAACAATGAGTTCTTCCCTATTTGGCAATTATTTTCACATTTTAACGAATTCGTCACTCAAAGCACAGAGTACACTGAGGGGTTGCTTGATGAAACATATTCAATTGGATTTCGTTAGTTTAAAAAACAGTCAATCCTATTTTAAGCGACCACTTATGGGACGACCAAAAAGTGGTATCTTAAGAAAATAGGCTATTACAGAATTCTAGCTAAACCCTTTGTTGTTGGGACTGATTAATTTCGTCTCCCGAAGACGATCCTAATGGGTTCCAACAACATTAGGTTTATTAATTATATGCTTTTACCAAATAGGACCACTTCTTATGTCAGCTTTTGATTTTGAAAGAGAATTTTGATTGTGGTCGCTTAATGAAAGTGGTTGCTTATCAGAGGTGGACCCACAGCGACATAAAACATACATATCATTGCAGAAGTAATTATGTTCAAAAGGATCCAATTATTGAATAGGGACCATTTCGTCTGCCATCTTGAAATCCCCATTGATAAAAGAAATCTTAAAGTCAAACGTGACTTGGATATTGATGGAAGGTATCCATCAATTTGAAGAAAACACACTGTGAAAATATTGTGGAAAAGGAAGAAATTACTTGTGACAAGCAATTTCTTCTATTTTTCACAATGTTTTCTCAAGTATAAAATCACCGGGACGGAAAAGACCAGGGATTGAAAAGCAAAGGGTTAAATATCAAACGAATAAGACAAGACTGTAATTTTAAAATTTCAACCGTTTATTTTCCTTTTTTAGTGGTGTTTTTATTTATTTATTTTTAACCAATATGGGTGCTATATGGGTCCAACATGAGCTTCAGTCCCGTGTGGGTATTGTATCCAGTTTCTGCTCACATGGTACCCATATTCCTATATTTGCCAGGATGTAGTGTCTAAGGCAATACGTGAGTTTTGTTATTGTTATTGTTTTGTTTTGTTTGTTTTTTTAGTGGAATGTGTGCTTTGAATTTGAAGTAAATCCTTTTTGCAAGTATGACTAATGAAATGGTTAGTTGAATGGTAGCGATTTTCCTTTGAGAAAGCGATCGAAATCGAGGACCGACTGATTCTGAAGGGATCAAAACAACAAAAGATATGAGATTTTCAATCCTAACAGATCCTATCCGGCGCATGTCTCTCACCTATATATGTGGATAATCGTAAACCTAAGTGGGGTAGCAGCTTGAGACTAGGAAAGGATGTAATGGTAGTACTGGTGCGAGATATTGTTAGCTGCTCAGGCCGCCGCGATATGACTGAAACATTGTTAAAAGCGGCATTAAATCCCGTTCAAACGAATAAACTAACCATTTCTTGTTAAGATTTAAAGTAAGCAATTAATCTGTACAATTTTCAATGAAACATAAGGTACATCATTGCAAAACTGAGGGATCAAAAACGACTTTTTTTACCCTTAGAAATTTCTCCCAATGTGGTCATTTTGAATGACCCCATTTGGAGACATGTCAAAGGGTCAAAATAAGATATTTTCAGATTTTATAGGGTCAAGCCCCTGGTTTTCGAGTCAAACACGAGCCTTGTGAGAACTAAGTTAGCAGTTATTGCGTACTATAGTCTTGAAGGACATGCGGATACGCGGACGGGATCAAAATTAAAGGAAACACCATGCAATATGTATTTTATGTAAACGACGTCACTGATTGTGTTAAAAACCTTAAGAATTAAGGGATCGCCGCTGTCAAAAAATCGATGAACCCATTAACCCATTACCAGACGACAAAGTTCTAGACCAGTCTAAATTGAAAGGAGTTGCAGACGACAATTTCAAGGTGACTAAATCTTCAAAATATTTTTCTCTCAGGGCAGAAAACATTGTGGATAATGAAGAAATTGCTTGTAACAAACAATTTCTTCATTCTTCTCAATGTTTTCCAAAGCTTTCATATTGAAGGGCGTTTAAAAGCGTAATTCTGTGGGAATGGGTTAAACCTTTCCTTTAAACCGGAAGTGAACCTCGCATTTTTGTATGTTGGTTTGGCGACTTATTCGGCATAACTACAGCTTATTCAAGCTATAGTTTCGCGTTTTAGGTCGCGAACCAGCGATATGCTGTTTTGTTGTATGTTCCTTACTATTCTTTTTCGCAGTGCCGCCGTCATAGCGCGTCGGCCTGTCAATCTAGAGGTCCCGGTTTCGATCCCCGACGGCGGCACTCATCCTTTCCGACTATTTGTCTCCCACCAATAGGTCGATAAGTGGGACAGCAGCTGGAGGCCAGGAAAGGATGTGATGGCGGCACTGGTGTGAGAAATACCAGGAATCCATTGTTAGGTGCTCCAGTCGCCGCGATGTAGATTGTTGAAAGCGGCGTAAAACCCCAATCCAACAAAATTCTTTTTCGCAAAATAATAACGTTTATGACTTCAGTCAAAAGGCTTTCACGGTTGTCACTGGGTGGACCATCGATCCGTTTATTGTATTTTGGGGCAAACTACGAACGTTTTCTCTTGTCGTGTCCCTTTTTTTAAATACATCCATAAATTTGTACTGTCACCAGACAAATAAACACTTCTAACTGGTAAGTACCTACCTTTCATTCGGATTTGTTCAATTTTATTATCATTTGTTCAGAGCAGATTTTTCCTTTTATAAACAGGTGCATTTTTGATAATCAACCCATTCTCAAAGAATCACGCCTTTTACATACCTCATGGGGGAAAACTTTGAAAACAATTTGGATAATGAATAAATTGCTTGTTTCGAGTAATACAAAGAAACTTTAAAATTCCAACTTGAACTTTTTATATACAACCCCTTTAAATATGGATTAGACTTAAATTTTGTTGTATCGTAATGAGTTAAGTTTCATTTGTAGTACTATATAAAGAAGTTTTCTAGAATTAAATTCCTTACATAGAAATCTCTTATTTGCTTGTTTTGTAGATTATATAATGCTTAGACCAAGTAAGTTAACCCTTTCATGTTCAATCGAAAAAATATTGTAGAAAAAGAAGAATTTGCTTGTAACAAGCAATTTCTTCTTTTTTTTTTCATAATAATTTCTACTCCATTAAGCGATTGTTTTTCAAATTAAACCCTCTTTACACTTTCGTCTGCAAAACTTTTGAATTTGGACTGGTCTCAAATTTTGCAAAACAGGAAAGGGTTAAGAAATGTGATCATTGGGCTGAGTAAGTGTAAAATATCGCAGACTTGAAACTGGCCATATTTTTTTCATTTATGACGTAATCAAACTGAGTGGACGCATGACGTTATCTAACTGTGTGGCGTATGACGTTAATTAACTGTGTGGACGCCTGACGTTAACTAACTGTGTGGACACATGACGTTATCCAACTGTGTGGACGCATGACGTTATCCATCAGTGTGGAGGCATGACATTATCCAACTGTGTGGACGCATGGCATTAACTAACTGTGTGGACGCCTGACGTTATCAAACTATGTAGACACATGACGTTATCCAACTGTGTGGACGCATGACGTTATCCATCTGTGTGGACGCATGACGTTAGTAAACTGTATGGACGCATGACGTTGTCCAACTGTGTGGACGCATGACGTTATCCAACTGTGTGGACGCATGACGTTATCCAACTGTGTGGACGCATGACGTTAGTAAACTGTATGGACGCATGACGTTAGTAAACTGTATGGACGCATGACGTTATCCAACTGTCTGGACGCATGACGCTATCCAACTGTGTGGACTCATGACGTTAGCAAACTATATAGACGCATTACGCTTTCAAACTGTGTGGACGCATGACTTAATCAAATTGTGTGGACCTATGACTTTGTCAAACTGTGTCGGCACGTAGACTGATCTGAAACACAAGGCGTACATTTTGAAGTTGTTGAAAATTATATTGTCTATTGAAAAGCAGAACAGTTTTTATTTTTCACACATAATTATTTCCGGAACTATATCAAAATCTTGTTTTTACCAGTTGACATATGCTGCCGTCAATCAAATAATCAGTCGACCAATGAAGTCATTCATTTAAACCGGAATTTTGAATTCCAACATTAGCCTCATTTATGTGAAATGATTTTTGTTGGTTTGGCAGTTTAAAAGTCGTAACCACAGCTTATTGAATCTGTAGTTACGACAATGGCCAACCAACCATACTACTTGGTGTCAATTTTGCAATAAAACGCCATTTAAAATCGAAGTGGAACTTCCTGTCGGGGTAGGTGGGCGGGACCAGCGGTTGGTCAATTATGTTTACGTTTTTTGATAGATTCAGGGACCAGTATTTACGGGAAAAGAAAGAAGACTATTTCAAAATCGATTATTTCAGCGGAATGTATCTCGGTCCAGTGGACAACAAAGAGATTGGTATCAAGTGGTCTTATTTTGATACACCGGGTTGGGATTTAAGTATCCATCAGGGTCAAGTTTAATTCACAAAATTTGACCATTAAGGGCGAGTCATCTGACCATACACTTGGGACCGATCACGAAAAAATGGTCAACCTGAGAAGTTGAGGGTGGTGAATTAATATTTGCTTCACATAAAAGCTTCGTAAGAAATTTACAGTCTAGCAGGTTTCCTGAGATTTTCAGAAAATTCACCAAAGATTACAATTATAACGTCAGACTGCTGTCATGCAAATAATTTAACCCATTGCCACACGACAGAACTTTAGACCAGTCCAAATTCAAAGAATTTGCAGACGACAATTTGAAGTTGATGACATCTTCAAAAATTTTGTCTTTTAGGGTAGAAAACATTGTGGATAATGAAGAAATTGCTATTAAAGCAATTTCTTCATTATGCACAATGTTTTCCAAAGCTTTCATATTGATGGGCGTTTAAAAGCGTCATTGTGTGGGAAAGGGTTAAAGCATCTAATGAATGACCACAGCTTGGTTCTAAATATTTACACAAGATTAGCAGGAGAAGTCATTTGAAGGAGAAATTTCAAGGAATTCTGTTCGTCTGGCTTATCAGTAAATCTAACAATAACATTAATAGTGCCAAGTCAAACACTCGATTCAGCCGGACCTTAATGATTAATCTGAACAGCCCTTAATAAATAATGTCGCTGACAATCTGTTGTGGATCTTTATCTACTGCTGCCCTAATTTGGGGTAAGATTCTCGGGAAGCGTGATATAGTGTTTAGACGAATTGATTAAAGTAGTGACTAGTATTGACCAATCGCGATGTCAATCAAGGAAAAAATCTTCCAATCACTTCATTCTTTTAGTGAAAATTGAACTCCGAATTGTGCCGACTTTTTATGTGAAGTTTTTTCTTGGTTTGTCGACCTTTACGTCGTAAATACAGCTTATTCATAGTTACGACGTTAAGGTTGCCAACCAGCCGTTTTACGTTTGTCTACCTATTTCTGACCATACATTTTGAAAAACAAAAAACGCCGTTCCCTATCGACGTGGAATATCCTATCCGAGTCAGTGGGGGTTGAGCAAACGCTCAACAATAGCGTTTGTAAATTAAGGCTGTGTAAGGACGAAATTACAGGACCTATCAATAGAAAGTCTCCTGTCATTTGACGGATAGAGACTGAAAATCAGTGAAAAAATTGACCAATCAAAAGATTTATTTTGACAGGAAGTAAATGTTGAACTCAAACAATTGCGTCAAACACGTTTGTTCTTTGGGGTTTAAATGTCGTGTATTCATCTTAGTCTCTGGTCTGTCATCTGGACCGGTCTACACTCATGTCATTTAGTAATGAGTTAAAATATAAAATTGAACATTAATCAAAATATCAAACTTCATGGTTTGGCATGTAGATTTTTGTTTGTTTGAATGGGGTTTTACACCGCCTTTTAACAATCTTTCAGTTATATTGCGGCGGCTGGTGCACCTAACAATGGTTTCCTGGTATTTCTCACACCAGTACTACCATTACATCCTTTCCTAGCCTACAGCTTCTATCCCTCATAGGTCTACGATTATCGACCCATTGGGGGGAGACAAATAGTCGGAAAGGATGAGTGCCGCCGTCGGGGATCGAACCCGGGACCTCTAGATCAACAGTCCGACGCGCTACCAACTGCGCTATGGCGGCGGCGTTTGGCATGAGGAACCCTGAACTTGCTTCTAACCTATTCCCACAGTGACGCCTTTGGACGCCCCTCCAGAAGAAACAATTGGGTAAACATTGTAACAAGCAATTTCTTCATTTTACACAATGTTTTCTACCTATAAAATGGAAAAAAATCTAAAATTGCATAAATTTAAGATTTTCGTCTGCAACTCCTTTCATTTTAGGCCTGTCCAAAATTTAGTCGTCTGGTAGTGGGTTAATCGGCATTAATCGGTTTTGTTAGACAATCGACAATGTAACACCACCATACTTCTTCTTGAAGTAAACATGTTACCGGCGTCTTCAGTCCTATGAAATTAATCTTGTAATAGCAACTTGCGCCATTCATTCTCAATTACGCGTGCAAAGTACATTACTTGTGTCATTGCGGATTTCTTTTTACTAACTGTAAGTTTTCGACTATTTTATTCAAAACTAATGGAGCGATTGATATGTTAAACAGCTTTAACAATATTATTTATATTATAGTATTTGTTTTTCGACATTTCATATATAATGCCTAAATTTTTACAATATCTACAATTTGTGGGCTCATAATGTGTTGTAGTTAGTTTGTGATTTTTATTTGGTTTTGGGGGTTATTGTTTGTTTTTTCTTTGTTTGTTTTGTTTTTTGTTTTTGTTTATCATTTCTATCTATTTACGTATAAATTTATTTAGTTAGTTAATTTTTCGTATTTTTATTTATCTATTTTTTATTTTATTTCTCCCTCAATTTATATATAATGTATTTTATATAATCATTTAAAAATATTTTTCTTGATTTGGGGAAACAAATATAGTTCTTAACCCTTCCCTGTTTTACAACATTTTAGACTGGTCCAATTACAAAGAAGCTGTAGAGGACAACTAAAAGTGAGTGCAATATGAAAAGTAACAAACCTGCAGAGTAGAAAATATTGTGAAAAAAAAGGAGTAAACTGCTTGTGACAAGGAATTTCCCATCATGTTTTCTCGAGTACGAAATAACAGGGACGTGTAAACAAGAGATCGTACAGGAAAGGGTTAAGTAAAAGACATTTACAATGCATCCTTATTGAAATCACCATAGAAACAAACCATATGAAACATATTTTAATGACACCATCTAAATATAATAGAGGGCAGGATCATGCCTAAGTCAGTCAGGGTTATATTGCTTAAAAAAGAGATTGTATTGAGGGGTAGAGCGACCAAAAAACGAAAAAAATATCTTGATCGGCCAGCGAAGACTAAGCAGCATTGCTATTTCTCCCGAAATCGAGATACTGTCAAATTTGATCAAGCGACCCTTGTAATAAGCGTCCACTTCCATTAAGCGAGCAGCATCAAACTGTCCTTTCTTAAAACAAAGGATATTCGTTCTTGGAAGTTTTTGCTAATTAAAGTATCAAATACCTAACCTTTTCCCACTCAGTGACGCTTGTACACGCCCCCCCCCCCAAGAAAAAAAAGCTTTGGAAAACATTGTGGAAAATGAATAAATTGCTTGTAACAAGCAATTTCTTCAATTTCCACAATGTTTTCTACCGAGAAAGTTCAAGAAATCCCAAATTTCATTAACTTTTTATTGTTGTCTGCAACTCCTTTCAATCTGGACCAGTCTTAAATTAACTCAAGTGGGAATGGGTTAACCTATCATGGTGGATCTCCTTTGAGAATCCTGTAATAATTGATCTATGCAGTCAAGCCGCCCCTTCAATCATGCCACAAAATGGTTTATTTAGCGACTTTTGTCTTAAACGACCACATTTTGACCGTCACCTGAGTGGTCGCTTAAAACAAGTTTGTAAATTGCAATTTACTCTTCGTGAATGTGCTGCACGTGTAATTCGTGCATTCATGCGAAGAAATCTCCTCCACTTTAAGTTTGCATTGGCTAACGGACTTAGCGTTATCGATACACCTTTCTTGCAGCGGCCAGTCAATGTGAAATAAACCAGACACACATTAATTTTTAATTAACGGTCAGTAGACGACCACCTCAATAAAGGGATAGAAATATGCCGTCTGTAGTTTTAAACGATGGATGATTCCGTTTTCATCTGTAATTCTCAAACAATTATGACCGGGATTAACCAATTACCAGACGACAAAAGTTTGAACTGATATATATAAATTGAAAGAAGCAACATATATAAAATTAAATTGTTTTGGAGCTGCAAAGAAGGGGATAAACACCGTACAAATATTGTGAAAGAAGGAGAAATCGCCTGATTACAGCAAATTCTCCTTTTTCACATTTTTCCTGAATTTAATTTTTCACGGGTGTAAAAAGGCGGGATTGTGTGGGAGTGAATTAAGCCTCGCAGAACTTTGACTGTTTTACAAAATAATTAACGACATCATAAATCACATTTTCTTCTTTTTTTTATCAGAATTATTTTTTAGCTAATGATTGGAATATGTATGCCGACATTACTTAACATACTTGTTTTCAAAATCGGACTAATGATAAAACATAAACATGATCAGAAAAAAGGGAAATATTTAGTAAACCAACGGTCAATGAGCCTCCGAAACGTATTAACTAAGGGGAATTTTAGCGCGTGGTTAAGAGGTAAAGTATTGGCTTCACGATCGAAAGGTCCAGAGTTCGATTCTTTTGAGTATCTGTCGCCATTAAGTCTGTTATTTGCCCAAATAAATGGTGCGGGTACTGCTGTTTCTCCAGGAAGCAGAATCGAGGCTTGAAAAGCTTGTTTCCCACTCGATGTAAAATAATAGGTTAAATTCTTATCCAATTTCTGCTCAGCTGTAGTTACGTGGTTTCATCAGCCCATCAAATGGATATGGAATGAATGTAAGATAAAAACGTGTTTTTTTTCTATCTAAAAAAAATGCCAACGGCTTAATCACCGATTTTGAGCCAACGTAAAATAAAAATGATAATAAAAGTAAAACATATCGTCTGAAAATTCATGAGGAAAATGAATAAATAAGAATGTAAAATATTTATTTTTACTCAATGGTAAATTAATAATTTGTTTGTAATATTACACGGCGGGCTATTTGACAATTTGAAGGTTCTGTGTAAATAGTGGCTTTACTTAATAGGATGTTTAAAATGAGTCCCAAAGGAGATGGAGAAGTGTGAGTTGCTAATTAACTGGTTCCCCGTAACACTCAAATAGTCAAATTCAAATTGTAGTTCATACTTTTTGGTCTTGGTTTATTTATAGTAAGGGTGGATCTTATTAAATCTGATTGAATGTATTTAAAAGTGAATCAAATATCGCAGTTGTGCAACCAAAATGTCAACCTGTGTTTACTATATTTTGGTCGCATTCTGACAATATCATATCCTCCTTGACAAAAAAGTAACTGTTTACTTGTGCATAAAGAAAAGAACTAATTGGAGGTGAAATGGGCTGTATAAGCTCCGAGATCCAGATGTTAAATAGAGGTAGGATTAGCGATCAACATAGAATCTGAAAAAAGAACAAAGATCCGACCACGGTTCACCTTTATAGTTGGCACAGTCTGATCAGATCGGAACATTTAGCAACTTATTTCTTGTATCTTTTTTTCCGGAACGATTCACATTTCTCAATATTAAATGAAATTACGGGACAACTGAACACTTTGTACTTTATTTATTCTATTTTGAAAATAAAGATAATAATAATAAGAAGAAAAAAGTTTGGTCTTGCGCACGTGAAAGAGGAAATGCAATCCAAACTGAAAGCATAGTCTGCATAGTCAGGTAGGTGGAAAAACTTGGTAAAAAATATAAATTTTTGATGCCGGAAAGCCCGCGCAGTGTGACCATGGACGACGTTTAAAGGGCGAAGTCCCGATGTCAGTTTGGCGGATCACAAAAACGGATCATCTCGGAAGAGCAAAAAGTTTCGTTCATCTTCTGACCTACTATTCTGGGTACGCAGGCTGACCATAGTGCAGACTTTTCTCTTTTCAATATTTCAGTCATAGAAAGGGCATTCTACCTTGATATACATTCAATTTTGAAAAGGAAACAATTATGATTGCCTTGTGGAAGGTTTCCAGGCCTAGTTTTAGTTCACGGGCAAGCTATATATGTATTTCTACTTCCTAATTGTGATTCAAAATCACCTTACTTTTAACTGAAATCAATATTGTTTGATTGTCTTCGCTATTAGGTAGATGAGCGAATTGACAAAATCAGACAAAACAGAGAGATAATAGCTAAAGAATAATAGTTTGTGAACATGTAGGGCCTACATATAATTTAAATCGTAGTCATAATGCAAGGAAGGTTATTTTAAGTGCGTTACTTTGTAAGATATGTTGTCTTGGACATAAATTATGAACAGGCAACATTTTGGTTGAAGATCTTAAAGTCGTATCTGCGGGTTGAATGTACTGTAGTTAAACGTTTAGGTCGTCAAACTAACAAAAAAGCAAAGTTAACACCCGGCATAAATGGACGATTTTATCGGTAATCCATATTTGATTGTCAGACGTGGTCCGTCACTTTACAACCCTCCTTGTACTGAATTGGGTTTCCATGCCTCTTTAAACCCTTTACCAGATTGAAAGAAGTTGTAGGCAGTACATGAATATATCATGTAAGAATAACCATCTCGATATGTCGACTAAGACAGGCGAACACTTGAAGATGTTAAACATTGAGAAAGAACAGAGAAGGGACCTAGTTATTTCGGACAGCATAGTTGGTTCCCATGGAAACTCAAATACGACTGTCAATTTGATAGTGATGTATGTTTGTACGATCATTAAATTCTAATGTCTAAAGCATCTGGTTTTGTTTGCACAGAGTGCAGGGATAGTTCTAATGCATGATACTTAGCGAAAGTCGTTCATTTCGCGTTCTTATTTTAATCTCAAACTAAAATCCTTTGAATTAAAAAACTATTTCCAACAATTTCCGGTTGTAGTTCTTTGGTGTAATCGTCCAATCATTTAATGATGAATATAGGCCATGAGAGATGAAATGCCTCAGAGAAAGTTATTATTATTGTTGTTGGGGGGGGGGGGGGGGTTAACGCCAATTTTGATAGTATTTCAGCCATGTCGAGGCGGCTGAAGCACCTAACCATAGATGCCTGATATTTCTCACACCAGTACTAATACTAAATCCTTTCTGAGCCTCCAGCTGATCATCCCATTTAGGTTTACGATCAATCAACCATTGGTGGGAGACTAATGTCGGAAAAGATATTCGCCGCGACCAGGGATCGAACCCGGGACCCCTTGACTAGGAGTCATACGCGCTAACACTGCCCTATGGACGTGGTCAAAAAAGAAGAAGTGGATATGGTGTAAGAGAGAGCAGGCTGAGAGTATGTGTTTGTGACGGGGCTTAATATAGCTTTGAGCTATCGTAGGGAAACTCACTTCCAAATCAGAGATAGAGAGAGGGAGAGAGAGAGAGAGGGAGAGAGAGAGAAAGAAAGAGGCAGACATATATAAAAGCAAAGAAATAAACTTATAATATTAATCGTTTGAGGACGACCAAACTTTGTTCTTGTTCGATCCTAGATGCAGCGGGAAATTTTCGAAGCAGTGTAAGTTTTATCCAAGAAAAATAATTGTCTTTTTATCCATGCTTTTTTTTCGTCCCCCAATCTTTTAAAGCCCCGGTGACATTATGGTTCGAACGGTATTTTTTGAAAAATGCTTCATATTTTAACGTCTTAGCCCAGCATTAGATAAAAAAGTATCTACAAGTTTAATTTTGAATTCAAAAACTTTGAAATATAACATGAAATATGCTGAACGGCAAATAGGCATTATATATTCGGGCCAAACTAAAAGTAACTTGGACTTTATACTAGCCGGGTTGTTATGATTGGAAGTAATTCATGTTATACTCGTTCATGATATACATAAGAGCGTGAAAACGAAACACATTTTTTCAAATTTTACTCAGTTTGATTATCAATGTACATTGCCCAAACTTCCAGGTGCCTAGAAAATGGGTATTTAATGGTCAGACACTCATTAGTTTAGCGTATGCCAGTGCAATGGGACAGTCTTAGAGGTGTTTCCATGGTAACGGGGCTCTATGGTAGCATTCTTTGATTACCAAGCTAGTGGAGATATCTACACATTTTTTTCCTAACCATGTAAAAGCATAACTTTTTCTGCATGGATGTCCTTGAATCTGTTTGATCTGCATTTTAACTAGCATGTATCCTCTTTGACCAAGTTAAAATCGTAACTAGCATATATCCTCTTCAGCCAATTTAACAATGTAACTACAGCTGCTCTGAGACACAGTGAGAGAGACAGAAAGACGGTTAGAAAAATAGATCGGATCCAGCACAAACCATCCACATAGGTGGTATTTCAAAATTGAGTGTATATCAAGGTAGAATAACCAATCTACAATTGTAATTAGGCGATATGGAGAAGTCTCGATCCTGGTAAGCCTGCTCACTCCGCACAGTACCTCTCAATGCGAAGGAAACTGTTTGCGAGATTATCCATTTTGTCTTCAAAATTCATCAAACCAGCATAAATTTGCCGGCGGCGGATCTCAGGACTCACGACGAATTTGAAGTTTCGTGTATGGTCTCCCTGCGCAGACTGACCGGAGGTGAAAACATTTAACTTTCGCCGTGTTTTCTTTAATTGCTGTTGTTGTTGTTAAACCTCACGAACTCATTTTACATTTGGACTTCATTATAAGAAAATATAGAGATGTCTGAATCGTCACGGGAGAAAAGTAGTTGCGAAAGTTTACGATCTGATCAGACTGAGCGTACTATGACGGCTGATGGTTGTCTTCTTTAACCCTGATTTATTATATGTCCCCTCATCTTTCAAAGGTAGGATGAAAACTATTTAGTAAAAGAATTGCACCCCGGATGGTTATAGTTTGAAGTACTATATTTATGAATGATACATTCGCAAAATCGCAAAATTCACAATATGTGTCGTACTTGTTCATGACTGAAATAAGAGCTTGAAACCCAAACACATTTTCTCTAGGTTCCACTATATCCCCATACCCCAGTCATTCTCTGTGAATGCTCCAACTTCCAGCTGCCTGTAAAATTGGTAATTAATGGTCATTATTTTTGTGTATATCAGTGTAAAGTGCCAGTCCAAGATGAGTTTCTATGGTAACATTCCTTGATCGCAAAACTAAATATTCTCGTTTTCTGTAATATATCAACCTTTTTAGTCTGTCTATCTGTATGTTTATCTGTCTTTACAGAAAAATCAAGATACTTGCCATTGAATTATATATTCTTTATAGAAATACAACATACCACTTAAATAAATGTCACAAAATACTTTCCATTAGTTCTACAAAAATATCTCTGCACATGTAATAGATGTATATAATCAGAAAATAGCAATCTTTTTAGCCGTGTCATCACAGATGGCGCATTGGGTTTTCATGGCAAATCGGATTTAAGTGTGCACATTTGTTCCACCTTTATTGCATTCTTAACACTTTAGAATTGATCTGCAGACAAACAACTGTACAAATAAGTACAATAACATGTAATACATAACAAAGCGTAATAAATTTAAATAAAATGACAATTACAATACTTTGTCTTACCATCTTAAGTGATTTATCAAATGGAAGTGACAACAAAGGATTTATCAGAAAGTGTTAGCATTTATTTTGGGAAAAGTCAATACATAGAAACGATGATGAAGGATTGTAGCTAGACCCGCTCCCCGTCTCACTGATACTTATATTTTAGTTGAAAAGTTTCTTTTCTCTAGCTGTTATCTTTTTCTGTTTTGCTGATCAGTTTGTGAGACGTAAGGGGGTAATTTAAAGGAATGAAATGTATTTGCATGATTGATGTATCTTGGTTACTTTCAAACCTAAGCACTTACTGACAGTCTGGAAGACAGGCTAGTTTGTAGCTAGCACATATCCTCTTTGACCAACGTGACGAAAACTAAATGCATTTTCTCAAAAACTGATTTATGCGATAGACCAATCTATGTTTTCTGGCAATTTCTCATTAATTTACATTTGTTATTGAATCCTATTAAAAATATTAATATAAAAAAAAGGAAAAGAAAAAAAAAAAATCGGAAATGTTTTTCTTTAAAGTGTGCTCGTTCAAAGAAAATATTTCGGCTCTTTTCATACCAGTCACTTCCAACCAGAAATTTCACGAAGAAAGTAATTGAAAATTTCTTTGTTCATCTATGACCAATCCCGGTTTTCTTGCTATTTCTCATTAAACTACCCTTGTATATTGAATCGTATCAAAAAAGCGGGAAATGTCTTTCTTTTAAATAGTTCGGCTATTTTCATATCAGTCACTTCCAACCAGGAATTTCCCGAAGAAAGTAGCTGTAAATGAATTTTCTATGTTCATTTATACAAACTTGCCCTCAATTCACCCCATGGTACAAGATAGTTTCTTCGTGGCCCATGATGTAATGTTTAGTAACTTGAATAAAACTGCTGGTTTTCTAAAGGAACTTAAATCATTAGCTATCTACAAAGCGAATAGTGAGGGCTTTGGTCAGACGGTGCGGCATCTTATCGTACCAATAGCGTCGAACGTTCTACTTTTCTAAAAGATATCTAAAATATTAGAGGAAAAGATGATCTCGATATCCCTTCACTAATGAGGATGACAGTGTGGATGCACATGATTATCTGAGCCTTTATTTGGCGTTCATGGGAAATGGGTGGAAAGGCAACGCGCAGACTCACATAAACTATATACGACAAATTGATTTAGGAAATTAGAGCTGATATTCGATGCCCCACTGAACGGTCAATAAACTATTGTCGGTGGATTATCATCCTTACGAGTGAAGGGATATCGAGATCAACTTTTTCTCTAATATAGATAAGTAGAACGTTCGCTGCCCTTTGTACGACAAGATGGTGGGTTATATAAGCAGGTACCAGACTTACGACACTTACTTGTTTTTATCCCGAGGGATGAAGAATCTCAAGAGAATTGTTTGCAAAACCCAATGGCCCCAGATTTTCTATCATAAACCTGTGTATTCCTACAGAACTACATTTGAATAATAAAAAAACTTCTTTGGTATGATGGTTAAGATTGATATTATAATAGAAGATATATCTCGTCTATTGTATACACGGGCCCAATCGTGATTTCTTTGCTTTCAACACTTTCATATATCGTCGTTGGGCGATCAATGATCAAGCTGTGGATACGAGGTTTTGGTTGCCAAACGACGAAACAGAAGGGCTGTCGTTATTATTTATAACAAATGAAGCTTTTCATCATTAACTATCAACTTGAGCAACTCACATTTCACCTTAACCTATAAAAATATCCATCTTGTACTATATTTGTCCTCAGTATGAAAACTTCTTTTATGTATTCTTCACTAAATTGATCTTTCAATCAATTTTAAGCATAGGAATAAGTTAATGCATTCATTGAACTAGTTCTAATGAAATATTACTTTTAGGTGGTCAGGTTTTTTCCTGATATTTGAATATGTATCATAAATAGATAGATTATGAAATTCATCTTTGATTGCGTGTGTATTGCGTATCAAAAGTTCTTTGATCATTTTGTCCTATTTTTTTTATATTTCCCTGATTTATTTCGACAAAATGTTACGAAACTCTGAACTTTTTAATAGAAGTATAGTAGACCATTTCAATAGTTTTCAAATGAGTATTTTGGTGAAAATAGTCAACCAACCTTGGTTTGAAGATTTCACAAGAAATCTTACGATTGACACAGAATGTGCAGGGTGGCCAGATTTAAAACTTCTTGTGACAGTTCTGTAGAAAAGGACCTCCCGAAACCCCTATGAGACAAATATTTAAGATATGTCATATTCAGCAGAGGTCAATTAGGTTCATAATTAGTGCAGTCTGATAATAAACTCGTCTCAGTTCTAATCCCTGTCTGTCTGTGTCTATCATATTTTTTGTTTGAGCTTAGTTACAGACCACATCGATAATCAAAATAAACGAATAATAGTAAGGCAAATATTGTAATAATCATTATAATAATGTTTATCGCGCTAGACCTGGATTGAGATGGGTTATGGTAGAGAAATTATCTTAGTCGAAAGTGCTACATACCTGACTTAGAACCAGACTTCGGTTAACGGCCCTTTTACGACCCTGCAGGTAATTAAAATCGAATTAATTATTTCGAGAAGGCATCTAGCTATTCGCTGCCGACTTTTAATGAGATGTTAACGGACAAATAGCTAGATAGGATCTTTTGGCTGCAGTTTCTTAAAGTGGACTTTTGGTACTTACTTTTCTTGGCATGTTGTCATGAATTTTCAGAGCTAGATCGTCCTTGAATACCCGCAGGTTTTCTTCTTCTCTCAATGACTACATAGTAGTTGAGCGATGGATCTGTTTGACTGAATCGGGTTAACAACCACTTATAAGTCATATTGAGGCGGCTTGAGCACCTAACCATGGATTTCTTGTATTTCTAACTCCCTTTTGGAGCCTCCAACTGCTCACCCCACTTAGGTTTGCGATTGTCTAGCCGTTGAAATGTCGCAAAGGAAATTTGCCGCGACCGGCGATCAAACCCTGGACCTCTTGATTAAGAGTGCGACGCGCTACCAACTGCACTATGTTTTGACGATGGACTCGACTTGGTTTAACTCATTCCCACACAACAAAATTTTAGACCAGTCCAAATTGAAAGGAGATGCAGAAGACAATTTCAAGTTGATGTAATTTATTTTTTTTCGTCTTTTGGGGTAGAAAACATTGTGGATAATGAAGAAATTGCTTGTATAAAGCAATTTCTTCATTTTCCACAATGTTTTCCAAAGCTCTTTAATTGCGGGGCGTAAAAAGGAGGGCTTGAGTTGGAATGGGTTAAGTCCAGGCCCTTTAGGAGGACAAAAAGGGGGATAACTCGGAATGAGATGATGATACTCGAAACTTTCTATCTTAAAATACAAGCGTTTATTTTACCCATTACCAGACGACAAAATTTCAAACAGGTCCAAATTGAAAGAGTTTTGCCGCCCCTCAGGAGAAGACCTTTGATAAGCATTGATTGAGGTCATAGAAGAAATTGGAATTATTTGCTTGATATAAGCATTTTCTTCAAAGTCCAAAATATTTTCTACACTTAAAGGCAATATTTTTCTAAATTCCACCAACTTGAGATTGTCGTCCGAAATTTAAATCAATTTGGACATGGACTGGGTCAAAGATTATAGAGCGGGCCTTAAGTCACGAGTCATTGGACCTCAGGGGTTAAGGATAGGCATCAAACCTAGGTCTAGGCTAGATATTCAGCTTCCCACACTAGGGTTGTTTTGCGGCAAGATTACATCCAGGGTGGGCTACCCAACGTCGTAACTACAGCTTTATTCAAGTTGTAGTTACACCATTTTTGTAACCTCATCGACAACATTATCCAGTAGATTTGATCAGTGCATAGCTATAAACAAATTCAACTGTACATCGAGTATCATTATCGCTCTCACCATATCCTCCGGTCAGTCAATAGCGCCTTTGATCCGAGGTGTCATCTGAATGGTAGATCTTTGTTAGTAGGCGAGGTCATTGACGGGTCGACTGTCAGACCTACTACAAGCGGCAACCGACGAGAAAATTCTTATGAACTATGGAGATGACATTAGCTTGATGATCGGCGCGGACAAAACAACAAGTAAATTTCCAAAAGTGACCTAAGCGTTTGGGTCGCCAAGCATCATAACTGACCAATCGTTGCTGTCAATCAAATAACCAGTCGACCAATGAAATCATTCATTCAGACCATAAATGAGTTTTGAACTTCGACTCTCGCCGTCATTTTTATAAACCTTTTTTGTTGGTTTGGCAACTTGAACTACGGCTGTTTCAAGCTATGGTTAAGACATTTAGGTCGCATATTTTTTTCAAAATAACGCTATTTAAAATCGAAGAGCAACTCCTTGTTGGAGTCGATGGGCGTGGCAAATGGAGTAATTGGACGGGGACAGCGATTGGTCAATTAACCAATCGCTGGTCCCTCCCACTAAGTCCGTTGGCCACGCCCATTGTCTACGACAGGAAGTTGCGCTTCGATTTTAAACAGCTTTATTTTGTAAAATATATGGCCAATAGAATGTAACAAAAAAGTAAAACGGTTGGTTGGTGACATAAACGTCGTAACTACAGCTTGAATAAGCTGCAGTTACGACGTTTAAGTCGCCAAACCAACAATAAAGGTATATAAAATGGCGGCCAATTTTGGAGTTGATAAGCTCAGGTCCGGTCTGAATAAATTATTTGATTGGTTGTTTTATTCCTTGATTTACAGTCACGATTGGTAAATTATCAAAATGGTGTCGTGGACTAATATTGCGGCTACGAACGGAAATGGCGACATATCATGCTTTCCGTTTACAGAAATGGACTTAGTTATGATATGATAACAATAAACACTGATTTATCAACAAACCTTAGCGTTCTTATAAAAAAGATAATCGAAAGGCAATCTTTCTAAATTTTGCCAATGGTATCATTTGTTAGTATTGTGCCAGGAAGAGTAAAATGCACATAATTTGGATCATTACCTCCCATGTCTGCAAATTTGACAAAATTGGTCGTTTGACATTTCAAAACTAACAGTTTTACACAATCAGCGTTCAAACCTAACGTGTTTGTTGTGAGTCAACCTTATAACGATTTGTTGCCACAATCCTGGTCTGGCTACAAGATTCTTCTTAAAGGGAAATAAGTCTTTCCATGGTTGGTTAGGGATGTCAATTAAGTCCCCTGACTCCAAAAAGAAGCACTAGCCACAAACATAAACTTGAATTTAAGATTCATACTTCAGGGAAATCTATTATACATTAAAGATCCAAACCAAAACGACTGCAGCAAGTCTAACACATTCCCAAAACTGCGAAATTCAGTTATTCTTAAGTGATCATATGATCAAACTGAAAATGCTTTATATGAACAAAACTGACGGGTCGCCGCTGCCATTCAAAAGAACGATTAACCAATCAAGACATTCATTAATTCGGAAAATGACTTCGAGGTCTGACAATCATGTAAAGCATTCTTGATAGTTTGGCGACTTATGCGACGTTTTGGTCGCCGACCAACCATTCATATTTAGCTCACCTGAGCCCTTACTATAAATATCCCTTACTATAAATAGTCCTTACTATAAATACTATAAATTTTGGCTTAATCACGTATCGGGCGTGCGGGCGTCCAAAATATCGTAAATACAACTTTATTCAAGTCCCCTCGACGATATTTATGTCACTGGAAGCGTTCAATAGAAAATACGAATGGGGGGGGGGTGGATGGGTGACGACAGATAGTTTTGACGCCTCTTAAGTATAAGTGCTCTGGTAAACATTGTGGAAAATGAAGAAAAAAAAGGTTAATCAATTGACCCTAGCTGATTACGATAAAGTTATTGAACATTAAGTCGACTGATGTTGCTTTACAAAGGTTTGCTGAGATCGCTAAGACTGTCTGAGCTGCTTGAAAAAAAAAAAACAGATTATTTCAGACAAAATCGGATTTTATAAAGCTTGCATGCGTATTTTTACAAATTTTCATTTAAAATCTCCCTACAAAAGCCAGGGAAACAGATGTGGCCAAACCCTGGAGCCCAAATAATTCACTTTAATAGAGATGCACAACGTGCAAGCATGTCGAGTCATTCTGGACTATCTTAGCATGTCTAACAGATAATATCGATTTACCCTTTCTATATTTGTGACACCGCCCAATAACTCAGTTGTTTCCGACCATTGAATCGGAAAAGAAGCTCAACTTCGATTTTAAAGGGGGTTATTATGCAATATTTATGGCTAGTAGTATGTAACAAAAAGTTTGGTTGACAGCCGCGATTGGTCAATTGACTAATTGTGATTGTCAATCAAGGAATAAACCGACCAATCAAATAATTTATTCAGCCCAGACCTGAGCTTTTCAACTCCAGCATTTGCCGCCATTTTTTATCTCTATTGTTGGATTGGCGACTTAAACGTCGTCACTACAACTTATTCAAGCTGTAGTTACGACTCTTAGGTCGCCTACCTTTTTTTTTTTCTTTTTTTTTTCTTTTTTGTTACATACTACTGGCCATGAATTTTTCAAAATAGAGCCGTTAAAAATTGAAGCGGGAATTCCTGTCAGAGTCGTTGGGTAGAACCAGCGATTGGTCAATTAACCACCTCTGAAGTGTGAAATGTATTGACCCGACTTAGGCTGCATGGAAAGCTGAGGCTCTAAAGGTTATCACCTTTGTACTCAAAATGGCAATGAATTTGAAATGGTCATTGGCTTAATAAATCGTTTCGAATTCTATTAGATTCTAATACCTGCAAACTTTAATCAAAACTTTACTTTTCGAATTTGACATATATTTATTGAACTTGGTTAAGACAACAAAGAAGGACGTGATATTCATTATCAACAACTTTTGTTCTACAGACATTACAAAATTTCTCATCTCTTGAAAGTTTAAAAATGTACCAGTTTCAATTAGTGAATTATGACTACTTAGTCTGTATCTTGCGAACGTTTTACGAAATTTTGGTTATAACTGTACACCATCTAACTTGCTTTTGGTGAATTTTCTAAAAATCTCGGGAAGCCGTCTAGATACGGGTTCATAAACAACTCTGTCTGCAATTTTTTCTACCCTAAACGACAAAAAATCACTTTCGCCCATCTAGAATTATCGTATGCAACTTTTTAAAATTCGAACCAGTCTAAAATATCACTGTGTGGTAACAGGGATAACCATACATTTTATAGAAGCTTTAAAAGTCGGAATATTTTCTCGGATATTTCAAATCTTGCACACTGATTCGCCGCTATATTTTTAATCGCCAGACTTAAACCCCATACTGTCGGTAAGGGTTGTAAATACCTCTTTAGATATTCGTATGAAGGGTCTATAGCTTGTGATCGAAAAGTCGGTCAATCTATCGTCGATGTTCTACGAAAACCTCGTAACTACAGCTTATTCAAAGCTGTAGTTACGAGGTTTTCGTAGAACATCGACGCTATACTGTTTGTTTATACCTATTGAGTAACATGTTATCGTATCGAATCTACAAGAATCTAAACAATCTAATGTATAATATGCTAGTACACATGTACACCAATTTTAACCCTTGTCATGCTGAACCCGGAATGTTCCTGTTTTGACAGGAGATATAGACAAAGATCAGCCTGCACATAGGCGCAGTCTAATCTTAGTCTACACCCCCTGATTGCTTCCTTCAAGTCAAGGTTGTTTCGAAAATTATTTTTTGTAAATAATTTATATCCTTAACTAGTGCTTCGAGTCCTTTCAGGCCTTTGCTTTTAATGCAAATTTGGGTTAGGATTTTATTCAGCATGACAAGGGCTACCCGAGGCTCCCTGGGAATCCCATGTGAGTTGTACAGTCTAAGGAATCGTCTTGAATGATATGGGAAGGTTCATAAACAAAAGTAACTTTAAGACTGTTAAAAGTGGCGTTAAACCCCACTCAAACAAAAAAATCATAAACCAAAGTCGAAACATTTCGAGTTTCGCTCGGCTATTTCCGTCTCCTGAAATAATTTCAAATTTACGGATCGCGATTGTAATTGAAAAAATGGATTTACCAAACAAATCGTTCATTCGTAGCGGAAGTCAGGCATTTGAGATATTAAAATTGTAGTTACGAAATTCAGATCCAAAACCGATCACTTTTAACATTACACATCGTGCAACTTTTCTTGAATTTTGCAAAATAACGTTTCATAGTTCCATACAAAAACGTATCAAAATTTATCAATTTTTTGCTTTTCTCACACAACGCTTTTATTTATAAGAAATGAAGAGAATGCTTTTTTTTTTTTGTTTTCATGGAGATATAAACCGAAAAACCTAATCACACTTATGTATGAGCGGGTTCATACAGTGTGATTAGTTTATTCGGTTCATACCTCCATGGAAACAAAACATTTTCTATTCATCTCTTAAAAAAGGAAAATGCTTTTTTTGTTTTCATGGAGGTATAAACCGAAAAACCTAATCACACTTATGTATGAGCGGGTTCATACAGTGTGATTAGTTTATTCGGTTCATACCTCCATGGAAACAAAACATTTTCTATTCATCTCTTAAATAAGGTCCCATCCAATAAAAATACCTACACACGATTCTCGAACACGATAATAACAAATAGAAAAAGACACTGTTGTAATATCCTTATTTATGTTTTTTTTTTTTTTAAATTCAATACGTATCGCTATGTAATCTACCATAGAAATGGTATTTCAGGACTTTGGCAGAAAATGCTGGTGTAATATGTAGGAAAACCAGAAGAAAATAAAGTAGCTATGAAAGAATCTCATTTTGGGACATTATTACCAGTAAAACAATGAAAAACCGTACGAAAATAAATAAACAAATGAATACTTACAATGTGAATGGCCTTGACTCTTATTTTTACCTCATAAGCATATAACCATTATATATCCATTCCTTTTCTGTTACATGAACTTGGCTAAATATACTCCAACCAAGTTCTCTAATTTAACTGACCGATTATGTTTCATTTCAGGGTATTCAGTGTAAAACTGCAATAACAATGCTTAGAAAAATCTTGGTTGGGCTAACAGTAGTATCTTCTCTAATGGTCTTGGTATCCTGCTCTTCCCATACAACGAACCAGGATCACAGCCATGAACCCGAAATAGTTCACCAGTGGAATATCGTTGAGTATGAATGGCCGAACAAAACTGTTAAAGACAGGGAAATCGCCAATGGCAACTATATACCTAAGAACAGCGCGATCAATGGTATTAAGATTTACAAGAAGAAGATATACGTCACTGTACCCCGTTTGAAGGTTGGCGTGCCCTGCACGTTGGGCGTCGTTGTACAAAATGACAACAAACAAATGGCTGACGTTGATTACGTCATCAGACCAATTCCGGACTGGGACATGCAGGAGCTTGGTAACTGTAGAGCACTTCAGCGAGTACAGAGTATGGAGATTGACCCACAGACAGGATATATGTGGATAGTTGACACGGGTGAGTGTTTAGCGCCTTTACAGCTTTTCTTCCCACGTCTCCGAAATTTCATTAAATATGTGATTTTATCTGTTATATCCCATCACCATACAATTAGGCTTTGTTACGCCTCGAACGGAAAATGCATTCGGAAAACATTGTGAAGATGGAGAAATTGTTAACATACTTTATACGAATGTGTGATCATATTCGATGCATATTCATTAAGTCTTTGGCTTTCACAAAATTACCTTGACCTTTCTCTTACGTTTAAGAATTTGTTCTTATTTCGATATATCTGATACATATTATGATAATATCCTTTTCAGAACTCTATGTTGACTTTGACCTTAATCTAGTAAAATGGAATTATTTTTGACACACGACATATGTAATATGATGATATTTCGAACAAAATTTCACCAAGTCATAGATTTGAACCTTAGTAACTTGCCCTTGACCTTATACATACTTTGAAGAACTTGCTTTAATCCTTGTATACCGTACATATTTTTTTAAAAAAATCTGATAAGGAACTTTATTTAGACCTGTCGTAAGCTTGCAATAGGTGCCTTTACAAGATGATTAATTAAATCCTGTTTTGTGACAAACAGCTTTAATGAGATACTATGCTTCCAAGGAGCTAGTGCGACGTCTCTTGCTTTCATGGGCCTCTTGTTTTATTCTAGACTCATATAGGATCAGCTTTTAACAGAATATAAACATCGAACGTACTTTAACATTTCAAAAAAGATCGGACAAATGTCCAAAGGGACTGACATCTCCTCTACCACCGCCCCCAGTCTTAGACTGATGGAAAAGACATTGTGCTGTCATTACGTTGACAGGTGGCTAGAAACGACGACTTCAGACGCCTCTTCGACATGGCGTTGTGTCTGAGGTACAATATCTCATTGATGAATTTACCGATCTCTGAAATAAATCTTTAGTGGACGGCGTAGACTTCGCAAGTACAAATTGTTTACGATATTTGGTCTTCGACAGACAAAGTGGGTCGAAGAAAAATGTGACTGCTAAAGGTGAAATTAGAAATTTGATTGGTCAATCGATATTTGATCGACAGCGGCGATTCTGGGATCATGACCTTGAACACCTTCTCGACCAGTAATCTTGCCGACATTAATTAATCTCATCGCGACTTACGACATTTTTCCTAAACCAATGGGCGAATAATAAGTACTATCTTAAAGTTTTCTGAGCAGCTGGTGGCTCGGAAAGAATGTTACCGATATAATAAACAACAGGAAGCCATGGTAAGGTGCATCAATCTCCTCGAGATATGCAATTAAGATATGAAAACAATATATTTTTTTTCAAGGAGGCATGAACCAAATAACCCTATTCACACTTATGTATAAATCAGCTTTACATTAGTTTGAATAGGTTTTTCACTTCATAACTCCATGAAAACAAAGAATATTCTCTTAATTTCTTATAGATAAATAGGCCGCCGTCATGGCGCAGTCAGTAGCGCATCAGACTCCTAATCTTCAATAATGGGAGGGCATGGGTTCGATTCCCGGCGGCAGCACATATTCTTCCCGACATTTGTCTCTCACCAATGGGTGGATAATCGTAAACCTAAGTGGGATAGCAGATGGGGGCAAGGAAATGATGTAGTGGTATTACTGGTGTGAGGAAAAACCATGAATCCATTGCTAGGTGCTCCAGCCGCCGCGATTCGACTGAAATACTCTTAAAGTGATGTTAAACCCAATTCAATTAAATTAACTATCTTTTAGATAAATAGCATCGAGCGAAAAAAGCAAAACTTTACAAATCTCACACTTTTTTATATAGGACTATTTTGTGCGGAAGAATATAAAATAGCTACGTGCTCAAAATTTTGTTCATGGAGGTATGATTAATTTTCTCGACCAACTAGAAGGCCCGTTTCTGATAGACGATAGCAATAATTAAATTATTTGAAAATAGGCTTAAACCCTGTAAAATCACTCTGTCATGGCAAGGGTGATTGATCAAAATGCATCCCATGGTAGAATCTTTTCGATTTTATCACTGTGCGATTTCGACCAAGATTATTTTCTTAAACAATCTTTGATACGTTGAAATGTTATTTCAGGCTATATTAGAAACATGGAGAGCGTTGAGGTCCAGCCCCTGGATTCCTGTCCTGCTAAAATCATCATATACGACATCGAAAACCAAAGAGAGATACATCGCTACTCCTTCCCGACCTCTGTCGTCGGTCAAGGTCTTTTCTACCTGAATGACGTCGTACTACAATACTACAATGGGAGGGCACGATATGCCTACATGTCTGACACACTTGCCTACAAGCTTGTAGTTTATGACTATCAAGAAGATACTTCCTACGCTTTCAGTCATCCGTCAATGCGAGCCAGCTCTCAATACGAAAATATCACAATTTCAAACATCACTTTGACAGGAATAATAACCGGAATTAACGGACTCGGAATGTCTCCAGACTTTAACTACTTGTACTACAGCTCCGTGGCGGGCGTTGGACTACAGCAGATTGAAACTTCCATTCTCAGAAATAGGCGCGGTGACAACGCAGCTTTTGCTAACGCTGTTCGCACGATCGGTAACAAGGTATCTCCTGGTGACGGCATGGCGTATGGGGCCAAACATAATCTCTACTTCTCAGCTCTTGAACTCAACAGCGTGCATAAATGGGACATTAAGAATGATCTTAACGCGGACAAAGATTTTGGTTCCGTACAAATGGTCAGCCAAGCCAGTTTGACCAGTGATGCCAAAATGCAGTGGCCTGACACCTTGGCACTGGATGACTGTGGGTATCTCTGGTTCACCACAAGTCGACTCAATAAGTTCTTCAGCCAGAATAGCATCGTCCACCATGAGCCCAACTTCTTCATCTGGCGGATCTATGTGGATGATTATAATTACATGGATTCCCGTTACCATAGCGACAACCAAACTCAGGGAGCAGACTCAGTTAGAATCTCTGTGTTTCTGCTCTTCGTTTCCTCTATTTCATTCTCTCTATTGTTTTAACTGTGTTTCAAATTAAACTATTCGACCGTTTTCTGTAAAATTGCAATCACCACTTAGTCGTTCTAAAGAAAAAACAGATATTTTATAGTTAATCCCAAGAGTTCGTAGAACCTTGCTTGCTATGCGAATGTGTGTTTTAGATAGTTTAATCAAGAATGTATTGTCAATGACAAATAGTGCCCATTTTCAAATAAGTGCGTTGTTTTCTGTGGGCATCTTTTATTGTATAACGAAGCGAGGTTCTCCTCATCAGTTCGTGTTTCATATTTAAAATTTACCATTGATAATTTGACATAACTTTAGCCTTCTGTTTACAGGTTTCTTTAATGATACTGTTAGATCTATGAAAAATTGGGACTTTTTCTTTGCATCTATTTGAACTTTATGGTTAGTTGTCTACGAACACTTCGCGTGTATTTACAAGAGAACCTACATACTCACAGGATTATTCGCGAGGTAGCAACACATATTTTGGTCTGATTTCATGAGCCAATACATTTATTCCGAACACAACGACCCAATCACATTGCCAACACCTTTCTTAAGATATGAATAAACTATTGTTAGGCAAATACTTAAGAGTGGAGGTCGGTTTTTTATGTGTCTTTTGTTTGTTTGTTTGTTTTTAAGGCACGAAATTAAATAATGGTCATGCCTTATTCGTTTTAATTACTTAATTCAATATCATAAAAACTTGTCAAATAATCAAAGACTTTTCCCATTAATGAGACAGTTTTGTATGGAACTATTTTGTGTTTACAAGTATAATGTAGTTCCGTATTCATGTTTTCTTGGGGTAAAAAAATGAAAATAAAGCCAGTTAAAATTTCAAAAATCTGTGTCCAAACAAAATGGAATATAACAGCTCTTGTAATCCGTTTCCGGAACGCCTTATCTTAAAATCAAAGTACTGAAAAGTAGTGTAAGCTAGCAAAGCAACTGTTTTGTTCAATAGTCTTCTTTGTAAAACTTTATCATGATGAAGAAACGAGGTACAAGAACCCATTCCCATACAATCCCTCCTTTTACGCTTAAGAAATTAGATGTGGAAAACAATGTGAAAAATGAAGAAATTGCTTGTTACAAGCAATTTCTTCATTTTCCACATTGTTTTCTACCTAAAGAGATAAATGTTTTAGAATTTTCAACCATTTGAAATTTTTATCTGCAACTTCCTTGAAGATCGATGTGATCCAGTGAGCTAAAATACCTCGGAGGTGAACTTGCATGCAGAATTTGCAATATTCCTGAAATACATATGAAGTACTTTTTATGGTGTATGCATTTAACGATTTTAGTTGTTAAGCCTCCAGTGGCAGTTTGCACTCGATGAACCTTGAGACGACCTCAAAATTTTGTCTGTTTACTTAAGCTAGCAAAGCTGACGCTTTGCTAGCTAAAAATTTCATACAAGAATCTTAAGAATCTCGACGAAAAGAGCGCACCTCAGACCTCACAAGGATACATTCGGGGAAAGCTGCCTAGCTTACATCTATCACATACATTTTGGGATCGGTTTAACAACCATCACCCTGACCGCTAGAATAATGTGTACTCATCGCTTAGTATAACGAAGTGTAAACTGGACGAAATAAGTTTAAAAAAAAAACATTTTCGCATCGTCATAAATTCAAATTATATTCACAATCAGTCTTGACTAAAGGTCGATTTCGTGTGAAAATGTATTGAGAGAGCACTAATGATACGGGTCGTTCTGAAAAGTCAGACCGTAATGTCAACATGACATAGAATTTACAAAATGGCTACACAAGACTTTATCTCTTGATAATGGATCAGGGTTTTCGGATCAGGGTTATCGGATCTCAGGCATGTTTTTTCTAAACTGTGAAGGAATCATAAAAGAAATATTGAACTCTATATACTGGTTTCTGAATGGATATATGAAAATTAGTCCCATCCATAAAGCCATGTGTTTCATCTGATATATTGAAGGAATCTGACAGTGGGTCATCCATGAATTAATCTAAATCAATCCACAGACTCACGCACGTGTGGACACAACTAAATGACATCGCTGACTTTCAGCCTTTGGATTTAAATAAAACGTTAAACGTTGCCCAAACATCAAGTTTTCGGAAGCACATATCAAGCTTAGCGACCACCAAGATATACTTGGAGGAACAGGTCTCGAACAATATATCCATTAATTCTCATCGAAATCCGTTCCTTAACCCATTCCCACTCAAAGACGACTTTAGACGCCCAAAGAATAAAAGCTTTGGAAAACATTGTTGAAACGATAAGGTTGCTTGTCACAAGTAATTTCTTCATTATCCACAATGTTTTCTACCCCAAATATACAAAAAATCCAAAATTTCATAAGCTTTGAATTTTCTTATGCAACTTCCTTCAATTCGGACCAGTCTAAAATTTTGCCGTCTGGTAATGGGTAAAACGCGTGAGAGTAGCCTTTTCACCAAATGCGTTGATACAAAGGTTACCTTGGCGACGTATGACTAACGGATCGCCGTGACCTAGAGAAAGTCGTCTTCCATCATTGAAGCCATTTCAAATTTGGGCAATTCAAACTGTAGCTATGATTTATTTCAGCTGTTGTTACGATGTTTAAATTGACCACGATGAATTGATTTTGTTTTATATTCTGAATCATGCTATTTTAACCCTTGTCATGCAGAATAAAATCCTTTACAGAAGGACTGACGGTAATGGATGCAATAATTGTGAATCAATTTCAAAATTTATCCAAATAAATGCCCTGTATTTAAAGTGACAAGCAGGAGGGGGGGGGGGGGGAGTAGACAAAGAACAGCCTGCATATAGACATGCAGGCTGATCTTTGTCTATACCTCAAACGAAAACGGGAATATTCCGGGTTCAGCATGACAAGGGTTAAGATAGATCACGTTTTATGTTCCAGTTGAGATGTCATGTAAGGGTTCGGAGGATATGGCTGACGTTCAGTTTCCTGTTTAATCCCTGCTTTTTACGTCGCTTTGTTTTTATGCTTGAGAAAATATTGTGTAAAAAAGAAGAAATTGCTTCTTACAAGCAATTTCTTCTTTTTTCACAATATTTTCTACCCCACTGAATGATTATTTTTCAAATACGTTCAAATTAGAAATTGTCGTCTGCAAAACCTTTGAATTTGGACCAGTCTAAAATCTCATTAAACAGGAAAAGGTTAACAACATTGAGACTTAATCTCCTGTATCGCTCAGAATCTACTGATCATACTGATAAAGTGGTAATAGACGGATCGCTGGCCCCGCCCACTAAACTCCGACACGAAGCTCCGCTTCGATATCAAACGACATTGTTTTACAAAGTTAATGTCCACTGACCTGATACACTGAAGTAAAATGGTTATTGGAGACTTAAACGTCGTAACTACAGCTGCAGTTACGACGTTTTAGTCTCCAAGCCAACTAAAAATGTTTCATTTAAATGTTGACAAATATCGGAGTTGAAAGTTCACTTCCGTTTCTAATGAATTATTTGATTGGTCGATTGATTCTTTGTTTGACGGTCGTGATCCGTCAGTTAAAGCAAGAAATTTATCCATTTCAAGAATGCGATACAAATAGACATTTTGGAGACAACTCTAACAGCCGAGTAACTCAGTACTACCCCCCCCCCCTTGTATCTCTTACAGAATTTAGGATCACACATAAAAAGATTAACAAATTTGGTGGAGCTTCACCCAAGAAACATCTCCCTCCCCTGTTCAATCCCTGATTTAAATGTCCTTCTTATTTTACAATTGATTAAACATGGTAGAAAAAAGTTATTGATGGTAACAAGCAATTTCCCTAGTATTTTCCACCCTACTGAATGGTTATTTCTCAAATTAAATCCGCTCTAACTTTTCTTCTGCAAAACCTTTGAATTTGGACAGGTCTAAAATTTTGCAAAAACAGGGAAGGGTTAATCAAGATGGCCAACTAAAAGGAGATGTACGTATAAAAAGAATGCAGATGAAGGAAAATACAGTCTAGCAAGCTTCCCGAGGTTTTCAGAAAATTCACCATAAGTCAGTCAGAGGGTTTACAGTTAACCCATTCCAACACGGTGGAATTTTAGACCTGTCCAAATTGAAAGGAGCTGCAGACGACAATTTCAAGTTGATGGAATTTTACATTTTTTCGTCGTTTTGGATAGAAAACATCGTGGATAATGAAGAAATTGCTTGATACAAGCAATTTCTTCATTTTCCACAATGTTTTCCAAAGACTTTTTCTTTAGGGGCGTAAAAAGGAGGGCTTGTGTGGGAATGGGTTAAAACGTCAAACTGCTGTCTAGGTATCTGATTAATGACCACAATTTGGTTCTAAATCACGGTTTGCACAAGATTAGCAGGAGAAGTCATTTGAAGGAGAAAAACAAGGAGTTTTGTTCGGCCGGCTTATCAGTCAATCTAACAATGAAATTTATAGTCCCAAGACAAACATTCCGTTCAGTCGGACCTTAGTAAATAATAGCCGTAAATAAAGAATGTTGCTGATAACCTGGCGTGGATCTGTATTTACCGTTGTCTTAATTCGGGGCAAGATTCTCGGGAAGCATCATTTAGTGAATAGCTCATTTCTATGTAGATAGGGTGTGCCCTTTCGGGGCCAATCGGGTCCCAATGGGCATTCCTTTCACAGTTTTTATAGAGAGCTAAAAGCTATATGAAAGCTATATGAAAATAACGAGCTCCTATTACCTATACCTTGTCGGAAGATTTTTTCTTATTTTTCTGCTGTATTTCTAATGTAAATTAGGGTGTATCCGGATAGTGCTCAAATGAGACCCTTTTGGACATCCTTTTAACCCATTTCCAGACAACAAAATTTTAGACTGGTCCGGATTCAAAGGAAATGCAGACGACAATTTATAGTTCATAGAATTTGAAAACTCTTTGTGGTAGAAGACAATGTGGATGATGTAGAAATTGCTTGCAACAATTAATTTCTTCAATTTCTACAATGTTTTCCAAAGCTTTTTTTTCTTTGAGGCTTCAAAAAGAATTATTTTGTTGGAATGGGTTGATAATACTTGTAGAGGGCAACCAGATGGTGCCAGATTCAAAAGATCAAATCCCTTTACTGTATTGTTAGGCAAAAAAGGTTTTTAAGGTTTCCTTCCTTGTTTCTTTGCAATATAGTTTCAACATTTCTGTTGCCACGGCAACTAGATTTTTTTTACGATACAAATTAATAATTTTAGAAGAGCTTCACACTTGGAACATTCCAGAGGTTTCAGAGAAGCGGGCTTGGTGATTTAAGGGAAGAGGATTTTAGAAATAGATGACGGACGGACAGACAAAAGGGTAGACAACGGACAGTAAGTGATCATAATGGCTCACCTTGAGCACATTATTCTCAGGTGAGCTAAAACGGAACAATACTTTGGCAATTTTGAAACTTGATTATCTTTTTGTTAATTTAAAACTACTTTGAAGTGGTGTGTGCAGGTTCTCTTTCTCAAAATTCCTGTTGATTTTTTTCATTGGTTTATAACTTAATTTTTAGTTTCGTCTATCAAAAATGGGCGTTCTGATTGGTTGAAAAAAATTATTCATACCTTTATGAACAAAATTCTGAGCACGTAGCTTTTTTTTATGCTTCCGCACAAAAACGTTCCATGCAAATAAGTTTCAAAATTATTAAGTTTTTGCTTTTTTCACTTGATGCTCTTAGAATATAAGAAAGAGAATATTTTTTGTTTTCATGGAGGTATGAAGCAAACTAGAGGCATAAGTCAAGTTATGTAAAATTCATAAATTAAAATTTTCACTGTATACCATATATGGACATTACCAACCACCATAAATGTATTAACAATATTTTCAAAATATATTTAAAATAAAAGCTACGTTTTTCCCCGATCAAAATTCAATAAAAGGAATCCGACAGAGAGTCATGCAGAATCATTCCTATGGAATTACATGAAATCCATCTACAGGATTGAAAGTTTCTGAGAAGATTTTCAAATTATTCACCATATACAGAGATAAGCCCCTCCCATTAAAGCAATGTTTTGCATCTGATCAACATTTCTAATGGAATCTGATAAAGAATCATTCCTGTGAAATTTGGTTAAAATTCAATCACTGGTTTCTGAGATGAAAATTAGTCCTGCCCATGAAAATATGTTTTTTTATCTGATCGAAATTCTTAGACGGAATCTAAGACAGACACCCAAAGATCATCCTTATGATAATTGGTTGAGCTCTGTTCAGTACTTTCTGAGGAGGAGAATTTTAAAGCAAAGGTTTATGGACGCCCGACGCCCACTTGCTTTCGACCAGTTGCTGCAACTTGAACAAATGATTTTTGACTGATAGCGGTGATATGTCAAAAGCTTTTAACCCTCTCCTGGTTAATCCCTGGTTTTTATGTCCCTGTGATTTTGTAAGCGAGAAAACATTGTGGAAAAAGAAGAAATTGCTTGTATCAAGCAATTTCTTCTTTTTCCTCAATATTTTCTACCCTACTAAATGGTTATTTTTCAAATATAATCAACTTTAAATTTTTCGTCTGCAAAACCTTTGAATTTGGATGGGTCTTAAATTTGGCAAAACAGGAAAGGGTTAAGCTTTTATAGCCATTCTCAAAAAATCAAATATCTACAGATCAAGAAACAAAGGACAGGTCATCTTGATCCTGGACGGAGGTCTACATACAGAAAAACACTTCTGTCTCTGTACCTAATTTCTTTTATTTTCAAAGACAAATGGCATCTCTCATACAAATAGTCGGTTGTGATGCCAAACATGAAATAGCAATCTAATCTGTGGCAATTAAAGCAATGCCTGACAACAAAATTTTAATCTGGTTCAAATTGAAAGATGTCCAAAAACTATCACCCAAACCCTTAAACCATACCAGGTGACAAAATTTTAGACTGGTCCAAATTCAAAAAACTTGCAGACAACACTTTTTGTAAATGAAATCTTAATTTTTATATTTTTGGGGGGGAGGGGTTGCGTCAAAAAGGGTCATGTGTGAGAATGGGTTGACGCAAAACAAAACTGAAAAATAAAGCTTTGGAAACATAGTTGAAATAAAGAAAATAACGGTGTTGGAAATTTATGTCTTTGCAAAAAGTTGCTTTATTTTTCATGTCTTTTACCCTTTTCAAGCTTTTTCTTTAATTTTCAAATCTTTAGATCCTTAGAGAGAAAACTCTTTACATTTCTATCAACAAAGAGATGTCATCTTCGACTTCTTTAAATCTAGACCAGTCTAAAAATAAATGCGTGGTTATGAGTTAACCATTCCCCCACACACCTGCATTAGTACATCTCTAAAGAAAAAAGCTCTAAAAAATTGTGACAATATTTTTCATTATCAACAATGTTTTCTACCCCAAAAGACAAAGGTTGTTAAAATTCCATGAACTTAATGTTGTCATCTGCAACTTCTTTGAATTTACACCAGTCTTAAATTTTGTGATCTGGTTATGGGTCAATGGTTCATCTTAACCCTTGTCATGCTGAACCTGGAATATTTCTGTTTTTGCAGGAGGAATGGGTGAAGATCAGCCTGTACACATGTGCAGTCTGATCTTAATCTATATCACTTGCTTGTTTCCTTCAAACCACATTTTCAAAATCATTATTAACCCAAAATTAGTGCATCCAGGGCTGACAGGCCTTTGAATTCAATGAAATTATGAATATGATTTTATTCAGCATGACAAGGGTTAAAATGACTGATTTTCAAAATAAAATCATGAAATTGCTTTTATTGTTTTCTATCGTATGAGTAACTTTCTTTCTAAATTAAAATGACTTATACTTGACCATTTTCCTCAAATTTGGAAACTAGTTCTTATATCTGATATAAAACCCTGAAAAATTTGCTTCGAGATTTCACCATAGCAATGTTCCAGATGACAAACTTTAGCAAGCTTTCCACTTGAAATTTACTTTTTAAACAAGTTAGCAAGCTGGGTACATATACTAAACTTTTTAGGGTTTTAACCATCACCCTCCTGCTAAGGGTGTAACCCAATATAACCCCACTCCAACACAACAAAATTTAGACTGGTTGAAATTGAAAGAAGCTGCAGACGATAATTTCAAGTTGATGAATTTTTTTTTCTTCTTCTTTTTGGATAGGAAACAGAGTGGATAATGAAGAAATTGCTTGATAAAAGAAATTTCTTCATTTTCCACAATGTTTTCTAAAGCTTTTTTCTTGAAGAGCGTAAAAAGGACGGATTGTAGGGTAATGGGTTAACCCATTACAACACAATCCTTCATTTTTATACACTAAGAAAATATAAGTAAAGAAAACTGTGTGAAGAGAGAAGAAATTGCTTGTTACAAGCAATCTCTTCTTTTTTTCAAAATTTTTTCTTCCCTATCTTGCACCTTTTTGTTATCTATTTGCACAATCTATGAATATAGTAGTCCAAAACTTTTTGTCATTTTGACTAGTCGAACATTTTGTGAGTTCAGACCAAGCATCAATACACAGTGCATGGTATCTAAGGAACATTAATCTCAAATTCGATTCTTTACATCTTGACCACGTGTTAATCCTTGTCATGCTGAATAAATTATTTTCAGAATTGGATAAAATCAAAGGGCTGAAAGTTCTGGTTGTTCAATTGTTGATATTTCATTTGAAAATTAATTTCATAAACAACTGTGGTTTCAAAAGGACAGCCGGAAGGTGTAGACTAAGATCAGACAGCACATGTGTGCAGTCTGATCTTTGTCTATACCTCCTGCTAAAACAAAAACAAAATTCAAGGTTCAGGATGACAAGGATAAATATACTGTCTGGAGTTTCAATCGATGGATAACTGGCTATGCACATTCAACTCTGACAGGATGTTTCACTTTGATAAAAAATGGCGTTATTTTTCGAAATTTATGGCCAGTAGCACAAATTGATTGATTTAATGGGGTTTAACACCGCTTTTAACAGTATTTCAGTCATATTGCGGCTTCCTTAGCACCTAACAATGGATTCCTGGTATTTCTCATACCAGCATTACCACTACATCCTTTCCTAGCCTCCAGCTGCTATCCCACATAGGCTTAAGATTATCCACCCATTGGTGAGAGACAAATGTCAGAAAGGATGTGTGCCGCCGCCGCCAGGGATAGGACCAATGACATCCTATCATAGATATTTAGGAGTCTGACGCACTACTGACTGTGCTATGACAGCGGCCAGCCAGTAGCACAAAACAATAAAGTAAAATTATTGGTTGGTGACTTAAACTTCATAGCTACAGTTTGAATTAGCTGTAAAACAATAAGAAATAATTCACCAAAATGTTGGCCAAAGTTGGAGTTCAAAGTTCACTTCCAGTTGTAATGAATAATTTGATAGGTGAATTAATTCTTTGATCGACAGCAACAATCTGTCGATTAGATCTAAAATCTAGTCTCTAATATCATGTCTAAACTAGATTTGATTTATAAATTATTTAATTGTTAGTTTCGTCTATCAAAAACGAGCGATCTGATTGGTCGAAAAATTTAATACCTCCATGAACAAAATTTTGAGTACACAGCCATTTTGAATGCTTCCGCACAAAATAGTTCACTACAAAAAGGTATCAAAATTTGTTAAGTTGTTGCATTTTTCGCTTGATGCTATTAAATTATAAGAAATGAAGATAATATTTTTTGTTTTCATGGAGGTATGAACCGAAAAACCTAATCACACAATGTATGAATCCGCTTCGCGTATTCATAGTGTAATTAAGTTTTTCCGTTCATACTTCCATGAAAACAAAAAATATTCAATTCATCTCTTAAATAATGTTTGGCATAACAACTGTCTAAATTAACATTTTTATTCCCACTGGCATGTACAGAGTTTTGCAAAATTCCTTTTTACTATTTTTTTTTTCTATCATTTTTTCCTCTTTTTCTTCCTCTTTTTCCTCACAAAAGCATCATTTTGAAAAACTCCTCAAATGTTTGCAAATAAAAGAATAAAGAAAATATGACAACAGTTTAATTTGTCAGCTACTTGAATGTAAGAACAGTTTACTCCTCAGATGCTTAACATTTTACCAATTACCAGATGATAAAGTCAAGGAAATTAGAGACTACAAATCTTATGTTGTTGGTTTGAAAAATTTTAAATTTTAAATTTAAAATTGACAATTTTAAAGACATGTCTAAATTCCAGAAGTTGCAGACAACGACTTTTAGTTGATGAACTCTTAAAAATCTTTGTAACAAGCAATTTCTTCATTCTCCCACAACATTTCCTAAAGCTTTTGTCTTAAGGGCCATCTAAAAGTGGGATTGTGTGGTAATCGGTTAAGGTAAAACATTGTTGCCAATGAAGAAATTTCTTGTTACAAGCCATTTTTTTTCTTGTTGGTAGTGAAAAGATGGCATTGAGCAGGAACGGCCTAACATCTAAACACCCATTGAAATACATGTCCAAGCTTATTGAGTAATCTTCATTGAGTGAACAAAATGCCAGTGAAATTTTCCCTTTCATTGTAAATAAACTTTCATGAAAATATATATCTGTCAATTGCTGTGTGATGTCAGAATTTTGATGATGTCTTAAGTGTCTTACATACTGAAAAGTGAAGAGGAGCAAACAAACAAAGGAAGAGTAAAATAAACCAAAGACAGTGAATTTATCATTCATATGTTTGACTGGTCTTACTTTCAAGTCATCAGGAGAAAATAGTTCTTAAAAAATAGTTCATTAAAAAAAGCAACTTATTATCAAACTAGAAGAGCATTTGCATCCCTTCACCCTTACCACACAATCCTGACTTTTATGTTCTAAAAGAATCATATTGAGGAAAGCATTGCGAAATGAGAAAATTGCATCCAACCACTAATTTCTTCTTTTTTCAAAATATGTTTATGCGATATGACTATTTCACTTTAAACACATTCTGAACAGTCATCTGCAACATCTTTCGATTTGGATCAGTCTGGAATGCATAAAATATTGGGTTAATCCTTTCCTGTATGAACCCACGACTTTACGTCACTGTGATTTTACACTTCAGAAAACATTGTGGAAAAAGGGGAAATTGCTTGTAACAAGCAATTTCTCCTTTTCCTTCAATATTTTCTATTACAAAGGAAGGTTTTATTTCAAATTGTATCCAATTTCCTTGTTGTCTGCAACTTCTTTCAATTTGGACAAGTCTAAAATTTAAGAAAAAAACAGGAAAGGATTAATACAAAAAATATGTTCGCAGAGGTATAGATAGATGGATAAATTCCAACTTCAGATTTTTTGAGCCTGTGAAAATTACATCACTACAGGATTAATTGCTATACTGGTCTAAGTGTCTATACAATGTAAAGACACTTAGAACAGTATTGTGATTAACACTCTGAATATGCACCATGTAAAGACTCACAACAGCCTTTGCATTCGCACAGCCTGATCAATCTTCACCTTGTATCCATAGATAGATATAATACCAAAGTTTCTTTCAATTGATGGTTTAATGCCACTTTTAACAGTATTTCAGTCATATTATGCTGCTGCCGGTGATCAAACCCATGACATCCCATAATTGAAGATTAGGAGTCTGATGCGCTATGACTGCACTATGAAGGTGGCAAGCTTCTTTCGACTATCAGGGAATATTTCAAAAACCCTGAGCGGTTGTCAAGGCTGATCATTGTCTGTGTTTCATGCATGTGTGAAATTGTTGGAAATGTCACTGACAGGCTCAAGAAATGACATAAAACTACAATCAATAGTTTTAAGTAACAGAAAGATATTAGTACGTAGGTTAATCCATTCCCATGCAGTGACCCTTTTTACCCCTCCAAGAATAACAATTAGGAAAAAATTGTGTAGTGTGAGGAAATTGCTTGTATTTATCAAAAAAATTGAAAAAGATCTAAAACCTTATCAAATTTTCATTGTCATCTGCAACTCATGTCAATTTGGACCAGTCTAAAATTTTGCCATCTAGTATTGGGTTAAGTTTAGGAAAGAGAGATAAATAGACACATATAAATCAATATTCCACCTTATGGACACAAAAATCAGTATGCCACCTTATGGACACATATAAATCAATATGCCACCTCATGGACACATGTAAATCAATTTGCAACCCATCTTATCAATGGTGGGCAAGAAAACAGTTGGGTTATGGCAGGATGACAGTTCAGGAAAAAATTTAAGCAGGAAAGAGCAGCAAACATTTGACAAAATGCATTTTTCTGTAGTGTTGACGATGTGTTTTTTGTGTGTTGTGTTCACGATGACGTTGAGGAGGAAGGAGAAGGCGAGTGTGATTTCCTCATATCAGAATATCTCTGCTGTTGTTCTGTATCCTTTATATGTTTCTGTATCTGAAATGAACAAAACGTCACACTGCATTCATTGGGCATTCCCACTCAAAGACGCTTTTTGGCGCCTCTAGAAAACAAGAGCCATCAGAGACAGAGAATGCTCCCCAAATATAGCTGTCACAAAAATCATAAGATAAACAGGGAAAAGGGTTCTGGCAGACAGACAGACAAATGAAACAGTGGCTATATGCTCGCCCCTCTCCAGATATGCTTGATTTTAACATTCGACCTAAAGCTGCGACCTTGACCTTGGAGCTATCTGAAAACTTGTTTCAAATGTTTCAAATGGCTCATCTGTTCATGATAGAGAACACATTACAAAGTTATTTCAAAATTAGGAGCTACACTCAAGAGGTGCTTCATTTAATGATTGATCGTGAGCTGTGACCTTGACCTAAGAGGTACTCACATATTTCTTTAAACATTTGACTGTCATAAGATGAAAGAATTATATCATGTAACAAAACAGGTACAGTTATTTGATTTAATTGATTTATTTCACATCATCTGCTTTCAATTTCTTAAAAGTTTCTATGAGTCGGTTACAACTTTTTAGTTCTTTGTTGTCTTATTGTCGCCTAGATATTTATCACCTCGTCTTCTTTCCATTGTTATGTTTGTAAATGTTGTTAATATATAAAGTGGACTAATTTGGCGGCTTATAAAATTATGCCACCTGTTAAAGATCGTCCTGTTCTTCAAACTGATTTATTCCATTTATACGCCGAGAAGGTGATAATCCCCGTATGAATGAATGATTAAGTTGGATGACGCAGAAACGGACTAATTATTTCATCTTCGTCGGTCAGTAGCTTACTTCAGATATCTCCGAATTTTCTTTACAATATAATCCAATTTATGCGAGATTCTTAAATTGGCAAGCACATTGACTCGCGAATATTAGCAAAAATAAAACCCTCGCTAATAAAACCCTATTTACAGTATTCAAAATTATTTGGAAATCCATCCCTAATTGAAGGAGCTATGCCCCAGACATGCTTAATTTTAATAATTGACCTCGATAGAAGTAGCTATGCTCAGGAAATGGTCAATTTTAATGTTTGACCTTAAACAGTTATCTTAACGTCAGCAAAATATCATAAGGAGTCCACCTTTCAAGTTTCATTCAATTTGGCCCAAAGTTGTGGAGAAATCAAGGCTAGAAGACAGATTGACAGAGGGAAGGATGGATAGACAAAGCAGTGGCAATGTACTCTCCCTTCGGGAAGCACAATGAACACAACAAGAGGCGCTTGAGTGCCTTTTTTGCTTTACAGGCATGAATATACTGATTAAGTAAAATTTTTTTCAGGAATTCATTTAAAACTCAATTACACTGCATTACAATTCTGCAGTGGGGTCCAAGAAATGGAAATGAAACAGGGGAAGAAGAGGAGTTATCATGCTAAACGCTGTTCAGGCAGAACTTCTTGACTGAGTTAATGGGGTGGGGTCTAGTGGGTCAAGGGAGTCAGCTGGCAGGGCCAGGGATTGGTGAATTATTCCCTGGATCTGGTACTCTTTGTTCAGAATAATTTACTTACAATTTTCTTTACATGTTCTAGAGCTTTGCTACCCTCTTTCCCTCTACAATCCGTTAGACCATATGGAGGCTTAATTGTGACTTCTTCCATTACTATAATATTCTGTCGGTCCCATTTAACATCAGATATACTACAATAAAAATAAATTGCATGGGTGATTAATCAATTGACCATTGTCATGCTGAACACGGAATATTCCTGTTTTAGCAGGAGGTATAGACGCAGATCAATCTGGACATATGTGCAGTCTGCTCTTAGTCTACACCGCCTGTTTGTCCAGTTCAAGCCAGAATGGTCTATGAAATCATATTTGTAAAAGAAATGCTGGCCAACAACTAGTGTTTACAGCCCTTTGAAATTCTTTGTAATTCTGAACAAGGATTTAATTCAGCATAATAAGAGTTAACAGATGACAAAATTTAAGACTGGTCCAATTTTAAAGATGTCACAGAAGTCGAATATAAGTTGATGAAATATTGATTTTTTTTTTACTGTTGGGATAGAAAACATTGTGGATAATGAAGAAACTACTTCTTCATTTAAAATGGTATTTTCAGAAGCTTTTTTCTTGGGGGGGGGTGTTTAAAAAGTATCAATGTGTGAGAATTGGCTAACAAAAATGATCTAATATTTTGACCTGTGGAAGAAAGAATATCGAAACAAGCTAATTCTCCTTTTCATACAATTTTTCTACCAAATATGGCAATCATCTTATTTTTATTTTTTCAAACATACTTTGAACCATTTTCTGCAATTCATTTCAATTTCGACCAGTCTAAAGTAATGACTTCTGGTAATGGCACTTATGGGTAAACATTGCATTAGAAAATCTTTGAGGTAAGACAAAAATAAGATATTGGGGCTTGGAATTTCTACTCATCTGCTCATCCTGCACAGTTTTCCCTGTCCTTGTCTAAATGTGCAGGACAAGTGGAATTTGAAAATTGAATACAGAAATTAATGTAAGACTATATATCCTCGTTGTCCAGGACAAGAAAAACTCAGATTTCTCAATCCCTAATTCAGTAGATAGGACAACTGATAGAATGTGATAATCACAGATTTATTATGTCATTAAAAATTTATGCAAAGATTCATTCTATTATTAACAAGTTGAAAAAAGATCAAATTCTACTAAAAAGAATAAAAGAGTTAAGAAGTTTTGCCTAGGGTTAAATTATAACCCTTAACCCATTCCCACACAATCCCTCCTTTTTACGCCCCTCAAGGAAAAAGCTTTGGAAAACATTGTGGATAATGAAGAAATTGCTTTTATCAAGCAATTTCTTCATTATCCACTATGTTTTCTATCTATAAAGAGGAAAAAACTTATAATTCCATCAACTTGAAATTGTAATCTGAAACTCCTTTCAAATTGGACCAGTCTAAAATCCTGTTGTGTGGGAATGGGTTAATACAAATTTAAAGGTAAAAAGCAAAAGCTTGAGCAGTTACAGCTAACTCTTGTCATGCTGAATAAAATCTTTTTTCAGAATAACATTTCTGTAAAGTTTGGTTGAAATTCTAGGCAATGTCCAAGAATACACTAAATCGTAAAACAGGAAGTAGTAAACATGTGGACCTAAATTTGTCAAAGTGCAATGAGGGATCACTAGATGTACCTCCACACCAAGTTAACCTGTCGACCTAAATTCTGTAAGTGCCAAGTAGGACCACTATGGGAACCTCCACATAAAGTTTCAAGTAAATGCTATGAATAGTTGATGAAGTAAATACACCACTATACCATCAATATCTGACTATAAACAAAGTCCTAAAACATGAAGTAGTTAATTTAAAGACCTAAAATTGATAAGTGTCATGTAGGACCCCTAGATAGCATCTTCACATCAAGTTTCAAGTTAATGCTATAAATAGTTGCTGAAGTAAACATACCACTATACCATCAATATCTGACTATAAACAAAGTCCTAAAACATGAAGTAGTTAATTCAAAGACCTTAAATTGATAAGTGTCATGAAGGACCCCTAGATAGCATCTTCACATCAAGTTTCAAGTTAATGCTATGAATAGTTGCTGAAGTAAACATACCACTATACCATCAATATCTGACTATAAACAAAGTCCTAAAACATGAAGTAGTTAATTCAAAGACCTAAATTGATAAGCGTCATGTAGGACCCCTAGATAGCATCTTCACATCAAGTTTCAAGTTAATGCTATGAATAGTTGCTGAAGTAAACATACCACTATACCATCAATATCTGACTATAAACAAAGTCCTAAAACATGAAGTAGTTAATTCAAAGACCTTAAATTGATAAGTGCCATGTAGGACCCCTACAGAAATCTCTAGTCAATGCTATGGATAGCTGCTGAGAAAAATGTGACAAAAAAATACTACTATACAAGTCAATGTCTGGTAAACAAATAGTAAAAAGTTTCTGATCTAAATTTGGTAAGCGCAATGTAGGACCCCTAGATGAAGCTCCACACAAAATTTTTCAAGATGATGCTATGAATAGTTGCTGAGAAAATGCGACAAAAAATTGGTTACAGATAGATGGAAGGATGGACAAGGGTAAACCATTACATCCCCCTCTTCTTCAAAACTGGTATGACAAGAATTGTTGCAAAGCAGACTTAACCCTTCACAAGCATTTTGTAACTCAAGAAACACAGTTGACCTATATTCTATGTTATCCAAAAATGATAGGACACCTCCTTTGGTTATGGATAACATCAAATGGCTTATAAACTATAGTACAGAAACGGTTTTCAATCAAACTTGTATGAAGTTTCATGATTGTGGGTCATTTGGTTCTAGAGTTCAAGCACAAAAACTTTAACCAAATATCTAACTGGAAAAAGGGGTCAACAGTTTACTATAATGAATCTTAACTACTTCCTGTAATGACTCTTTGCCTATGGGATGATAAGTTTATAACAAAGGCATGAGCAAAGTTTCAGAGTACCGGTAATAGCACTAGCAGAAACAATGATATGAGACTTTAACCAAAGCATTACATCAAGGCTCATGTAACTAGTCTTCTAATAGTAAAGCTAGATATATTTGATATAGAGATTGGAGGTGACCATTCACTACCAGACTAATTGAATGATTTGATTGGTCACTTGGTATTCTTCAGTGGCCATCCTGTCACTTTGATTAGTAGTGTTTCATGATGTTCCATAGGGTATATGTACATATTTTAACCCTTGTCATGCTGTATAAATTACCTTACTGAATTGCTGTCAAATCAAAGTGCTGAAAGCACTGATAGATCTCTTTGTTCAAAAATCAATATTTCTTCTAGAAATCAACTTCATAAACAACTCTGGCATGAAAAGTACAAGCAGGAGGTGTAGACTAAGATCAGTTTGCACATAAGTGCAGTCTGATCTTAGTCTACACCTCCTGTCAAAACCGGAATATTCCGGGTTCAGAATAACAAGGGTTAAAATTTGCCGTGGAACTTACGTTTTAACAATTGTATTAAAAACTTTTTGTCCCTCAGGAGACACCCCTACTCCTACATAGTTTACTTGTCGTCGTTTTTCTTCTAAGTTCTGACGTAATCGTGCATTTATCTGTAGATAAAAAAAGTAATATAAATCAATTTATAGGGACACATTTACTACAGGAGGAAGTGCCTTAACCCATTCTCACACAATCCCTTCTTTTTACACCCCTAAGCTTTTGAAAATTTTGTGGAAAATGAAGAAATTGCTTGTATCAGGCAATTTCTTCATTATCCACAATGTTTTCTAACCAAAAAGACGTAAAAATAATTAAAATTCCATCAACTTGAAATTGTCTTCAGCAGATTCTTTCAATTTGGACCAATCTTAAAAAAATTTTTGCCTTCTGACGCATTGTGGAAATATGGTTCCGGAGAACTAACAAGCAAATACTCTTTTAACACATTTTTTTCTCCTTTACTTGACAATTTTTCCCATTTTCAAGTTTTAACACACTTTGAAAAGTTGTCTTCAAATTCTTTCAATTTTGAACAGTCTGAATTTCAGTTGTCTGGTAATGGGTTCAACAAACGCTTGCAAATAGTTCCATTTGAAGTCTTTACTCCATCAACCCTTTCCTGTACAAACCCTTCATCTTATGTGACTGTGATGTTATAGTCATGAAAACATTGTGGAAAAAGAAGAAATATTTTCTACCACATTTCATTTTAAATTGCTTCAAATTTTCATTGTTGTCTTTCAATTTTCAGTCTAAACTTCAACAAGAGGCCCATGATGGCCTGAGACGCGCTACCGGGTATCAAGTTTTCTGTTAAAGTAATCTGAAATTTCAGGAAGTTAATTGTTTAAAGAAGAATACATAAATTTGAGCAACAATCCTGAAGGCTCCTTTTCCTGTGTTTCTTGATGGATCAGATTTCGAAAGGAACAATCCTTACAATCATCCTGACAAAGTCTGAAGAGAATTGATGAAAAAAGTCCAAAAATTTCACTCAATTCACTGAATTCTAATCACAACTAGATGACAAAATGAAGACTTGTCCAGACGCAAAGACGTTTCAGACAGTATATCAAAGAGCTTGTAAGCTGAAAGTTTAGGGTAGAAAACAAAGTGAACACTTTCTCTAATTGATTGTTTTAACATTTTTTTCTGTGAGGTTGCAAAAAGAAAGGATTAAAAGTCACTATTCTGCGATAAAAGGTTAATCCATTCCCACATAATCACTCTTTAGACACCCCTCAAGAAAAACAATTGTAGAAAACATTGTGTGCCGCCATCATAGCGCAAGTGGCAGCACGTCGGACTGTCAATCTAGAGATCCCAGGTTCGATCCCCGACGGCGGCACTCATCCTTTCCGACTATTTGTCCCTCACCAATGGGTTGATAATCGTAGACCTATGTGGGATAGCAGCTGGAGGCTAGGAAAGGATGTAATGGTAGTACCGGTGTGAGAAATACCAGGATTCCATTGTCAGGTGCTCCAGCCGCCGCGATATAACTGAAAGATTGTTTAAAGCGGCGTAAAACCCCATTCAAACAAAAGAAAACATTGTATAAAATGAAGAAACTGCTACTACAAGGAATTTCCTCATTTTAGACTTTTTCTACTCAGAACATTGAAAAACTCTAAAATTTCATAAACTTAAAATTGTCATCTGCAACTCTTTTCAATGTGGATCAGTCTAAAATTTTGCTGTCTGTGAATGAGCTAATAAATCTTACCTTTTGTAAATTAAGGTTAGATAAAGGAGGTGGTGATGCATCACGATCCGCCTCTTTAATCACTTTGACATCACTCACATAGGACAAGTTGACAAGTTTTACATCATGAACATTCGGCTTACCACTAACTGGTTGAGATTCTGAAAACTTGAGTTAAGGATCTTAATTCTGAACCTTGAATATTCATCTTATGCCAGGAGGTATAAACCAAGATCAGCCTGCTCATAATTATGTGTGTCCTGCATATATAGACAAGGAAGGAAACTAGAGGCTCCACAGGCCTGATTGTACTGATTAAGCAAAATTTAATGGTGTTTTCAGGAAACATATTCCCCATATGTGGCAAAATAAATCTTGTCAATGAAATCTTTCAATAATTGAACCTTTTCATTGTTTTACAAAAGTCAATTAATTTACTAAGTCAGATGAAAAAGGTATTGACAAATTTTAGAAAAAAAATCACTGGATACTATAAATGTACATAAGCCACAACAGAAAAAGCAATATGTTCAACAAAATTAATTGATGGAATCTGAACAAAGGATAATTCCTGTTAAATTTGGTTGAAATCCATCTAAAGGTTTTGCACAAGAAGATTTTCAAAAATTTCACCATATATGGAAATTAGCCCCAATCTTTAGAGCCATGATTTTCATCCGATCAAAATTCTTTGAAGGAATCTGATAAAGGGTCAACCAAGGATCAATCCTGTGAAATTTGGTTGAAATCCGTAAAATGGTTTCCAAAAGAAGACGTTAAAAGGTTTCACCATATATGGAATAAGCCCCCCCCCTCCCAATAAAGCCATGTTTTTCATCCGATTAAAATCAATTGAAGGAATATGATGCAGGGTCACCCAAGGATCAATCCTGTAAATTTGGTTGAAATCCATAAAATGGTTCCCGAGAAGTTGATATTCAAATGTTCCATGTTTTTCATCAGATCAAAATTCTTTGAAGGAGTCCGATCAATGATCATTCCTGTAAAATTTGGTTGAAATCCATCCACTGGTTTCTGAGAAGAAGATTTTTTAAAAGTTTCACCATATATTGAAATAGCCCTGACCATAAAAGCCATATTTTTCATCCGATTAAAAATCTTTGAAGGAATCTGATAAAGGGTCATTCTGTCAAATACTTCCAAATATTTGTTTCAGCTAAAATTTTCACCAAGTAATTATTGCTAAAAAAGTCTTTAATTTCACTAGATATAATTGAATAATTCATGTATAAGTTGTATATGACACAATGGTGCTGTTTATTTAAAGTTGTACTTTCCTTTTAACTATGTAACTTACTGTCTGCAAAATGTTACAATAGAACCTATTCAATTTTTATAGCGCAAGAGGTGTGTTTTGGTCAGTAATAAGGCCATTTGGTATTTTCTGTACCTAAATCGTTTCATTATCAGAGTTGGAGCTAATAATCTGCAGACCTGTATGGTACAGCCTGCTCCCTTACTTTCCAAAAAATGCCAGAGCCACCCTGGTAATCAACTTGTTCAAGTTATTAAGCCATCGCTCTCATCCTCCATTTAATAATGTCAGTCCGATTAGCTCAGTTTGTAGAGCATTTCTCTTCAAAGGTTCGAGCCCTGGGATGACCATATCAACAAACAAACCAATTGTCTATAGGATGAGACATTAAAAAACAGAGGCCCCGTGCTATCCAATGGGCACATTAAAGAACCAGGCGGAGCTCTCAGGAGTTTCGTCCAGTATCCTTGCACTATCCCCTATAACAACTAACAGTAAACTGGGGGGCATCGCTTATAGGCATGTGCTACGGTAGCCACAATAAACAAGCGGAAATACAAGCACACTCAATTTAATCCTTCTAAAATCCAATAATAGAGAAAAAGTGCTTTTGACAATAATCAGCTTTCAAAAAAGTTTGATATCCTTTGCTCTAAATTCATCTGAAACTAAGTTATAAATGATATGTGGCACTTATTTATTGTACATGTATATCAATAAAACAATGTCTTTTGGGAAAGGGTTAAAGGTAGGTATCGATGTTTTTTCATGTCACAGATTTTGATTTTTCTTATTTCCTCTCATAAACTATTTTAATACAATCTTCTGAAAAGTAGTTTTGCTTATATTAGAGGTCGTTTATCTGAATAAACAAGGGTATTTCCCTGATAGCCTATGTAGGCTGTTAATCTACTTTTAGATTTAGCCAAGACAGTTCCGAAGAATATTGGGGTGCTTAAAACCATTGGAATCCCATATTCAGTCAGGGCTCTGCAGAGTGGGCGACTCGGGCGAAAAAGTCGCCTGGTTTCATAAAACTTCGCCTGGTTTGCTGATCAAAGCGAAGTCGAAGTCGCCTGGAATTTTCGGGAAGTCGCCTGGATACGATAGGAGATAACCAAATCTGGCCCAGTGGCTATAAAAGTAGGGGACAGTGTGCAATTATACAACTGTCCGTCGGAAGCCCTTTGATCGTAATTCAAGCGTGTATCGATACTGTAGTCGCGAGGCCAGCAGATTATCAGAAATAGGGGTATGTAGTCAACATGCTTGCTTCATTCACACCTACGCTGATTGATTTCGGCAATGCTGTGTATACTCTCGGCACTAGAAATCTTTATTTAAAATCCTTTCCCTTCTTAAGTTTTAATTATTTCTGTAAATTAAGTTATCATCAGTCTACGAGATTTGTTGCTTACTTTCACATAATGAGAATAATGGCCGACATTTACGGACACCGTGTCATTTACCAGAAGTCAAAATATTTTTAAAAATTTGAAACCTTGATGAAAAATAATTCTGCCAAAAATCTATGTAGAGTAAATTCATTTTTCATAAGAATCCTTCAATTTGAGTTATCTGCTTTAATTGTAACAAGTGAAGAAAATTATGGCAAACAATTTAAAGGCTTCTACGGTCTTTTCCCGAGATTTTTGTTATGATACATTCTATCCAAAAACTAAATTTCACTTACTTGTGTTGGTAATAATTCCTTTAAATAACATGTAATCCTATAAAATGGAGCAAATTATCCTGTGTTAACTTTAAACCTCTGCATGTACAGAGTCTGGTTTTGTGTACTGAGCAGTAACCCTTACCCTTTACACACTATAACTGACTTAATCACAGAGGACCTATTTTGACCAATTAATGACAATTTTTATCCATTTATATGTTATCAGGTAAAGTGCACAGACTTTAACTCATTACCACACAATCCCCCATTTTGACATCTTGAAAATGTTTTTATGGGAAACGGTGGAAAAAGGAGGAAATGTTTGCAGCAAGCAATTTATCCTTTCCCCACATGTTTCTACCCTCTTTGGCACCTTCATTCTTATTTAAGCTCACTGTGAAATGTCTTATTTAGCTTCTTTTAATTTGTACCAGTCTGAATTTTTTCTTCTGGTAATAGTTTGATTAAATACATTTTGTTACAATAAAATCTTTTTTCATTTTCTGCTTCAAATAGAAACACTACTCATTTCATTCAGACTGCCTATACACTATTTGCATTTTTTTTTATTAGTTGACTTTTTTATCATATATGAATCTATTATGAAATATTTAAAAAAAATAAATTCAGAATCAAACTCTTGAATTCTCAAACAAAACCAAACAAAAAAAAAAGAAAAATATAAAAGTATTTGATCATAGGAATAAGATCTTTATTGAGGACTGAAAGGATAAGCAGTATTTTCTATGTTTATTGCATGATACATAATATAAAATGCAACTACTTGGTTGTAAAGCTATTTTATTTTCTGATAGAAATGAGGAATACGCGCAAAAACTTAATTTTTAACACGATTCACTTCTCCTGAAAGTCTCACCACTTCTCCCCATTTTGAAAAACTTCTCCCAATTCTCAGACAAGTGAGAAGTGACTTCTCCCCAAATTCTGGGAGTCTGCAGAGCCCTGTTCAGTTTGAATTTGCTCAAAAGTCATCAGTGCCTCATCAACTCGTCATCAGGAGTTATGTTTGCTAGCCGGTCTTAAATCGTGTAAAGATCAGTCCAAAACTGTCATAAGCGTTTATATGAGTATTGATACTTACCATTTGATGTGACATAATTTAGGACATTGGTTGTTTCGCTGTCAATTTGCTACCTTCCGTTGACTAAGGGTCATATGCGTATTTTTTGGTGACTGATAAATTTTCCGTTTCAGAAACATTGATACCTCCCTTTAAGACTCATATGGTGTACCCACAACTCTGAAAGTATAGGGTACAGTGTACCCCCAGATTTTTCTTTGTACTAATTTGCTACAAAAGGTTAAAATCATTGCTTGGGTTCCTCACTGACCCAATAAGACAAAAATGTGCATATTATACCTTAATCTACCTATAGTACCTAAATCTAGGTATTCATCTTGGTTTTAGCTTTTTGTAAACCTGATAACATGCAGGTTATGGAAGAGCCAGAATCGAGGTATGTACCTCAATTTAGATACAATGAAGGTCTTTCAGCAAGTGTGTCAATTCAAGCAGTTAAATTTGGAAAATAAATTTGCCAAGGAAATGGTTTGCAATTCTGGCAAGACTCCCCTCCTCACTAACCTCTTAACACATGAATGTGCATATGTATTGTGCCTAAATGTAGGTACTGGCTTTTCCCCGACCCTACAGCTACATGGAGTCACCTTAATCCATTGCGGATTCGGTCTCCATTTTTACCTCATAAATTGAAACAAGATAATCATTTGTCTTGGTGAGAACATAAGATGTGGTCAATCTGTCTGAAAGAATATTGTGCATGAGCATTAAGATACAAGAACTTCAGACAGGTCAGACTGAATTTAGGTGCCACAGTCAGGGGTAATGTAATTGATGCAAAGGATACTGATTGCTAGCATTTTGGTATCAACATCATAAGCCATCACTTCTCCCTGTATTTTCTGTTGATAACATGTTGTGCATGCCACAATACTCCCGATACTAAAGTATTCATTCTCAGCCATAATCTTCATTTTTCACAACACAGACATTGGTACATGTGACGAAAATGACCAAGGTGTCCGAATTACTAAACCTTCTCGCCGAATTTCTATCTTAATGTGATTGGTCAATTTTTAATATAATGTGCAACGTAAAATATTTTCTACAAAATGAAAAGTTTGTGCGACAAGTCCATCATTATGAATAAGAAGTTTGTTTATTGAATTTAAAAGGACTATTTAGTCAAGGATCAAGAAAATATTTTAGAAAATATTTTTGATATAATTTTTACAACTTGACCAACTATATAAACAATAAATGGAGGCAAATTTCAACACCCTAAGTTCACATGCTTTTGTTCTCTTAAAAACATGAATGAAAGCTCCTACCATCGACAATGGAAGATTATGCATTGAAAGTATGTTTTGTTACTTCACTATCAACCCTATGAATGCTACGATGTAGTCTTCTTTAAACAAAGTGTAAAAACTTCAAATTCGTAACCATTTTAGTTTGTACTCAACTGGTGGTAAACGGTATCGGGTCCGTTCGCCAGGGGTTTTCTTACCTTTTCAAAACAGGGACCTGGGACCCATGATTTTGGGAAAAATATCGCGTAAATTGGCCAAAACGGGAAATGTCAAAACATGTTGTCTCAGGTGGATTTTAAGTACCATCTAACACATCTCAAGGTCAGTGAGGTTACCGAAACTGGGTTTCAATGATGAGTATTTAAAGGTTGTATTACAGCCTTAAAATACTTATCATTTAACCCATTACCACACAGTGACGATTTTTGAAGCCCTCAATTAAACAAATTTGAGTAAACCTTGTTAAGAATGGAGAAATTGCTTTTAACAAGCAATTTCTTCATTCTACACAATGATTTCTACTGAGAAAGAGAAAAAAATCAAATTTTTCTTCAACTTTGAATTGTTGTCTTCAACTTCCTTGAATTTGGACCGGTCCAAAATTTTTGGAAATGGGAATGGGTTAAACCCAGTTTGGTTATAAGGGGTATCATAAAATTTGACCATAAATATTTGATCGGACAATTAAGCTCATTCCAAAACAATGAAGCTTTTTAACAAGCCTCGAGAGGAAGGTGTGAGAAATCATTGTAAAAATGGGTGAATAGCTTGTGACAATTAATTTCTTTATTTTCTACAATGTTTCCTAAGACCTTAACAAAAAGATAAAGATTTTTAAAATGTCTAAAACAAGAAATTGTCGTCTGCAACTTCTTTGAATTTGGATCAGTCTATCATTCCGTTGTAGACCGGGTTATACATGTAGGTTAAACCAGGGTTAAACAAGTGAAAGTGTATGACAATGTAATCTATGGTTGAAGGGAAAAAACCAATCAAAATGCAGTTATGAAATTTTGGTCCATGTATTTGTCTTTAAAATTGGTAATTAAATCATTTTAATATAATTTAATTGTTAGTTTCGTCTATCAAAAACGAGCGATCTGATTGGTCGAAAAATCTAATTCATACCTCCATGAACAAAATTTTGAGTACGCAGCCATTTTCAATGCTTCCGCACAAAATAGCTCTCTACAAAAAGGTATCAAAACTTGTTAAGTTGTTGCATTTTTCGCTCGATGCTATTGTATTATAAGAAACAAAGATAAAATTTTTTTGTTTTCATGGAGGTATGAACCGAAAAACCTAATCACACAATGATTCATACAGTGTGATCAGGTTTTTCGGTTCATACCTCCATGAAAACAAAAAATATTCTCTTCATCTCTTAAAAGGAAAGGTTGTAACTGAAAAGTCATTTCTATCATCCTCTATATCTTTTTGACCACGAGAACAGTAGATGATCAAAATCGTAGGTGTCAACATGAATGCATTTTGCCAATCTCGATCGATGTCTGCTGTTACTAGTATTTGTTACAAAAAAATCAAAAGTAAAAAGTAATTCAAATTTGAGGTTCATATTTTTCGTTCAAAAAATACCCTGAAAATTTTCTGAAGATTGTGGTTTGCTGCAAATTTAAAGTTTGGCCGTTCATAAACGTAAATACGGTATCGTAGAAGGTCAGAATCAAAATAAATTGGATTTATAACATAATAATTTAATTGTTAGTTGCGTCTATCAAAAACGAGCGTTCTGATTAGTCGTAAAAATTTAATTCATACCTCCATGAACAAAATTTTGAGCACACAGTGATTTTGTATGCTTCCACACAAAAAAGTCCCATAAAAAATTATCAAAATATGTAGGGTTTTTGCTTTTATTGCTCAATACTATTAAATTATAAGAAATGAAGAGAATACTTTTTGTTTTCATGGAGGTATGAACCGAAAAACCTAATCACACAATGTATGAATCCGCTTCGCGTATTCATACAGTGTGATTAGGTTTTTCGGTTCATACCTCCATGAAACCAAAAAATATTCTTTTCATCTCTTAAATATTTGATTATATCCTTTATACAGTTTTATAAGATTAACCAGTACACGCGAGGAAAGTGTGTCACTGTGAGAACACAACACAGTTGCCTAGACAGTTGGCCCCTTTTAAGTGAGTTGAACCTCGGAGAAATTTACAGAGTGGGCAAGGAATTATGCGTTTTTTTAGCTTAAATAATGTTATATATTATCTCGGATATGATTTAACATTAAAAGTAAGTAATTAAAGCTAATTTTCTCGGAAGCTTTGAATTTTAATCCTTTAAATTTCATCTGGCTTTCTTTATAATGAACGCACGCTTACAATAGCCTAATCCAATTAGCTCATGCGCGAGTGACACAATCTCGTTGTCTGATAGATAAACAGCGGTCAATAAACAGTATCTGTGTGGTTTGTTTTTTGGGGTTTTTTAGAAGTATTAGAGAAATCGGCGAGCGTAACCAATATTATACAAACTCAAATGATGGCCCCCCATTTTACCAGTTTTCGGCAGCCGGAATTGGGGGTATTTCACTTATAATTTCGGGAATTTTTACCTGAAAATTGGGAAATTTTATATGTTTTTCCGATTGGGAAAGAGTCCGGTATTCGGCCCCAAAATCAGCATAGGAAAATCCCTGCGTTCGCCCTAAATATACTTTCCCCCGGGTCCGTTCGCCCCGGGTCCGTTCGCCCCAAAAGCGGGTCCGTTCGCCCTATTTTTCTAGGTTCGCCCCCTTTTTAAAATGAGTTAGAATGAGTATAAGTTTTTAGTGTATATCTGTAAATTCACTTTAATGTTAACTTTTTTTTAAAAATATGCTTTGTCGTACAGATAAATGACTCGAACGTTGTTCGAAATTGCATATTCCCGATGTTATTGAAAGTTGCAACTCGTCCGAGTTTTGTATTATTCAATTATATCGAACACGCTTCAATATCAATCGGAGATAATTAACGTTAAAGCAGGTAATTATAAATTTAGTTGTTTGAAGTCAAACACGGTCATTATGATATAAGAAACTTGATTTCTTTCGGTTATCAACGAAAAAATAGTGGACTTTGCCAAATCCAAAGACGTTGCAGAAGATGAAATAACATAGAGCGATTTTAAATTTGAACAATGGACTGAGAAAGTTAAAAATATAGTTAGAAAAGGAGGACCTGCATATTATTTGCAATCTCTTCTTTTCTCACTGTGTAATTTTAGCCCGTAAAACGTGAATTTTAGTCGTAATTTGTCAAGACATTATGAGTTTAATATTAGGTATATTCTTTCACAGAGATGAAACTTTTTTAGCTGTAAATGAGATGTTTGCCCAGCAAAAATGTATTAACGAGGTAATCACTTCTGAATCAAAATCACTACAATTATGGTTTAGCTGCAAATACGTTGGTTTGCCCAACAACAATAAATTAACATGATAATATATTGTAAAGCAGAAGCTTGTAACTACAATAAAGATTTAGCTGTAAATACTATGTTTTGCCCATAAACGAGGAATTAACAAGATATTTCCAAAAATTGCAATCTTTTACAATCAGAGTATTGTATTTTTTCTTATTTTTTCAAATTCCTTTAGTTCATTGAACGACGACCCCCCCCCCTTTCAGAAGAAATCCCAACTGGGAATACCACTATACATTATAAAGTACTCCCTACTGGTAGCAAACGTGGTTCTCTTTAACCTTATTATGTACTTTGAATCAATTTTCGCTCACTTCAAATTTAGATCAGTCTGAAATTTAGTCTAGATATGGGTATAAGTTGAAGAAATTAACTCAATTACTAAACCTAAACATCTCTTATAGAAAAATAAATGTTAACCAGAATATTTCCTTGGCATCTGTAGTATAAATAAAAAATAGGGCAAACGGACCCGGGGCGAACGGGAATTAGGGCGAACGGACCCGGGGCGAAAAGTAATTAGGGCGAACGTGATTTAGGGCGAACGGACCCGTATTCGTGGTAAATTCGTTCGTCAGTTTCAGTCAACTGGTTCCTTAACTAATTTTTTAAGTTGACTCTTTTCTCCGTCAAAAATTCGTATTTATGTATCTTTGAATCCGGTCTGTCTGCTCTAGCTGAGATATTGTAGTTACTTTGCCTTAAAACACATTGCCCTAATTATTCTTCACCTAATTCCCAGTTCGCCTGGGTCAGTTCACAGAAACTGGTCACAATTGATTTTTTTTAAATACTACATATCATTAATTCAGACTAGGGGTTGAACTTGACTAAAAGTACAAAAATACCTGGTACCAATGAAGTCCCCTTTTACGTCATTTTCTGTCATTTTGTGTTGAATGATGCATAAATGTGAAGGAAATTCAATAATCTACAAGATAAACATTTTAGAACGACAATGGTATAAATATTGAAATACAAACTAGATAATCGGGCCAATCAATCCATGAATTTGTTAGTCATACGAAACTGCACAGCTGCAAATGTGGTTTCTCTCACCTTACAAGGTAAAATACCACCCGTCAAATCTAACATCAACCTGTTTCACACCATTTGCATTTAGATTATTCATTTGATAAATAATGCGTAAAATATCAATAATCTAGGGCACACAGCTGAATATTATAAAGATTGTTGAAAGGTGCAAATCGTAAGTCACAATTACGTCACACTTTTGATTCCTATTAAAGAAAACATTTGTTTGGTGGAAAAATTATTTGACATAAACTGCGAAACAGCGCCACCGTAAATGTCCAATGAAATTGGCTGTAAGACAAAGGTTAAGAGGTCAATGTGCACAGTTTTGTCTGACTAAGAAAAATGACATCAGTTTTGCTGGACAATCCTGTCTGTAATTTACGTTTGATATGACTTTGCTCAAAATCATTGTTTTCCATGTAGATTATTCATTTACATTTGAGTATTGTTTAGCTTTAAATCTCCAAATTTGACATCAGAACAGCGACTTCATTCATACAAGGTATGGTCTAACTCTTTGTCAAGTTCAATCCCTTCTCTATATTTATGTATATATAGTATTAAAAGAACATCAATTGTGACAAGTCCTTGTGGGTCCGTTCACCCTAATCCCGTTTCCACTGGGTCCATTCGCCCTTCTATTTATTTATATAGAAGATGCATAGAAAAGTATTCTACCAATCTAAATCTTAATCCTTTGAGATATTCTTCAGGGTTTCATTAGTAAGATATGGGGTAATTTTTATTTTCTGCTTAATCCATTATCAGAAGATGAAATATCAGACAGATCTGAAGTTGCACTAAGACTATATTCAGAAGTTATGTCTGAGAAGTTAAATGTGTCTAATAAAATTTAGTTTTATACATTCACAAAACATAATGCTCCAGCCTTAGCGGTTATGTTACAGCAGCAGTTTTATTTGTTTTATTTTGAAGGTCCACTCTGATTACCACGCTAATTATATGATCTCTCTTGTTGGACATCAATGCACATTTCTTCAAGGCCATTTTGTTAAGTACTGTTTCCACATCATCATTTTGAATAAAAACCTACTATATGAATAGAAGTTATCAGTGTTCTGTATCTATAAACTCTGACAAATGAGTTTTCTATACCTGTGACATAAATATCCTCACAGTCTGATTTTAACCCTTATCATGCTGAACCTGGTAAGATTTCTATGCAAAAATTAGCTTGCATATAATTATGTGTAGTCTGATCATAGTCTTCACCACCTGCCTACCCCTTTAAGCCAGATTTTGTTGATAAAATTAGTTTTTAAAAGAAATATTGACCTGTAACTAATGCCTATAGAGACTTTTGTGCTTTGAATTTAGTGCAATTTTAAACGGGATTTTATTCAGAATGACAAGGGTCAATTATATCCACACAGTGACACTTTTTGACTCCTCTCCAGGAATTCAGAAAAGATGTGTAAGATGAAGAAATTACTTGCAACAAATAATTTCATTTTTCACAATGTTATCTTCTTAGAAAGTTGAAAAAAATCTACAATTTGATTATCTTTAACCCATTCCCACTTAATGACTCTATTAGATACCCTCAAGAAAAAAAATTGTGGAAAATATTCTGAAAATGAAGAAATTACTTAAAAAATCCAAATTTAATAAGCTTTAAATTGCCATGTGGTAATGTGTTAAAGTATCGTCTGCAACTCCATTCAGTTTAAAACAGTCTTAGATTTTGTCGTCTGGTGGTAATGGGTTAAGTTGAAGGGATTCTTTTTGTATGTAATCCATAACATGTTTGACATTTGTCTGCACTGAATTTTACATACCAGTACTTTATGCAGATTTTTCTAGGGTCTGAAGCAAATAATTCTGTAAAACACTAATGGGAAAATAGTTTCAACTCTCTGATACCCTCTGCCATTAATATAGATGAGGAACAGCATTTTGCCCAGAGGGACAGATATTACTTGGATGGCATTTAACCCATTCCCACACTGCAAAATTTTAGACTAGTCTTAATTCAAAGAAGTTGCAGAAAACAATTTCAATTTGAAAGAATTTTGAGTATCTTCATCTTTTTAAGTAGAAAACAAGGTTGAAAAAGAAGAAATTGCTTGTGACAAGCAATTTCTTCATGTTCTGCTTTGTTTTCCTCAAATCTTTACTTGAGGCGCGTAAAAAATGGGATTGTGTGGGAATGGTTTAAGTGGGCTTCGCTTGATAACTAAACTTCTATATCCTATCCTTCAAAAACTATATAACCTTTGGTAAACCTGTATCAGATTCCTTCAAGGAATTTTGGTTGGATGAAAAGCATTTTTATGGGATATTTTCCGTTATATGGTGTATACTGAATAGTTTGAAAAACCTTCTCCTCTGACCTTAGAAACTACCAAGTTTCTCAGGATAAGATTCAGGGCTTTTTTCCTAGAAATTAGAAAGAGGCCTTAGCCTGTACATTTTGAGAAATTTTTGTGCAGTTTTCAGAAGAATTGGGAAACATAAGTTTAAAAAAGAAAGTAATAAAAGTAAGATTCATGCATCAATTTCAAGATTCAATGATAAATAACTATATTTAAGGATCTTATCAGTAATAAGATGAATAGAAATATTAGAAATAGAAAAATAATTCCATATAATGCAAAAATAAGCTTTAATTTTGGGAAATTTCTCTGCCACAAGTAGGAAAAAACAAGCCTTTTAGAGGCCCCTGTTTAAGAATGAAAATAAGCCCTGGAAATATATAAATATCACATAAACATTCCTTGGATGATTTACAATCTACTACTAGACAAAAAGAATTTGGACTGGTCAAAAGTCAAAAGTTAAAAGAAATATTTATATAATTATAAGCTATATCCAATCTCATGACTTTTCAAAGCACTTGAGCAATCATGGCAGCCAATCAAGGAATCAATCATTGACCAATCAGATAATGCATTCAGCCCAGAGTTGAGCTCTGAACTTCAAATTTGGCATATATTTTTTTAAACCTTTTTGTTGGTCTGGCAAATTAAACATTGTAACTACACCTTGAGGTTGCTAACTGGCCATTTCACTTTTTCGTGACATGCTACTGGCAATGAATTTTGCAAAATAACACCATTAAAAATAGAAGCAAGACTTCCTGTCGGAGTCAACGGACAGGACCAACATAGTAAGTGGGCGGGGCCAGCAATTTGTCAATTAAGTACTCACTGGCCCTTAATTAGTAAGGGTGCCACTGGTCAGGTGGGTAAGACTTTTCAGAGCCCTAGCCTAGCACTGGTCTTACCTAGGAAGCACATTAACCCATCCCGACACAATGAGGTTTTTTAACATAATCAAGAAAAAAGGCTTTGGAAAGCATTGAGGACAAGAAAGAAATTGCATGTTACAAGCAATTTTTAAATTATCTACAATGTTTTCTATCTAAAATAAAGATTAAAAAAGATTTCATCAATTTGAAATCATCGTCTGCAACTACTGTGAGTTAGGACTGGTCTAAAATTTTATCATGTGGTAATGGGTTAATGAACTCTGCTGTGATACAAGTGAAAGCAATACAGTTTTGTCCATCTGTCTGTCAGTCAGTCTGCAAAACTATACCAAAAACCTTATCACATTCCTCTATATTATTCAAGATATAATGTTCATATTTATCAAACCACTTAACAACATTTTAGACTGGTCAAGATTTCAAAAAAGTTCCAGACAACTATTTTTGGTGGAGAAAATTTCTTCCTTTTCACAATGTTCTTCAAAGTTTTTTTCCTTGGAGTGTCAAAAAGCGTAATTGTGTGGGATGCTTTAAGTAGAATCTTGGCATCTAGTGACGGTCATGTTTAAGGTCCATGTCAAGTCTTTTCTTAACCAGAAAATTTCTTACAAAACTAACAAAAAAAAACACCCTTTTCCAAAACATTTCCATTTCTTCCATATTATTTAAGAGACATGCATGGTTTATATTTGGTGTGTATGCATGCATCAATCATAAGGATCATTATTTTGTCCAAGGTCAACTATTTATCCATAAAATTCCTTTCAAAACCCTAACCCAAAACCTCAATACATGTAATAAGTTTCTTCTAGCCTGATAAAGACATATAATGCTTAATTTGGCATGGTTTCATTGCTTTGTACAATGCTTATATTTGGCATAGTTTTCATTACTTTGTACAATGCTTATATTTGGCATAGTTTCATTGCTTTGTACAATGCTTATATTTGACATTGTTTTCATTGATTTGTACCTGCTGATACTAATGTCAAGATTATCTGACAAGATCAATGTCATATATAAAGGTCAAAATTCCTGAAAAAGTTGTTGTCTCAGAGGTATTTGTTTTTCACCAACACATCTTGTTTCAAATTTGTAGACTGTAGCTTCAAAACTTCGAAGAGAACTGACAAATGATGGATCTAGCCTAGATGGACTTTATACTGAGTTACAGCTAATAAGAGATGAAAGGTAATTCATGTTATAATCCATTCTTACATGAACCCTCCTTTTTACACCTCTCAAGAAAAAAGCTGTGGAAAATGAAGAAATTCTTAACATCAAACAATTTCTTTTTCATTTTATTCAAAAGTGCAAATAAAATTTCATCAACTTGAAATTGTCGTCTGCAGCTACTTTCAATTTGGACAAGTCTAAAATTTTGCTGTCTGGTAATGGGTTAAATCTGGGTATTGACCTAAACTTACCTTCTTTTATAAATTTGATAGATTAGAATAAAGCAAAAGAAATCAATTAAATCAAAATTTCTAACGCACTCTGCCTCAAATGTTCGGTCACTTGATCTTTATTAATCCATCCCCAAATGACAAAATTTTAGACTGGATCGAATTCAAAGAAGTTGCTGACCACGATTCTTAATTACTGAAATTTATAAATTATTTGTCTCCTGAGGTAGAAAACATTGTGGAAAATGAAGAAATCCCTTGTTGCAGGCAATGTCATCATTATTCACAATGTTTTCTCAACATTCTTGAGGGGTATAAAAATGAGGGATTGTGTGGGAATGGGTTAAGAAACAAATTTAATTTCTTTAAAAAAATAGTCAGTAAGATTACATATTTCCTTACCTACTAAAAAGTGTCATTGACCCCTTGCCAGACGACAAATTTTTAGACTGGTCCAACTTGAAAGGAGTTGCAGACGACAATTAGAAGCTTATGAAATTTCAAAAATCTTTATCTTTTGGGGTAGAAAATAATGTGGATAATGAAGAAATTGCTTGTAACAAGCAATTTCTTCATTTTCCACAATGTTTTTCAAAGTTTTTTTCCAGAAGGGTGTCTAAAGGTATTATTGAGAGGAAATGTGTTAACATCCTCGTGTCATTTGCTGTCGATAAAAAAGCATTTACTTGAACCTCTGTGTTTATTCTAGGCAGGGGGATTGCCCCACTTTTTGCAAGGATCCCTCCATATTTTCAACATTGGTGGGGGATTTTTTTTCTTTAAATAAAGGGCATTAAATACCAACCAGTTCTCGATTGTAAAGATTATACACCGAAATCCCCCACTTTTTTTGAAATCCTAGAATAAACAATGGAACCTAACCACCAAATAACCTCACAATTGACTCTCGATTGAAATGGGAATTTAGTGTGCATGACAACATGACACCATTTTGCTGTCAAGTTCAAGTGAATGTTTCTGTAACATCACTCAACCCATTTCCACAGCTAAACAATCCTCCTAGAGAACATTATAGGAAATGGAAAAAAATGCTTGGAATACGGTAAACAATTTAACATAGAATTTTTGCCTGCCACCTCTGTCAATATGGACAGGTCTAAAATTTTGTTTTCTGGCAAATGGTTAAAAAGACTGTTAAAAAGAAAGTAGTGTAAAACCCAAACCATCCAAATGTTTTGAAACACTTCTTGTCTGCCTGAATTACTGAAATATTCTTACATTCTTTCAGTTGACTTCTGTTTATACCTTAACTCATTCCCACACAGTGATGCTTTTAGATGCCTCCAAGGATAAAAGCTATGGAAAACATTGTGAAAAATGAAGAAATTGCTTGTGACAAGCAATTTCTTCATTTTCCTCAATGTTTTCTTCCCAGAAAATTGAAAAAATCTAAAATTTCATAAACTTAAAATTTTCGTCTGCAACTCCTTTCAATTTGGACCAGTCTAAAATTTTGCCATCTGGTTAATGGGTCAACCAATAACATGTACCACACAATCCTGCATTTTCACCTAGATATTTGCATTATTTCAACACACAATAGATCTTGCCCAAGCAACCAACTCTTCATGAATTTATGAAGCAACCACTTCCATTAACCCTTTCCTGGTTAATCCCGGGTTTTTACGTCCCTGTGATTTTATAATTGAGAAAACATTGTGGAAAAAGAAGAAATTGCTTGTAACAAGCTATTTCTTCTTCTTCCACAATATTTTCTACCCTACTGAATGGTTATTTTTCAAATAAAGTCAACTTTTAATTTTCGTTTGCAAAACCTTTTGATTTTGGGTGGATCTAAAATTTTGCAAAACAGGAAAGGGCTAAGGGAACACAATCAAAATTCCTTTTCCAAAATCTAAAGATCTCTCATAGTACTTGCTTACAACATATCATACCTAAATCCATTGTTGTTTGAACTCATTAGATTTTTCTTAGAAAGACGATTCTATAGAGTCCAACCTGTATAGGACTTGGTGAGAATTCTGTAATAATTTCTGTAAACCAATTCTTCATATATTATAATAAAGAATGTGTTTTAATGAACCCATGCTCAGACAGTCCCTCTTTTTTACACCTCTGAAGAAACATTTGAGAAACAAATGGAAAAAAGATCAAATTAATTTCATTTTTCCGCCTTGTTTTCTAAATAGTAATACCAAGATATGTAAAATCTATCAATTTGAAATTGTCATATGCATCCCTGTTCAAAGTGGACCAGTCTTAAATTTTGTTGTTCGGTAATGGGTTTAGTGATCATTCTCTTAAGTGACCACTTTTTGGTTTTTCCGTGAGTGTGACTTAATAGTTTCCTGTTCAATACCTGATTTTATGTCCTTCTTAATTCTTAATCGAGAAAATGTTGTAGTAAAGGAAGGAATCGTTTTTAACAAGCAATTATTTCTTTTTCTACAATATTTTCTAGCCTACTTATATGCTTATTTTTTAAATTAAATCTGCTTCGAATTTTCGTCTGCAAAACCTTTGAATTTGTACCGGTGTTAAACTTTGCAGAACAGGAAAGGGATATTTCAAGATTTGCTGTATTGTTAATTTTTGTCTGCAACTTCTTTCAATTTGGACAAGTCTAAAAGGTAATGAGTTTTAAAAAATGATTTGGTATCAGTACCATCGGCATCCTAAATAGTGTATTCAATGAAGTCATTAACCAACCAACAGACGCAAAATTTTGCACTGGTCAAAATTGAAAGAGTTGCAGATGATACTTTTTTTTTTTAAAATTTGGCAAAACAGGAAAGGTTTAACATAGATCTTGGGGAGTAACACAAGTAATTTCTCTTTTTCTTGCAAGGTTTTCCAAAGTTTTTTTATTGGTATGACAAAATAATAGGATTGTATGGTAGTAAGATAAATCGTGAATTTGGTTTGAGTTTTGGCATTAAAAAGCATGTAGAGCCAGGGCAGTGATACAGGCAGTGATTGTTGTCCCTTCTAACAAATGTCTGAAACTCTTCTCCAATACACTGAATTTCCATTTAAGAGATGAAGAGAATATTTTTTGTTTTCATGGAAGTATGAACTGAAAAACCTAATCACACTGTATGAATACGTGAAGCGGATTCATACATCGTGTGACTAGGTTTTTAGGTTCATACCTCCATGAAAACAAAAAACATTCTCTTCATTTCTTATAATTTGATAACATCAAGCGAAAAAAACAAAAGCTTATCAAATTTTGATACCTTTTTGTATGGGACTATTTTGAGCGGAAGCATACAAAATATCTACATGCTCAAAATTTTGTTCATGGAGTTATGGATATTTTTTTTCGACCAATCAGAATGCCAGTTTTCGATAGACAAAACAGAAAATTAAATTATTTCTATTTAATAACTGTGTGTGGTGACAGTTAAAAATTGTCTCAACAGTAAATTGTGGGTGACAGATGGGAATGTGGAGCCACCTGGTGAAGATTTGTGGAGTAGGAACCAAGAAAAGATAACTCTACTTGAAAACAGACTTGGGAAAACATGCACAGAATCTACAGACATGATGTAATGAATAAGTATAATAATAGCAATGAAAGTAATGAAGGATCAAGTACATATATTGTGCAAAGATTCTTTTTACCCCTTCCCAGATGATAGATTTTAGACTGATCCAAATTGAAAGAAGTTACAGACAATGTCTTAAATGGAGTTTAAAAATAATTGCTACATAGGTTAGAAAACATTGTGAGAAAAGGAGAAATTGCTTGTAACAAGCAATTTCTCCTTTTCCCAAAAAGTTTACAGTGAACATATTTCTTTGGGCGTAAGAAAGCATCGTTGCATGGTTATGGGTTAACCTATTTTAGGATGACAAAGTTTTAACCATCTCTAGACAACAAAATTTTAGACTGTTCCAAGTTGAAAGAAGTTGCAGAAGACAGTATCAAGATGATTGAATGTTAAAATTCTTTGTCTTTTGGGGTAGAAAACATGGTAGGAAATGAAGGTACTCCTTGTCACAAGCAATTTCTTAGATTTCCACAATGTTTAGGAGGGGCGTCAAAAAGCATGATTGCTTGGGAATGGTTTTAACTAGTCTAAACTGAATGAAGTTGCAGACAATAATTTTAAGTTGATAAATTTTGAAAATCTTTCTTATTCAAATTAACCCATTCCAACTCAATCCCTCCTTTTTACGCCCCTCGAGAAAAAAGCTTTCGAAAACATTGTGGAAAATGAAGAAATTGCTTGTATCAAGCAATTTCTTCATTATTCACAATGTTTTCTATCCAAAAGGATGAAAAAAATCAAAATTCCATCAACTTGAAATTGTCGTCTGCAGCTTCTTTCAATTTGGACCAGTCTAAAATTTAGCTGTGTTGGAATGGGTTAAAAAGCAATTCGGGAAATGCAGAAATAGCTTGTAAGAACCAAATTCTTCATTTTCCACAATCTTTTTCAAAGCTTTTTGTTTTGAAGGTCCTCAAGGGAGGTATCGATGTTTCTGAAACCTAGATAAGAAAAAATTAACAAGTGCCATAAAAATAGACTCAAACTAACATTAAATACTTTAAGTTAGGTCAGGTATTGTCTTGGTGGTAATCTAATGGACCTAAAGTGGCTTTTTATGGTTATATCGGAAAGGTTCAGCGGAATTCCAGGTTATTTTTAGATATTACAGAATTCGGCTGTCGACATCCAATGACCTCATTTGCATATGACCAGAAGTCAAATAAAGGTAACAAATATACTAGCGAAACAGCCAACGTCCTAAATCATGTCACATTAAAGGCTAAGCACAAAACTACGGTAAGTGTTTATGTTCGTAATAACGCTTACGACAGTTTTGGAATGATCTTTACAGACCAGCTAGAGAACATAAAGCCTGATGACTTAACGATGACGTTGGTTCAATGTTATTTAAACTAAATGCAAGGTTCAAGCGGTTATTTGCGCCACTTGAATGCCCTATAATCTTTGCAACTGTCTCAGATTAATCTAAAAAAAGATTAATAGCCTACGTAGGCTATTAAGGAAATACCTCGCTTTTTTCAGATAAGCGACCTCGGATTTTTGCAAAATACTTTGCGGCATATTGTATTCAAATAGTTTATGAGAGGAAATAAAAATAATTAAAATCTGTGACATGAAATAAACATCGATACCTACCTTTGAAATGTGATATTGCTGGAAATGGTTAAAAAATTATTTTCAAACGTGTTACTAGTTTTATGACCTCACAATATGTCCACAATAAAAAGAAAGATACATAATCAAGTCCTTTCTAATTTGCTCAGTGTGTTAATACAATACCACACAAACCAATATTCTAAGTTACATGAGAAGAATAATATTGAGGAAAACATTATAAGAAAATTAGAAACATTGTGGAAAATGAAGAAATTGCTTGTTGTTTTTTGGGGGGGTGTCCAAAAGCGTCATTGAGTTGGAATAAGTCAAGATTAGACAAAGATTAGACAAAGATCTTTTAGTTTTGTTCCAGGCCAGTTATTCCCCCCCCCCCCAAACATATTTGACTTAGATTCACTGAAGTAATTTTGCGGAATTGTTTGCAGGATTGTTATAGTATACAATACTTTACAATACTTGTTAGTGTAACCTGTTCCCAGACAATGACGCTTTTTAATGCCCTTCAAGAAAAACAAAGGGAAAATTTTTTGTAAAATAATGAAATTACTTACAACTAGCAAAATAGTTTCTACCCAGAAAGTTGAAAAAAATCTTCATGAATTGAAATTTTCAATGGCAACTCCTTTCATTTTGGACCAGTCTAAAACTTTGTTGTCTAGTTAGGGGTTAGCCTGTTACTGTTTTTCAAACTATTTAGACCTGTCCAAATTCAAATGTTTTGCAGAAGTCATGTTAACCCTTTCCTGTTTTTCAAAATTTTAGACTTGTCTAATTTCAAAGAAGTTGCAGACAAAAGTTAAAAGTGAGTGCAATTTGAAAAGTAACCAACCTATAGGGTAAAAGATATTTCGGGATAAGAAGAAATTGTTTGTTACAAGCAATTTCTTCTTATCCCACAATATTTTCTCAAGTATAAAAACTAAGGGACGTAAAATCCAGGGATTAACCAGGAAAGGGTTAAAGAGGATTTTATTTTCTAAAGTTATCATTCAGTAGGGTAGAAAACATTGTGTTACAAGCAATTTCTTCATTTCCACAATTTTTAGTTCACCTGAGAACGAAGTGCTCATGGTGAGGTATTTTGATCGTCCTGTGTCCGGCATCTGTCTTGTGTTGTCCATTGTGTGTCAACAATCTTATGACATCTCCCTAACAACTGGGCGGATTTCAACCAAATTTTCAGGAATGTTCCCTGGGTGGTGCCCTTTAAAAATTGCTAAAAGAATGTTCCTTGGGTGGTTCCCTTTAAATATTGCTAAAAGAATTGAAATCTGTTTAAATCTCTGGTTACCATGGCATCAAAAAAGAAATTTTAATGAAAACTTTAAAAATTATCTCCTTCTGACCCAGAAGGCTTAGAGCCTAGATATTTGGCATGAAGCACCAGTGCAGTGACCTTTTTCAGAATTGCTAAAATCACCACCCTCGGGTACCCAGAGGCGGAGCCCGAGGGGGTGGAGCTTAAATAGAAATAAAGAAGGATTTTTAAAATGACATCTCCTACCAAACTGCTGGGTGGATTTCAACCAAATTTGGCAGGAATGTTCCTTGGATGGTGCACTTTAAAAATTGCTAAGAGAAATGAAATCCAAAACCGTGGTTGCCATGGCAACAAAACTGAAATTTTAACGAAAACTTTAAAAATTATCTCCTCCTTACCCAGAGAGCCTAGAGTGTTGATATTTTGCATGAAGCATCAGTACGTTGACCGCTTTCAGAATTGCTCAAATCACAAATCTCAGGCCCCCAGGGGCGGAGCCCTGGAGGGGGGGGGGCTTATATAGAAATAAATAAGGATTTTTAAAACAACATCTCCTCCCAAACCACTGGGCTGATTTAAACCAAAGAATTTAATCATTTGAAAACTCTGGTTGCTATGACAACAAGAGTAAAATTGAAAAAAAAATGAAAAAAAAAACCCATCTCCTCCTGACTCAGAAGTTGAAGAATCTTGAATTTTGCATGAAGCATCAGTACATTGACCTCTTTCAAATTGATAAAATTTTAGAGCCACAGGTTGACTAGGCTTGAATAGAAATAAAGAAGGCAACCCTTTCAAAACTTTTAGGCCAATTTAAACCAAATTTGACTTGTTGATTTTAGTTAAATGTTAAAGGAGGTTTTCTCCCAACCCAATTAGTATTAGGCCTTGAAGAAGAAAAGAGCCTTTTCTCAGGTGAGCACCAGGGCCACTGGCCCTCTTGTTTTCAAATATAATAACACAAAGAGGTGAAAAACAGTTGTTAAACAGAAAATATTTAAATAAAATCTGAATTTTCATCTGCATCTTCTTTACCGGGCAACATTTTGTTATTTGGAAATGTTTTAAAATGTACAATACCAGTAATTTAACATTATTTTCATGTCTTTCAGAAATTTGAAATGGTTGTATCATGAAATTCACAAAGATGTTGGTTTTTACTGCATTAAGAATACCACATCATCAGGTCAGGATCCGAATATAAGAACAGTGTTAGGTATGTATAAGCCCTAATTATTGAGTTGATAAGGTATTTTTTCGATATTTCTAAAGGAAAATTTTATCTATTAGACTGATGAATTGGGGCAACTGGGCAAGCATTAAGATAACATTGTGTGCAGAGTTTCTTTTACATTTTTTGTGGAAAATGGATGAAATTTTCATCGACTGATTATTACCATGTGACCTGTGACATATCGTCATAGTTTGATGAATCATGGCTGCTTCCTAGAAAGAAAAGGGCTATATGTGTTAATATCTTTTGTGGGCAACTCCTCCTGTATTTCAAGACAGAAATTTTCATAGAACTATTGTTGTCCTGTTACCTAACAGATTTTGTCTTAATTTGGTTGATCATTATTGCAACATTAAAAAGTAATAATATGTACTTATGCTTTGTTTGAATGGGATTTTACGCCGCTTTCAACAATCTTTCAGTTATATCGCGGCGGCTGGAGCACCTAACAATGGAATCCGGGTATTTCTCACACCATTACTACCATTACATCCTTCCCTAGCCTCCAGCTGCTATCCCACATAGGTCTACGATTATCGACCCATTGGTGAGAGACAAATAGTCAGATAGGATGAGTGCCACTGTCAGGGATCGATGTACTTATGCCCTTAGCCCATTCCCTCACAGCAAAATTTTAGACTTGTCCAAATTGAAAGAAGCTGCAGACGACAATTTCAAGTTGATAATAGATGTTAGGTCATAAGGATGAATCCTATAGATTATTGGAAGACTTGTTCTGAAAACACAGAAAGTGATCATTTCTCTGTTAACATTCTAGAGGCCACAGTTTTGGCTCAATTTTCATGACACTTGGTCAGATAAATTTTTAGGTCATAAGGGCCCTATGGATTATGGGAAATATTTTTATTGGAGAATACTGGTAAAGGGTCCTTAGTGACAATTTCTAAGTTTACACTCTAGAGGCCACAATTTGGATCAATTGTTAGACTTATTTTACTTTAGTTGGATTTCTTTATCTTAAAAAAGTACTTTAACCCATTCACGCACAAGCCCTCCTTTTTACGCCTCTCGAAGAAAAAGTATTTGGAAAACATTATTGAAAATGAAGAAATTGCTTGTATCTTCATTGTCCACAATTTTCTCTATCCAAGAAGACGAAAAAAAATAAAATTCCATCAACTTGAAATTGTCGTCTGCATTTTCTTCAAATTTTAATCAGTCTAAAATTTTGTTGTGTGGGAATGGGTGAACTCAAGTACTTAATTTGCTGATAATTCAGGTGAGAGAGTTAGGATCCTGATGGTCCTCTTGTTTTAACCCTATTAGTTCTGTAGTACCAGAAAATATAAACTTTAATTTAAGGAGAACAAGATTGCCTTTACAAGGTTAAGGAAATTTAAGACTGTATGTTCTTGTTATTTTGTTCTTCTATGATTGAAAAATCTTATTTATTGTGTTAAAACTATTACACCACAAAAGGATTCTTTGTTATTTTATCTTATATTAAAACAAACTTAAAACATGGAGATAAAGAACTGTGAATTATGACTAACTCATGACTATGGTCATTCTTAATGGCCCATGTAATTTACAATCAATTTAGGCAAAACTTTGGGGGGAAACTGTACCAAAAAACACTGCAATTTTGAGCAATTTCCCAAAGCTGAAAATTTCCTAACAATTGGAGAATGCAAATGTTAATCCCTATCAGGCTGAATAAAATCCTTTCCAGAATTGTATAAAAATCAAAGGGCTGAAACACTGGTAGTAGAAATGTACTTGTTGTTCAGTTGTCAATACACCTTTAGAAAATTTATTTCATAAACAACTCTGGTATCAAAAGGACATACAAGAGTTTTAGATTAAGATCAGACTACACATGATTATGTGCAGTCTGATCTTAGTCTATACCTCCTGCTAAGACTGGAATCTTCCAGGTTCAGCATGACAAGGGTTAAAGGAATCATTACAAACAACACATCATAGAAACAGAGATATGGATAATTGGAGGCATAACATAATATGACTTTAGGGCATATGAAAATGCTAAATAATCAACTAGCTGATTAATTCATGGTTAATTTTTAATGATAATCAATTAAAAAGCAGCCGTCATAGCGCAGTCCGTAGTGCTTCAGACTCCTAATCTTCAATTATGGGATGTCATGGGTTTGATCCCCAGCGGTGGCACATATTCTTTCTGACATTTGTCTCTCACCAATGGGTGGATAATAGTAAACCTAAGTGGGATAGCAGCTTAAGGCTAGGAAAGGATGAAGTCATCGTGCTGGTGTGAGAAATACCAGGAATCAATGGTCAGATGCTCTTGCCTGCCACAATTTGACTGAAATACTATTAAAAGTTGTGTTAAATCCCATTCAATCAATCAACCTATTTAACCGCAAGAAATTAGTCTATTTCACATTGTTTTGTAGATCTTATGGCTCAATATGAGCAGAACTGCAGAAAGAAAGAACAACTAGAAAATATACTGAATAAGGGTGAGCTATATATCTATAATCTTAACCCATAATGTTGACATAGGGCACTGTTTTAGCTCCACTGGCTGCCTTTCAGCCAGCTATCGTATTGTGCATTGTGTCTGTTGTGCGTCCGTTTGTAAACTTTTACTTTCTTAGAAAATACTGAACAGAATTCAACCAAATTTCATAGGATTAATCCTTAGCCATTTTGGTGTATATGATTCGGTTTATATTGAATTCCTGAAAACATCAATTGCTTAATCAGTACAATCAGGCCTGTGGAGCGATACAGGTGCTCAAGTTCCTCTAGTTTTGAAAATTGACAATGTATAATTGCCTGTAGATTTAAGGGCCAATAGATTTTTTAGATCAAGGACGAAATGTTATACCATTGTCTTTTGGTCTGTTTATCTGAAATTTAACCAAAAGTCTTAACATATACAATGACCTTAAGCCTATTCAAGATAAAATGCTCTTACTTGGCATGCTGATAGATCTAATTGATTCCCACAGGGTTCGCACAGGCTTGAAAAGTACCTGAAAATGAAGGGCTGTCTTGAAAAGCCCTTGAAAACTAAATTTGCCTTGAAAAGTGCTTGAAAATTAGCCATTGGCCTTGAAAAGCACTTGAATTTCACTTATTCAGGTATTCCAGACAGTTAGATTTGGTTTCAAAATCAAAAGTGAGCATTTAAGAAGAATTTCGGCACGTCTGAATAAAAAAGAAAAGATCGGCAAATGCGCCATGATGTAGGTACAGGCCGAATGTATATGGCGTGAATTGGAATTTGAGTTGCTTCCCTTGTGAAATGGTGGCCGCACTACGCAGCGTGTCCGAAAAAGTAGAAATGTACGTGAATCACGTAGAATTGAAAGAAAACGCGAACATCTTTTTCCCCCTAAACGCCACGGTTCGTATGAAAAATAAAACCCAATTATGAAGAAAGTAACCATCCTAGATCCTTCCTATCCAGGGCTCCGAAAAATTGGAAATTTAAATCGGTCCACTGGAAATTAAAATCGGCGGGGGAGGTGGCATTGTCCTGGACTCCAGGACAATGCCACCTCCCCCCGCCGATTTAATTTTAGTAATGTTGTACTTTTTAGCTCACCTGAGCACGTAGATCTCAAGTGAGCTATTGTGATCGCCTTTTGTCCGGGGTCCGTCCGTCGTCCGTCGTGCGTCGTCCGTCAACAATTTCTTTAAACGACATCTCCTCCTAAACCACTGGGCCAATCTGAACCAAATTTGGCAGAAATGTTCCTTAGGTGGTCCCCTTCAAAAATAGCTAAAAGAATTGAAATCTGTTAAAAACTCTGGTTGCCATGGCAACAAAAGTGAAATTTTAAAATAATCTTTAAGAATCTTCTCCTCCTGACCCAGAAGGCGTAGAGCCTTGATATTTTGCATGAAGCATCAGTATATTGACCTCTTCCAAAAAAGCTAAAATCATGATCCTCGGGTCCCCAAGGGCGAAGCCCCGGGGGGGGGGGGGGGTTATATAGAAATAAAGGACGATTTTTTAAATGACATCTCCTCTCAAACCACTGGGCCGATTTCAACCAAATTTGGCTGAAATGTTCCTTAGGTGGTTCCCTTCAAAAATAGCTGAAAGAATTGAAATCCGTTAAAAAATCAGGTTGCCATGGCAACAAAAGTGAAATTTAAAAATAATCTTTAAAAATCTTTTCCTCCTGACCAAGAAGGCATAGAGCCTTGATATTTTGCATGAAGCATCATTATATTGACCTCTTTCAAAATAGCTAAAATCATGATCCTCGGGTCCCCAGGGGCGGAGCCCCAGGGGCGGAGCCCCAGGGGGTGGGGTTTATATAGAAATAAAGGACGATTTTTTAAATGACATCTCCCCTCAAACCACTGGGCCGATTTGAAACAAATTTGGCAGAAATGTTGCTTAGGTGGTCCCCTTCAAGAATAGCTAAAAGAATTGAAATCCGTTAAAAACTCTGTTTGCCATGGCAACAAAAGTGAAATTTTAAAATAATCTTTAAAAATCTTCTCCTCCTGACCCAGAAGGCGTAGAGCCTTGATATTTTGCATGAAGCATCAGTATATTGATCTCTTATAAAATAGCTAAAATCATGATCCTAGGATTTCCAGGGGCAGGCCCGGGGGGGGGGGGGGGGGGGGGGGGTATAGGCATGAAGCATCAGTTCACAGACTTCTTTCTTATTTCTGAAATTATAACCCATGGAAAAAGTTTTTTCCTTCTTTCAAATCAGCCCTAAGGCCTTGGAATTTATTATTTAGACTTTTGGATCCCCAGGTTCATAGTCTTTATATGTAATTGTGGCCCACTTGTTTCATAATCCTATCCTTAACATGAAATTAGACTGTTGAAAGAAAAAGAGCCTTTATCTCAGGTGAGCGCCCCAGGGCCAACGGCCCTCTTGTTTATGAGCTAGTTATCCAAAGCTCTGTATATCTAACACAGTCATAGCAATTTTCTCTCAACACGAGCCTTTGTTGATGGAAAAACACAGCTGACGTCACAAAAATGTTGGGTCAGTCCATTCTACTCTATCGGATCGCAGGGTCGTGACGTAGATCAAAAAGACCGACGAGACAAACTCGAGTGGGTCGCCAACGTGTTTCACTATTTTTCCAGAGTAGAATTTGTGGTCATTAATTGTAGTTGATTTGCGATTTATTATTCGGATGTTTTCCACCCCTGAAGTAAGATTTCATGATTCATTGTTTCTTATACTTTATTGACAGAACTAGTGATATTATTATGCAGTTGTTTTCGTTTATATTCAAATTATCTGCATTCTGCGGATTTCCACTTATGGTTTGAATTATATCAACTACGTTTCTTATCGTGAATGAAAACTATAAAACATATATCAATGACGTGACTTTTATTTTTTTACAAATTTCAAATCCGGTCTAAAGTGCTCATTTGTGACAAATAATTTCATAAAAGCGCTGTGCTGAGCTATTCCGACTTAATACGAACGGCAACTGAAGTCTGTTCATATCTCGATTTATATACACATCCCATATTATTGTAAAAGAAATTTGTTTCACGAGTAACGGCAATTTAAATTGGCACAGTATTAGATGCCCATTTTGATAAGACTTAGAACGTGTGTAAGTCAAGCCGATCCTCCATTACAAATAGTTTACAAAACTTGATACCCGAAGTTGGGTCAAATTCAAACTATTGCTAACTACATATTAGGGTCACATGCGGATTGGCACTTGACTGGCCGGCAGGTAAACTAATTATCGATCTTTGGCACTTTTGTATTACTCAATAATAAGTCCTTGAAAATAGCAAGATTTGTCCTTGAAAAGTCCTTGAATTTTACTTGGCCTTGTCTGTATGAACCCTGTCCCATCTGCCCATCTGCAGATACTAAGGACATATGACAAACTGAGGGTTATATGTCAAGGTCAAAGATCTGCAAAACTTAACCAAAAACTTAAAGTTTACAATTTCTTTAAACCTATTTAAGATACAATGCTCATATTTGGCATGAGAATGGATATCATCAATACACATCTGCAGGTACAAAGGTAGAGGTCATGTGATAGGGTCAAGGTCACTTATCAAGATCACATATCCAAAAAAAGTTCTAAGGGGGCATTTTTTTTTCACAAATACATCTTATTAAGTTTGACTAGCAGAAGAATCATAGTGGAGGGAAGGGGGGCATAATAATTGTCATCTGCAACATCTGTCATCTGAAATCTATCCTCAGATATTTTGCAAGCATGCTTCTAAGTTTTGAAACAGTGATTCATGTAAGTGTACACAATGATAATCCACATCATATAAACAGAGTCCAAAATTTGCATTCTTAGTAAGAATATACAGTAAAATCCCTCTAATACGACCACTTGCGGTACTTTCTGAAAGTGGTCGTAATAGCGGGATGGTGGTTATACCGAGGTTTGGTGGTTTGTCGTCAAGTAATTCATGTTTATTTTATCTTCAATATTTGAATATATTAATACTTGGCATACAAAAATAAAACTATAAAAACATGTATTACAGCGGAATCTTATGTCATTTTCGAATTTACAATCTTTCTCCATTTTGATCTGATTCAGAAGTCCGACCTCATATTATTTATACGTGAGTACAGGTTCAAAGTGTCAAACGGTTGATATCATATCTTCTATAATGTGAATACCAAACATCAATTAAGTTGAAATCTAAATTTAATTGCAAATTAACTGTTTGCAACGCCATAAACAAACTAATCATAACTTCTCCGATACGTTTTCACTTACGACTTTATTACTAGAGTCAAAACCCTTGACATATTCAAATAACAATTAAAAATAATACAAGCTGTGCTATAATTTCTAAAAGTGATCGGCCACTTTAATCTTTTTAATAGAAATAACGCCTATTATAATAAGGGTTTGATATCACATAAACAAAAATCTGATATCGTATCGACAATGCATTCATACCCAATTAGTGTTGCTCTTATCAAGTGTGAACTATGGGTGGTCGGTCTCAATGTGTGAAGTTTTTGGTCGTTTTAGTGGGGTTCAAAATACTGTATCAGCTATAGTTGGTACTGAATTTGGTGGTCGTTATTCGGAATAGCTGGGTGCCAGTTTTAGAGGACAATTGAAATTAAGAACAAAAAATTCTGTTCTGTAAAAATTCGGTTGTAATAGTGGGGTGCCCGTATTTCCAGGGTGGTCGTAAGGAGGGGTTTTACCATAGGTATTTATGTCAAAAACCATGAGCTAGTAGATTAAACAGACTTTTGAAAGGTAAAAAAGAATCTTCAGGGTTAAAATATCACACGGCCTCTGCTTGGCCAAAATTTCTTACCGAGAAAAAGTCTGGAGTGAACACTTAAACAGTTTTTGGCTCCACTGGCTGAAAGCCAGAGAGCTATTGTCATGGCGTGGTGTCCGTCGCGCGTCCGTAAACTTTTCCTTTGAAAATCTTCTCCTTGGAAAGTATCGAACAGATTTCAACCAAATTTCACTCAAATGATTCTTGGGTGACCCTCTAACAGATTCTTTGAAAGAAATTTGATCGGATGGAATACATGGCTTTAATGGGCAGGCTAATTTCCATATGTGGTGATAGCTTTGAAAATCTTCTTCTCAGAAACCGGTAGTTGGATTTCAACCAAATTTCACTGAAACGATTCTTGGGTGACCCTCTATCAGATTCTTTTAAAGAAATTTGATCAGATGGAAAACATGGCTTTAATGGGCAGGCTAATTTCCATATGTGGTGATAGCTTTAAACATCTTCTTCTCAGAAACCCTTAGATGAATTTTAACCAAATTTCACAGAAATGATCCTTGGGTGACCCTCTATCAGATTCTTCAAAGAATTTTTATCAGATGAAAAACATGGCTTTAATGGGCGGGGTTAATTTCCATATATGGTGAAAGCTTTAAAAATCTTCTTTCCAGAAACCAATGGCTGGATTTCAACCAAATTTCACAGAAATGATCCTTGGGTGAATATTTATCGAATCGCTTCAAAATTATTTTGATCAGATACAAAATGTGGTTTAATTGGTGGGGTTAATTTCCATATATATGGTGAAAGCTTTGAAAATCTTCTTCCTAGAAACCAATGGTTGGATTTCAACCAAATTTCACAGAAATTATCCTTGGGTGAACATTTGAATTGCTTCAAATTATTTTGATGGGATGAAAAATGTGGCTTTAAAGGGCAGGGCTAATTTCCATATATGGTAAAAGCTTTGAAATTCTTCGTCTCACAAAACCAGTTGATGGATTTCAACAAAATTTGACTGGATTGATCCCTGGGTGACCTTTTATCTGATTATAAAAAAGAATTTTGTTTGGATGAAATTTTTTAGGAGCATATCTCTGAAAATGTAATAGGTATGATAGTACAACTAACTGTGTTCATAGATCCTAACAAGGGGAAGCGCAGTGTGCAAGATTCATTACCCTAAATTTTGTTTTGGAGTTATTGCCCTTTTTTGTTTTGAAGACTTGGATTTTTTAAGCATATCTCTTGAAGTATAATTTTAAGATGTAATATTACAGATGGATAGATTCTACCAATTTGAAGTACACTTCACAAGAGCTATAGCTCTTTCTTGCTTAAGGTTACAGGGAACTATTCCGTTTTCCGTAGGCGACCATTATAAGAAAATTGCACATAGCTCATCCCCAAAAATTGCAAGGGAGTCAAACCATATATCAAATTCAAGAACAATCACTCATCCGTCAAAATAACTGAATTGTGATATGGCATGATCCCTTTTATCAATGACTTATGACGTCATTTTTAAGATAACCCTCTTCGCACAGCTAGTTTTACTTCATTCTCCGAAAAATACCCCAGGGTATAGAAACCGCCCCTCAAGAGGCGAAATACATTAAAATGTTATCCTTTTCGTTCCTAAGTTATTAACAGAGTATCAATTTATCGGATCAAATCGTAAGATTTCGTCTTGATATTATATGGACCAATCAGAGGTCACTTTGATCTTTGTTTACATCACCGTAGTATCCCTAGACAAAATGTGACAGATGGCGGGAATCTGTATTAGTTCCCTGTAACCTAAAGTCTTTCGTTTTTGCCATTTGTTGTTTTTCAGACTTGAATTTCATCCAGGGCATATTTCTGAATGTTTTACAGCTCTGATTTTGAAACTCAACATGTGGGTTAATCATATCAAGGAGAACTACTGTACACAAGAACCCTAATTTACCTTGCTTAGTTTTTTAAGTTTTTAGCCCTTTTGATTTTGGGACTAGAGTTTTGTTCTGGCTTATTAAAGTATAATAGCTATTATTGTGAAACTTCATGGATTCAAACCATTCATGTATCCTATCAACTGAAGTGCATTGTGCAATTTCAATAAACATAATTATTGCCTGCTTAATTTTGAAATAATTTGATTTTTTAACTTCCTCTATTAAAAAAGAGCATTCTGAATGGTCAAAAATATATTCATACCTCAATGAACAAAATCTTGAGCACACATCTATTTAGTATGCTTGCATCAAGCAATTTCTTGATTTTGCACAATGTTTTCTACCTAGAAAGTTTAAAGAATCTAAAATTCCATAAACTTTAAATTGGTGTCTGCAACTCCTTTCAATTTGGACCAGTCTTAACTTTGCCGTATGGTAATGGGATTAAAGCTTCGATAGTAATTTTCAACTGTATCATTTCAGTTCATTATAGATTGATTAAAGGCATGGCAAGACAGTCAAGTATTGAGAATGAAATGCAAACTTTAGTGCAAGGTATTCAACACACAATGTGTTCTGAGCCGAGCCAGTTTGCCACAATAAGAAACATTGATGAAACAGAATCACAGCTGTCAACTGCTCATGCAGAGGAACTTCAAATTAATGGAGAAATACAACCACGGCTGTCACCAAGAAGAAAACCTCTGGCAGCCTTAGATATGAATCAAGCATTAGGGCGATCCAGTCGCCAGTCTTCACCTAGAAAGGATCCTTTAAGAAGAATCAGGTCTCCAATGTTATGTGCGTATTTGAAAAAAACTAAAGAGTAATAATTTTGCCAATCCATTGAAACTTGGCCACAAGTATAAAATAAAAAGATAAAGAATTTCATCAAACCATGACAGAATTTAGACTGGTCTAAATAAAGAAAAGTTACAGAAGAAAGTTTAGTTGATGAAATCTCAATGTTTTTTTGTCTTTTGAGGTAGGAAACATTGTAGATAATAAATAAATTGATTATGACTAGGATTTTCTTCTTTGTCCACAATGTATTATGGGATGTCATGGGTTTGATCCCTGTGGCACACATATCTTTTCTAACATTTATCTCTCACCAATTGGTGGATAATCTTAAACCTAAATGGGATAGCAACTGGAGGCTCGAGAAGGATATAGTACTGGTGTGAGAAATACCAGGAATCCATTGTTAGGTGCTCCAGCTGCAGCTAACAATCACTTAGACATTGCTAAAAGTGGCGATAAACCCCATTCAATCAATCAACTAATTTGTCCTCAATGTTTTCCAACTTTTTTTTTCAAGGAGGGGGAGAGGGAATCAAAAAGTGTCATTGTGTGAGAATAGGTCAACTCATCCACTGCAGATAAGAAATACAGTCAAACTTAATTTACTTGAACACGGAAATTCTTGAACACAACCGAAATCGGAACAAGAAACTTGGTCCCCGCAAAAAGTATTCATGGTTCATAGTGTTCCACCTCCGAAAACTCGTACACCTCAAATATCAAACTTTCGAACTCTTTTCAAAGTCCCCCCAAATAAACATTAATACATATTTTGGATTCTGTGAAATTCAAAACTGGCCAATCAAGTAAGTGACCATATTTTCGGACTCTACCTACCTCGGACAAATGATATTGCCTTATCTGATTTTCGGATCAGTCAAACATTTCCGAAATCTAGAACAAATTAGCCAGTCCCCAACGTAAACTCTGATATTACAATATCACTTCATACGATATATTGATTATAACAATGCTGATTCTAAGGTTCCAACAAGTTCTTTTAGTAAGTACAGTAATTTATTACAAATAACAATATATTGTCTTCTGTCACGATTATTGTTTAAACCCATTTCCACTCAATTTTTTTTTTTAAAGTGCTCGAAATTGAAAGACCTTGCAGACATGTCTACAACGTTTGTCTGATTTGAAAATAAGGGCCAAATTAGGTAAAAAACATTGTGAGAAAAGAAGAAATTGCTTGTTACAAGCAATTTATTCTTTTCTCACTTTTTTTTATCTATATCTATATTTTCTTTGGCCCATACAAATATGGTATTGTATGGAAATGGGTTAATTAGAGATAAATGTATTTATTGTTGGTCTGGTAGTTGTGTGGCGTAATCTCAGTCTACATTATATTCTCATGGGATGGTATGGGTTCAATCCCCAGTGGCAGCACATGTCCTTTCCGTCCTTTGTCTCTAAACAATGGGTGGATTAAGTGGGAAAGCAGCTAGAGACTAGGAAAGGATTTAGTGGTAGTACTTGTGTGAGAAATACCAGGAATTCATTGGTAGGTGCTCTAGCTCCTGCAATATGACTGAGGTAATGTTAAAAGTGGCGTCAAACCCTATTCAATCAATCTATCAATCAACTACATTATATTCCTTTGTTGGTACTTGTTGAATCAACGGATCGTTTGCCACGCTTACTAACCTCCTGCATGGCATGCTGAAGTTTTAACCCTTTCCTGTTCTGCAAAATTTTAAGGTTTTGCAGATTAAAATTTAAGGTGGATTTAGTTCCAAAAATAACCATTCAGAAGGGTAGGAAATACTTGACTCAATGTTAGTCTTCAAAACTTTCAGTGGCATAATTTACTTATTTCGATTGTAGTCTGGCATGTCAAACTTTCAACAAGTGCAGGACAGAATTTGTGGGAAACTTTCCCTCTGCAGTTTCTGCACTGGGAAGCATCACCCAAAGAGTCTCCATGTGTACCACTGGGAGCAGATGACCTTGACTTATGATGGGACTTTTGGCTTTGTTTACTTGGATTTTTTCTTTTGAATTTTCTAGTGGAATTATCACTGCTTTGATTTCTGTGTTTGTACACTGCATTTGCCTGGCCACCTCCAGTCTCCATCTCTGTGGCTCTTGGTTTAGATAGTTCTAATGCAAGGGCTTCACAAAGGACTTTGTATAGGGTAAAATTGTCTCAAATCCCTGTGTCTTATTTTTGTAGATGTGCAGCCTTTGCAAATCAAGTTCTTATATTTCTACATCAACTTTCTCCATCAGACTAAAGTTCATTGCTATGTAACAATAATGGCTAATTTGGTAGTTGTGACATTTGGAGTGATATTTGCATAGTTACACTTTATCAGCATAGGCAGATTTAGGGTTCATGTGGCATAAATGATTGAAACAAAAGCTTGATTCGTTTTCAAAGTTTTAATTGCCAAACAAGTCTAATGATAGTCCCCAAATAATAATCACTTATGGTGAAATGTAATAAGCTTAATAACTGCCTTCAATAAGTTTAGTACTTTGGTGCTAACTGGAATCACAAGAGATGATTCCTATGACTACCCATAGCACAGGGTTTGATGGATAGATAATGGAATTTTAACTCTTGAAATCAAAGTCACAACATTTGAATGGAGCTCTACAGATTTTAGGCTGAACTGTGTCTATGCTACAAGATCAAACCTCAGCTACAGTCGAAATATTTTGGGATCATCAGGAAGAAGACTAAAATAAGTTCATAAACACATGATCTTTTCAACAATGATATAAACTTCTCTGAATGGCTGCCAATGATATTTCAGATTTAGTTTTGATTTGATGAATACACTTCACAAAGGGTAAGAAATACTATGAGAAAAGGAGAAATTCCTTGTTTCAACAATACTTGATTTTCTCCCAAAGTTTTCCACTTTTTCAGTACTTCAAAACAGGATCTGAGGTATGATGGTTTAAATATCCATACAGATTTAGATTAGTCAGTTTGATACTTAATAAAAGTAGTGAAATTTAAAAGTTACTATCTTAAACACTAGAAAATATTCTTTCCTTGTCCCACAATGGTTTCTTTTAAAATTGTATCTGGGCATTTTTTAAAACTAGAAATGATATTAGACCCAGGGCAGATTGAAATTCACAATCAAGCCTTGAAAGGTTTATTGATCGATACGTCCAATGGCTGAATCTTGGAGGTACAACCTCCTCAAATCATAGCTGGTATGGCATAAAATTTCCTGAGAGTCTTCTTCACAGAGCCTGTTAAATGTGCCCTAAAACAGTCCATTATAAACAAGGACCTGTCTTTTGTTGTGAATGGCATGTAAGTGTCTATAATACAGCAGAGCATAAGTGCTTCATCCATCCACCCCTTCACCTGCATGCAGATAAACCAGCCAGCTGAAGATGTCAGGTTAAGGTCACTCTTGCCTTTGAAAATTACCATGGGTGGCAAGATCTCACCAGGCGGCACAGGCTAATACAATGGTGAGCTGTGGCTTGTTGCTGGCGGTTGTTCTCACTTTTACCCTCTTTTCCCTTGATGTCTCAATAGTTTTGATTTGAACCATGTCAATATACATTGGTGTTTCATCCAAATTGATTATGAGGTGATTGTCGAAGTCTTCTTCTTGTCTTTGTTTCTTTACAAACTGGTGCAAGGAGTCGATTTTGGCTTCACGGTCGTCTGGCAGGCTTATTGACGAGGAAGTCTTGGCTCTGAGCATCAGATTGTGGCGTTTCATGAATTTGTCGTCTCAACAGCGACAGACTGTGAAGTCAAGTCAATGACGAGATTCTTTACCATGGGTGGCAAGATCTCACCAGGCGGCACAGGCGAATATGATGGTTAGGTGTGGCTTGTTGCTAGCATAAAATTTCCTGAGAGTCTTCTTCACGGATCCTGTTAAATGTGCCCTAAAATAGTCCATTATAAACAAGGACCTGTCTTTTGTTGTGAATGGCATGTAATTGTCTATAATACAGCAGAGCATAAGTGCTTCATCCATCCACCCCTTCACCTGCATGCAGATAAACCAGCCAGCTGAAGATGTCAGGTTAAGGTCACTCTTGCCTTTGAAAATTACCATGGGTGGCAAGATCTCACCAGGCGGCACAGGCTAATACAATGGTGAGCTGTGGCTTGTTGCTGGCAGTTGTTCTCACTTTTACCCTCTTTTCCCTTGATGTCTCAATAGTTTTGATTGGAACCATTTCGATATACATTGGTGTTTCATCCAAATTGGTTATGAGGTGGTTATCAAAGTCATCTGCTGGTCATTGTTTTCTTAAAACTGGGGCAAGGAGTCGATTTTGGCGTCAAGGTCGTCTGGCAGGCTTTGTGACATAGAAATCTTGGGTCTAAGCATCAGATTGTGGCTTTCATGAACTTGTTGGCCCAAGAGCTACTGACTTTGAAGTCAGGGTCTATAATGTGATTCTTTACCATGGTTGGCAAGATCACACCAGGCGGCACAGGCTAATACTATGGTGAGGTGTGATTTGTTGCTGGCAGTTGTTCTCACTTTTACCGTCTTTTCCCCTGATGTCTCAATAGTTTTGATTGGAACCATGTCAAAATACATTGGTGTTTTCGTCCAAATTGATTATGTTGTGGTTGTCGAAGTTGTCTTCTTGTCGTTGTTTCTTTACAAACTGGTGCAAGGAGTCGATTTTGGCTTCACGTTCTTCAGGCCAGCTTTGTGACATCGAAGTCTTGGCTCTGAGCATCAGATTGTGGCGTTTCATGAACTTGTAGGCCCAAGAGCTACTGACTTTGAAGTCAGGGTCTATGATGAGATTATTTTCTATGTTCAATAGATTGTCAACGGATATCAGAAGGTGAAAATCTCATTGCTCGAGAACAAAGGCCAGCAGTTTCTCCTCCATATCCATACTGTATGATACTGGTCTTTCTGGTTTGTGTAGATGGCCCTTTTGATTTTGTTGCTCTGAAAAGTCAGTAGATAACCAGTCACTCACCATGGAATATGGTACCTTGAATGTTCGGGCTGCAGCTCTTACACAATTGAGCTTTAGATTAGTACAGTGACTTCCAGCTTTTGTTTCATCGTGAACGTCATATCCATACCTCTTTTGGTCTGGCTTTGCTGTTTGTCAGTAGCTGACAATTCTTTCTCATAGTGGTGTTTATGTGATTCTGTACATTTCTTCTTGGTAGTGATTTTAGTAGAGGGAAAGTCTTCTACAGCGGTTGGATGGCCTCTTGACTTGTCTTGAAGCGTTGGATGAACTTGTTCATTGTTGCTTTAGTTGAATGGGTTCATAGGATTTCTGGTACGATTATTTTTTGCTCCGCTGTTTTCGAAGAAAACCCGAGGTATTATGATCACCTTCACGTTGTTGGTGTTGGCGTGACAAACTTTAACCTTGGTCATATCTCTGTTGTTATTGAAGATATCCTGATGAAACTTGGCATGTGTATTGACCATCACAAGAGCTATCTCAGTGATGTGCCCAGACCAAAATTTTTAGGGGACACAGGTGTCCCCCTACCTTGATTTCAAGGGGACTCTTGAAAGTTCTAGGGGAACCAATAATAACAACATTTTTTTCTACCTGATAATGATTCTAATTTGTGTACAACTTCATATTTCAACCAGACTCGAGTAACCATGGGAATTTAACAAGCCAAGATTTTTGGAAAGTTCAATCTTTTTTTTACTTGTCCTGGGGACCGAAGAAGAGGCCACCTCAGTATCAGTGGAGGGCTTGAGATCCGATGACGGGATCAAATCAGCATTATCTCGTGTTCCTGACGATTTGTCATCGTCTGCTAGTTTTCTATTTTTATTACTTCCCGACATGAAGTCGGTCAAGCAAAGCTGACGTTTGCCATGTTTACAATTTAACAAAGACTGGTTTAATATCAGAATTTAAAGGCAAACTAAAAATCGATAATTCCGCGGGTCACAGTCTATGTTTTGCAGGTACGCGTTAGAATAAAACACTATGAAATATAACTACAGAAATCAACGTCAGTTTAGAAAAATCAGGATTTTTTGTGAGCGCGCTCGAGATCCCCCACTGGCTTGATTTTTGGGGACATAGGTGAAAAATATGCGGGATTCCCGCGATCCTGCAGTCTAGGCACAACACTGCTATCTAGACTATCAAGGGGGATAACTCTGAAAGCGTTATGCCCCTTTTTCAACTTTTGCATTATCCAGCACCTGCAGCCGAGCATTGGCACCTGTTGATGGTGCTCTTGTTTTATGAATTTTAGCATAACTAATTGCGCAAATACCAAGTAAATCCAATTAATTTTAAGTTGTTGCCACTGATCAATATCTGATAAGTCATATCCAATACAACAGGTTGATAATCCAAACAAATTTAGATCCAATAATGAACAGACTTAAATTTGGAATCATTCTGAAACAGCTTTACAATCAGGTTGCAGTTTTAGAGGAAAATATTTCTAATTTGATGGTTAAACAAACAAATAAGACAAACTAAGCAGTTATATAATAATTATTTAATTAGATTCAGTCAATACAATAATAATTCACATGTCTTAATTTTCAGCAAAAGCTTTTGATATAGGTTATTTACAGGGTTCCCACAGTCAGGGAAAAGTCAGGGAAAAGAGAAAAAAAAACTCCAGGTCAGGGAAAAGTGGAATTTTGAAATGAATCAGGGAAATTTAATAATATGGCAAAAGTCAGGGAAAAGTCAGGGAAGTTAAGAATCAGATGTAGCATTTTTTAAGAAAGTAAAGGATACAACAAGGAGCCAAGACAATTTATTCTTAAAAAAGGCACGGATGTGTTTGTTATTGAATCACATTAGAAAGCATACTTTGTTGATGTATTTGTTAAGTCACCTCTAATTTGAGTTTCTGTTTGGAGAGAAAAAAGGCCTATGAGTCAGTTTTGTTTGCAAAATGCAAACACACAGAAGAAACTGAAAGGGTTTTAACCGCCCCTCACCACCTGAGCTGCTTAACGCTCAGTAAATGCCGATGATTTTGGTCAGGGAATTTTAAATTTAGTCAGGAAAAAGTCAAGAGAATGTCAGGGAATTTAACTTTATGAAGTTTGTGGGAACCCTGATTTAGAAATTGACAATATCACAGTCAGCTTTTCTAGGTTTGGAAACAATTATCATGAAAGTATGAATAACTTTCATCACTCTTTTAGTACATACAAACCATTTCTGAAAATTAAAACTTAAAAGACATGAATTTTCTTAAATTACTTACACAAGTTTGCCGTGAAATTGCAGATCCCTTGTTATCAATAATTACAGTGATACATTTGGATTATCAGTATTGTACGCATTATGCTGACGTCACAGGGTTCACCTTTTGTCATAACATTAGTCTTAAGGAAAATAAATAATTATCTATGAATTGGACATCGGTGGTAGGAATTATCTATGATTTCGGACAAAAAAAACGAAAAAACAATGACTTAATTGATAAAATACAGTAGTTCTAAGAATTTGTATGTACCATACAGCTCATTATCTTTTATTGCTTATTGATTAAAATTGTATCAAGTTAACCCAGTAACAGTAGACAAAACTGATCAAATTAAAAGATGTTGAAGATGTCAACCTTTGGTTGATGAAAATGAAAAATCGTTTTCTTTTGGGGTAAAAACATTAAAATTGATGAAGAAATAGCTTTTTCATTTCGAGCAATTTCTTCATTTTCCACAGTATTTTCCATTTCTCTTGAGGGAATTGTGTGGAAATGGGATAAGCCATAAAAAAGGAAATTAAAGATGTAACTTACTCTCTTCAAAATTTATAGAAGCTGCAGGCAACATTTCAAAATAAATGTACTTGTAAATTTGAAAATTAATAACATATAACGTTAAAAAAAAATAAGGTCTTCAATAACATAACCTTAAGAAGCCATCAAATCAAGGGGTTTTGAGCTAATGGGCTGATGGTTATTGAATTACATATAAGTTTAAGTATAGCCTCAAAAACTTTGTTTTGGAGTATGTAGGAGTCAGCTTGTCCGTCAGTCCAATGGTCTGTCAGTCGGTTGTTCGGTTGGTAAGTTAGTCTGCCTGTCTTTAGATTTCCTTGGCTGCTCAATTTCTCAACAACTATTGCATGGATCGGATTCAAGCTTTACAGATAGACACAGTATCAATAAGAGATGTGCATATTGTAATTTGGTTACTGTCTTTCCTTTTTAACAGAGTTTTGGCCCTTTGATGATAAATCTTGTCCGTGCATTTTCTCTTCAACTATTGAATAGCTTTGACTTGAATTTCAAAGGTATCAACTAAAAATACACATGTATTTATGTTCCATTTTGGTTATGGTCAATTGACTTTTCTTGGATATGTGGCCCTTTGTTGAACAAAAGGCTCTATTCCAGTGACAAAATGTTTTTTTCTGTGACATGTAGCCATTAGGGGGATATAATCCCATTCCCACACGGTGACGCTTTTGGACGCCTCTCAGGAAAAACAAGTGGGGAAACATTGTGTAAAATGAAGAAATTGCTTGTAACAAGCAATTTCTTCATTTTACAAAATTTTTCCTACCCAGAAAGTTGAAAAATTCTAGAATTTCATAAACTTTAAACTGTCGTCTGTAACTTTTTTTCAATTTGAACCAGTCTAAAATTCCGTGGTCTTGTAATGGGTCAATCACATTCAGTGATAGTCTAGTTCAATTTATTGCTTCATTGTCTTTGGATATTTTATGTAGATATTTTAATCACATTCAGTGATAGTCTAGTTCAATTTATTGCTTCATTGCCTTTGGATATTTTATATAGATTTTTTAATGAGTGTTATACATTGATTGAAAGTTGTTTTGTTTGCATCAGTATTATATAAATGCTTTTATGTTGATTTTGAATATAAATAGTGTTTTTGTCCCGTTTAACCCTTTCCCACTTTTTGAAATTTTAGACTGGTTCAAATTGAAAGACGTTGCAGACGACAATGAGAATTGAATGCAATTTGAAATGAAACCATTCTATGTGGTAGAAAATACTGTAGAAAAAGGAGAAATTGCTTGTCACAAGCAATTTCTACTTTTTCCACAATGTTTTCTTAACCCTTTCCTGTTTAATCCCTGTTTTTTATGTCCCTGTGTTTTCATACTTGAAAAATAATTGTGGAAAAAGAAGAAATTTCTTGTAACAAGCAATTTCTTCTTTTTCCACATTATTTTCTACCCTACTGAATAATTATTTTTCAGATAAATTTAACTTAGATTTGTCGACTGCAAAAGCTTTGCAATTGGATTTCATAACCCTAAAATTTCATAAACAGGAAAGGGTTAAGTATAAAATCACTGCGACATAAAATTGATTTGTACAGGAAAGAGTTAAAAATTTGTTATCTTCAGTATAATATAAAGTTCATCGTTACAACAAAGACTTAAAGGCTATCAACTTAAGGGAATGACATCAAAGGAGTAGCTTGGAATAAAGTAGAAACTTTCCAATGTTTGGAAACAATTACAAAAGAAATGGAGTTCCTTAATCCATTCTCACATAGCAAAATTTTAGATTGGTCCAAATTCAATGGAGTTACAGACAACAATTTGAAGTCTATAAAATTCTAGATTTTCCATCTTTCTGCTTAGGAAACATTCTGTAAAATGAAGAATTTACTTGTTGCAAGAAATTTCTTCATTTTACAGATTTTTTCCCGAATTGTTTTTCTTGAGGGGCAACAAAAGGCGTCATTGTGTTAGAATGGTTTAAAATCATAGATTGAGGGGCAATCTGTTTTATGCCTGATTGCTGAAACTGACCAAAAAAAAGAAACATGTTTTATTTACCTATGCAAATTTAAACAATGAGGTTGTCTAAAAGCTGCTAGACTCTTGGATCTGGGTTAACCCATTTCCACTCAATCCCTCCTTTAACGCACCTCAAGAAAAAAGCTTTGGAAAACATTGTGAAAAATGAAGAAATTGCTTGTATCAAGCAATTTCTTCATTTTCCACAATGTTTTCTGTCCAAAAAGATAAACAAGAACTACAACTTGAAATTTACATCTACAGCCTCTTTCAATTTGGACCAGTCTAAAATTTTGCTATGTGGGAATGGGTTAAGCAGCCAACATGAGTTTTCCCCATAGGTTACCCTTTCCTGTCCAATCTCTGGTTTTTACATCCCAGTGTTTTCAAAATTGTAACAAGATATTTTTCTTTTTCCACAATAACTAGTTATTCATCGAATTAAATTCACTTTATTTTTTTGTCTGCAAAATTCTTTAAATCGGGACATGTCTAAAATTTTGCAAAGCAGGAAAAGGTTAAGACATGTTTAACTGTAAATGCACTTGATTTTTTTTTTATGTATGTTTCACTGTATGTTGTTTTGAGTGAATTGTTATATTTGAATGCTTCTTTTTACTATTTCTTATGCTTTACAATTCAATGTGATATTGATTATTGAAATCCAACTTGATACAATTTTATTGATTAAGTTTTATAATCAAATATTTTTGTAAACCAGTGCTATATAATCCCTATATGTACCCTATATGTAGATATTGATTCATTGGCAGTAACAGTCTGTTGGATAGGATGTAACAACCATTTTAACCAATTCCCACACGATAAAAATTTAGACCAGTCCAAATTCAAAGAAGTTGCAGACAACAACTTAAAAGTGATTTAATCTTCAAAATCTTTGTCTTCAAGAGTAAAAAACATTGAGGATAATGAAGAAATTGCTTGTAACAAGCATTTAAAAGTGTCATTATGTTCAAATACGGGGTTTTATGTTCCTGTGATTTTATACATGAGAAAACATTGTGGGAAAAGAAGGAATTGCTTGTAACAAGCAATTTCTCCTTTTTACCACAATATTTTCTACCACATAGGATGGGTTCATTTCAAATAGCATGCAGTTGTCATTGTAGTCTGCAACCTCTTTCAATTTGGACTAGTCTAAAATTTCCAAAAACGGGAAAGGGTTAAACCAAAATGAACTGTGAAGTTGACAGCTAGATGGTGTCAATCAAGACCTTGATTTACAAATCATTTCATGCATTTAGACCTGCGGTGAATGTTAGAAATCTGTCAATCAAACCTAGCATTTCTGTTGGTTTGATGGCTAAAACATGGTTACTACAGTTTAATTAAGCTAAAATTACGATACATGTACTTAGGTTGTAAATTAATGATTTGCAGTCAATGTTTTGTTCCTGACCATAAATTGACAAATCGCTGGCTCCTCCCACTTACACCATTGGCCCTGCCCATTGACTTTGACAGAAAATTTCACTTTGATATTGAATGACGTTATTTTGCAAAATTCATGGCTTGTAGCATGTTACAAAAAGGTGAAATAGTTGGTCGGAAACCTAAAGGTGTTAACTTGAGTTTGAACAAGATGGTTGTCCCAGGACAACTCTAGTCAAGCCTGCAAAGTTTTGTAGGCATCATGTTCTGGACAAGCACAATTTTAGTGTTTGACCTTGAGCTTTGACCTTGAACTTGAAGCTATCCAAAAAATTCTTTCAAATGGCACATCTACTCATGATGGAGAATAATTGTGCCAATTTATTTTGAAATCCATCCATAATGTGAGGAGAAATGCTCTTGACAATCACAATTTTAGTGGTTGACCTTGATCTGTGACCTTGACATTTCAAAAGTTCTTTCAAATGGCACATCTACTTATGATGGAGAATAACTGTGCTAGGTAATTTCGAAATCCATCCATAAATGTAAGAGTAATGCTCTTGACAATCACATTTTTAGTGTTTAACCTTGAGCTGTGACCTTAACATTAGAACTATCCCAAAATTCTTTCAAATGGCACATCTACTCATGATGGAGAATAATTGTGCCAAGTTATTTTGAAATCCATCCATAATTGTAGGAGTAATTGTCGGGACAAATTCGGACGGACAGACTGACTAACTAACATACTAACTCACATACACTGACTTGTCTTAGTGACAACTATGTCTCGCCCACCACAAGCGGGCTTGACAATAAGATGTTATGAAGTTTAAGTCGCCAAACCAACAAAAATGTTGCAAACACATGGTGGCCTGTCTTGGAGTGCCAGCTCTCTTTGGGCTGAATGATTGATTGGAGTGGCCAATTGATTCCTTGATCGACACCCATGATTGTTCATTTATGCTAGTTATTGTTGATATCTCAGTTGACCTGCTTTGTCAGAGGGCAGTGTGTGTAGCTAGCAATCTGTCAATTCCCCTAACTCATAAATTCTCAGGGTCTGTTGTCACGACCCTGTCTAAATCAAATTTCATTTTTACATAGTGATACTTTTTAATGCCACCCCAAGAAAAACAATGGAAAACATTGTGTAAAATGAAGAAATTGTTTGTAACAAGGAATTCCTTCATTTTCAACAATGTTTTCCACCAAGAAAATTGAAAAAAAACTGTTGCATAAACTTTAAATTATCGTCTGCAACTCATTTCAATTTGGACCAGCTTAAAATTCTGCTGTCTGGGAATGGGTTACTGGTAAATTTTGTGGATTGATTGGATGAAAAATATTTCAACCAATTACTATATGACAAAATTATAGACTGGTCAAAATTGAAACAACAATTTCAAGGTTGCAGAATTTTTAATAACTGTTTTCGAGGGAGTTGAAAACAAAGTTGAAATTTTTTAATGTGGAATCTGCTTGTAACAAGCAGTTTCTTCATTTCCAACATTGTTTTGTAGAATTGTTTCATTAAGGGTTAGAAAAAGCAGAATTGTGTGGTAACTTTTCTCAAGGAATATCTATTCTAAGTATACATGCATATACAAGGAATGTATGTTTTGGCAAGCAATTTCTCCTTTTCCCACAATATTTTCTACCACTTAGGATGGTTTCTTTTCAAATTGCATTCGATTTTCATTGTCGCCTGCAACCTCTTTCAATTCGGACCAGTCTAAAATTTGGAAAAACAGGAAAGGGTTAAAGCAGATGTATTGGTATATGCTGCCAAACTATACAGACAAAATAAATCAAGGGTGAAAGATAAATCACATGGTTAACACACTTTTTTCCTAATAAAAAGGATGACAATTCAATGACTCGTCTTCACTAAGGCGGAATGGCTATTATCTTTTGTTTTACTACATGCATTCATTTGAAACGTATTACAGGAGAGCAACCTATACATTCCAGGGAGGTAACTCTAAATGCATTTTTATGCCCTTTGTTAACTTAATCCATTCCCAAACAACAAACCTTTAGACTGGTCCTAATTCTTAGAAGATGCAGACGACAATTTTAAGTTGAGAGAATTATGAATATCTGGCTTTTAGTAAAAAACAGGGTTGAAAATGAGGAAATTTCTTCATTTTCAATGGTTTTTTTTCTTAAGTCTTTTGTATATGGACATAAAAAGTGGGATTGTGTGGCAAAGGATTAAGATATTTTATGCACTATCCAGCACCAAACAGCGGAGCGTCAGACACCGGATGCAAATTTTTACAGCCTTTTTCTCAATGATAGTTGATTGTCTTTAACCTTTATTGATGTTACTGAATGTTAATTCGTATGTATGTTCAACCTGGTGCTTGTTCCCGTACTATTGCCATATATTTTTGTTGTGTTCAGTCTTACATGTTTTATATATATATTTAGCTGTTGCTAGGGCTAGATAAAGTTTATAATAAATCTATTTCTTTTAAAGGTTCTTTGAAATTATTTATTATACTCCTAAAGGTCGCCAACCAACTATTCTACCTATTATATGCTACTTGCCAAAAAATTTGCAAAATAACGCCGTTTTAAATAGAAGTGGAACTTCCTGTCAGAGCCAATTGGCGGGGCTGATGATGTAAGTCTGGTTGGCGGATGGTGATTAGTCAATGGTCCATGAGACAAAAAATATTTTGATACCTCAAGTAATTTGTAAGTCACAAGTTTAACATAGGTCTTATATAGTGAAAACTCTAAAAGTCTTTTAGTGGAAGTTAACAAGATTCCATAAATTATGGCCCCAGGGTCAAAATTGGTTTGGGGTTGATGTTGTGTAAAGAAATTGTTGATGGCCGAAGGACAGACGACAGACAAAGGTAATCACAATAGCTCCCTCAAGCGCTTCGTGCTCAGGTGAGCTAAAAAAAGTGTGATGCCAATTTAAAAAATCAAAGGACTGAAAGTTCTGAGAGCGGTTTTGCTGGTTTATCAGTAACCGCGCTCAATAATGCGAGCATATTTCATCAATACGAGTGAGTAAATCGTACACCTAAGTAGGAGTAGCAGCTGGAGGCTAAATAAGGATGTAGTGGTTATTTGGTGTGTTAACTACCAGGAATCCATTGTTAGGAGCTCCAGCCGCCCCGATATAACTGAAATACTATCAAAAGTTGCGTTAAACCATATTCAATCAATCATGACCCATTATTGTTTACCGAAATCGCTATTTTGAATTAATCGCAACATTTTCTTCTGTGGTTTTCTTGTGGTTGTGTGGTAAAAGGTTAAATGATAAAAGGTAAAGAAATCAAAGCTAATATTCTATTCTTTTTTCGTTGAAGTTACGCGTCCGTTTCAAAGATTTGGTCAAATTCGAGAGGTAAAAGGTGTTTTATTCGATGGGGTTAATAGGCGCTTCAATCGCGTCTCTAACAGGGTTGTAACATGTTACATGTACTGTGTATATGGGGTTCAAATGTGCCCAGCCCTGCCAGGTCAATACACCAGCAGACAGTTTACACACCACTAACCACTGGCCTAGATTCTATCTTGAAATGCGAGGAAATTATTTCTCTCATTTTGACAATTCATTAGACAATTTACCAAGGATATATTAAGTTTTAAACCATTTTCCTGGATATACATGACTAAAAGGAGGCTGTTGGCATTCAGCAAGTAAGTTATTTTCTTCATCAGCATTGAAACAAGATGGAGGCGATCACATAGATTTTCACTTCACGTTTATGAGCATGCGTGGAAATTCGCGGAAATGTGTGAGAACTTGTTTCTGGTTGATCGATATGAAATACTGGTTTTTCCTAAAAAAAACGCTAAAAAATGACAGAAATGTCCCCAAGGTTGCTCCCTTTTAAAATCACCAAAAGATTTGAAATCTGTTGAAAGTGTTGTTGATTTTAGTGACATTTAAACGAGGTACGGATTGAGCCTTGAATAGAAAGAGCCTCTTGTTTTCTTTTCTCAGAATGTATTTACCTTAAAAGTTCACCTGAGCATGAAGTGCTCATGTGAGCTACTGTGATCACCTTTTGTCCGGCCGTCATGCGTCGTGCTTCTTCCATCAATAATATCTTTAACCCATTCCCACACAATGACACTTTTAAATGCCCTAAATATGAAAGTTTTGGGAAACGTGGAAAATGAAGAAATTGCTTGTTAATGACAAGTTTAAAATTTTGTTGTATGGGAATGGGTTAAACGACACTTTCTCCAAAACCACTTGGCCATTTTGAACCAAATTTGGCAGAAATGTTCCTTAGGTGATCCCCATTGAAAATAGCTTAAAAACTTGAAATCTGTTAAAAATTCTCGTTGCCATGGCAAAAGAAGTGAAATTTCAAAATAATCTTTAAAAATCTTCTTCTCCTGACGCAGAAGGCGTAGAGCCTTGATATTTTGCATGAAGCATCATTATATTGACCTCTTTCAAATTATCTAATATCATGACCCTTGGATACCAAAAAAACTTTGCCTCCAGAATCCCAAGGAATATAGCCTTGATATTTTGCATGAAGCATCGGTTCATTGACTTCTTTCTTATTTCTGAAATTATAACCCACGGATCCAGAGGGAGGAAAAAGTTTTCCCTTTCTTTCAAATTAGCCCTCAACCTTGGAATTGGTCGTTAAGACTTTGGGATCCCTAGGTACAGAGCCTATATATTTATAAAGTATGACCCATTTGTATTATAATCCTAACATTAACCCTTTCCTGTTTCTTGAAATTTTGGACTGGCCCAATTTGAAACATGTTGCAGACGACAATCAAAAGTGAGTGCAATTTGAAACAAAACCATTCTATGTAGTAGAAAATATTGTGATAAAAGAAGAAATTGCTTGTATCAAGCAATTTCTTCTTTTATCACAATATTTTCTTAATCATAAAATTGCATGGACGTAAAAACCAGTGATTATACAGGAAAGAGTTAACATGAAATTAGACTGTTGAAAGAAAAAGAGCCTTTAGCTCAGGTGAGCGCCCAAGGGCAAACAGCCCGCTTGTTTTTGGTAAAGTTTTTTCAAAAGTTTGACCTTGACATTTGACCTCAAACTTATCATCTGCAGATGTGTATTAAGAGATTTATCAATATGCCAAATATGAGTATTGTATTTTAAGAATTTGGCAATGTTAAGTTTTTTGGTTATGTTTTTGCAGTAGCTTGACCTTTGCAGATAGCTTTAACCTAGGGCATACAAAGGGGTCATAACTGCTCTAATTTGAGTTTCAGAGTAAGTAATCTTTACATAAAAGTTGATATAATTGTCACTCACAATGGCAAGCGCAAAGTTTCAGAGAAATGACATGGATACCCACACCAGAGTGACTTGAATAGCCCTCCTATTCTTAGAATAGTTGAGCTTAAACGGACCAACTGTGGAATTATGCTGAAATCAATCCTCCACTTCTGAAGAAAATAATTCCAAACATGGACAATAGCCCCATTTACAAAACTTGGGTGTCTGATTTGCTCCACCGGCCTGAACTTACTTATCATTCCAGAGAAGTTTGGTTGAAAACCATTTTGCAGTTTGCAAGAATAAGATTTTCAAAATTTCACTATATACCATATATTGATGCAAGCCCCCTCTCTTCCCCCCCCCCCCCTATAAAAGCCATAATTTTCATCTGAGCCATATTATATGAAGGAATCTGGCAATGAGGCACCAACATATCATTTTGCAAATTTTGTTGTAAATTCATAAGTGTTTGTAATCTGAGAAGATCGTAGGTTTTCACTGTTTACCATATACGGAAGTTAGCCTAATTCATTAAATTATGTTTACAGCCAATCAATTATTATTTTAGCAATCTAAAAGGATCATTCCAATGAAATTTGGTTGAAATCTATCCAATGGTTTCTGAGAAGATTTTCAAAGCTTTAACCATATATGGAAAGTAACCCCGCCCCATTAACCCATGTTTTACATCTGATCAAAATTCTTTGAATCTGATTAAGGATCACCAAATGATTATTCCTGTAAAATTTGGTTGAAATCCATTTATTAGTTTCTGAGAAGAAGATTTTTAAAGGTTTCAACATATATGGAAACTAGCCCCACCCATTAAAGCCATGTTTATGATCCTATCAAAATTCTTTGAAGGAATCTGATAAAGGGTCACCCAAGGATCATATCTGTGAAATTTGGTTGAATTCTGTTCAGTACTTTCTGAGGAGAAGATTTTTAAAATAAAGGTTTACGGATGGAAGGACCAACGCACGATGGACAAAAGGCCATGACAATAGCTAGCTGGCTTTCAGCCAGTGGAGCTGAAAATTAATGGTCACCCAAAGGTTATTCTTGTATTTGGTTAAAATTCATGAAGTATATTCTCAGAAGATTTCTTAAGAACTAGTTTTATGACAGGATTTATGCAGGGACACGCAATGCCATATTTGCTCAGCTGACCTTTGAGCTCGAAAAATCATGGGGTATTTGTTGTAAAAAGTTGAAAACTTTGGGACGCATTACATTTCTTTTGGTAAAGAGTTCCAAACCCAAAATATTCACACAGGAAAGTTGTAGTCTTACAGTAGATATGGATATAAAAGTCAAATACAAATACAACTGTATGGTAAAGCATAGTATTTATTTGTGAGCAATGTTCCATAGTCTTCCTTTTAGCCTTCAACATTAATCTCACATCCTTTAAGCCTGCTTTTAAATATATATAATATTCACTTTGAATACATCTGATCTCTTACCAAACAAACCCTTTGACACCATGAAAAAGTATGGTTATGGTAAACTTTATGAGAAAGGAGAATTTACTTGTCAAAACAAACAAGTTGTCCTTTTTCACAATACTTTAGACCAAATTGGGTATGCAATCTCCAATTTTAGAGCAGTCTGAATTGACATCTACAACCTCTATCAACTTGGACCAGTCTATAATTCTGTTGTGTGGTGAGGGGTAAAGTTCACTTGGTAAGAAGTCTCAGAACCAAGGACTTCCCCTATAGTCACTTTGCCATTTAATCCTTTACCACACAAAAAATTTAGACTGGTCAAAATTGAAAAGAGTTGCAGACGACAATTAAAATATTATGAAATTTTTGGGATAGAAAACATCATGGAAAATGAAGAAATTGCTTGTAATGAGCAATTTCTTCATTTCCACAAGGTTTTCTTTTCTTTGGGGCATCCAAAGGCGTCATTTAGTGGGAATCGGATAGAGGAACCAGAAAAAATATTATCTATTTGTGAAATTGTGATACTATCAATAACTACAACAACTGCATTGGGTTGTAATAAAAAAAATAATTTCACCATAGACATGGGCTAACAGTAAGATGGAAATTGGTTGTTTCTATGCAACATGCCAAAGTCCACGAACACAGCCAGGAAAGTGAACATGGAAACTACTGATCACTGTTTTATTATGAGTAAACTACTACCATTATATTACCTAACCCTTACCTGCTTTTTGAAATTTTGGACTGGTCCAAATTGAAAGATGTTTCAGACAACAATGAAAATTGGTTGCAATTTGAAATGAAATCAGACTATGTGGTAGAAAATATTGTGGGAAACGAAGAAATTGATTGTAACAAGCAATTTCTTCTTTTTTCACAATGTTTTCTCAAGTATAAAATCATACCAACTTAAAATCCCAGGTTGGTACAAGAAAGGGCTTATTAATTCTTACCCTATTCCCACAAAATCCAGGCTTTTTTATGCCCTTAAGAAAAACGTAAGCAGGTTTTCAATATTCATAATATTATCTACCCTAAAAGACTGAAATTTTTTAAATTCCATGTGCTTGAATTAGACTCCTGCAACAACTACCAATTTGCATCAGTTATAAAATTTCATCATTTTAAATGGGTTACCAGCCTCAACGTTACCATATGTATTGCTGTCTACAACTAGAAAAATATGTAATATAGCCATCTGGATATTATGTTAACTTTGTCACAATGTCATATCTGTCACAACACTATTTGGGACTTTCATGCTCTTAAGAAATATAGATATAAAAAGAACTGAAAATAAAAAGAGAAATTGCATCTGACATTCATTTTCTCCCTTCTCTTGATGTTTTCTGCCATATTTTGCGTGCAATTTCTGTGAATATTGAGCAGTCAAAAATTTGTCATTTGGTAATGGGTTAATTATATCAAGCTTTCTTCTCTTTCTTCTTGTTGTCTGTTTAGCTGATTCTTTTCTTTTAACCCTTGTCATGCTGAACCCGGAATATTCCGGTTTGGGCAGGAGGTATAGACTAAGATCAGACTGCACTATACCTCTATACCTCCTGCTTGTACTTTTCCTGCCAGAGTTGCTTATGAAGTTGATTTCTAAAAAAATTGAATTTTGAACAACAAGTTCTATCAGTGCTTTCAGCCCTTTGATTTGACAGCGATTTGGTAAGGTAATTTATACAGCATGACAAGGGTTAATATATATATATCCCCCACCTACTAAGTAGAGGGGGACAAATGGTGTGACCAAAACTATCTGTCCATCCGCGCTTAGACTTTTTTGTTTCTGTGCTCTAAGAACAAATGGACCTACAAGCTTAAAACTTCATACAATTATACATGTAATTAATTACCCAAGGAAGTACCCTATTGTTTTGAGGTCACAGAGGTGAAAGGTCACGTCCACAGTAATTCTTCATTATATTTTGAATTAATTTCTTATGAATTTTGATCAGTCCAAATTTTTGTTTCTTTGTAATTAATTGATTTCATGAAACTTTCTTCTTTTTCTTTTTTTGTAGTCTGTTGACTTGATCCTTTTTTCTTTTAATTGTTTTTTCTTTCTCCAAACTGTCTTTCTTCACTGTTTTTGTTTTAACAATTTCCATCTCATCCCAAATGTCATCTTTAACGTTTGTCTCCTCACCTGAATCTAATGCTTCAGTTTTAACTTCAATGATTTCTTCGCCATCACTGCCTTCATTTTCTTGCCAGTCACTTTTAAATAAAACACAATTCAATCTAGATTTAAGGTAGACTTTATGATCAAGGGTCTTTGTGTCCAAGTTATGAATACGAAGGAACCGATCAAGTCCACATGAGGCTGCCAGTGGTTTAGTAGGATGACAGTGTATGGACCGTATTGCACCAGCAAACCCTTTAAACGTGTGAACAAGTTTGCCTTTATTTCTTAAATCAACCAGGGCCATTTTCCCCTGTGTGTTTCCAACTACAACTTGGTTTTCTGACTTTACACTTAAAGCGGTTAGTGGATATTCATCAAATGTCATGTTCAAAACAGGTCGTCTTTGTGTCTTAGGATCATAAACCCTGATGTGATGGTGACCTGAAATGAAAAATTAAGAAAATTATCAAAATATTGAGTCCATCGAATTACATGAAAGTGTGACCTTGACCTGAATTCATGAATAGGTATATTTCAACAGACCAGTCGCTGCTCCTGCCCATTGCCTCTAGCAGGAGATTGATTGATTGAATTGGGTTTAACACCACTTTTAACAGTATTTCATTCATATCGCAGCGACGAGAGAACATAACAATGGATTCCTGGTATTTCTCACACCAGTACCACCATTTTATCCTTTCCTAGCCTCCAGCTGCTATCCCACTTAGGTTTTCAATTATTCACAAATTGGTGAGTGACAATTGTCGGAAAGGATAATAAATATTATGTGCCGCCACTGGGTTTTGAACTCTTGATATCCCATCATTGAAAATTAGGAGTCTGATGCGCTACCAACTGCGCTATGATGGCGGGTGCGTCTAGAAGGAAGTCTCATTATGATTTTACATGGCATCATTTTGCAAAATTAAAGGCCACTTCTGAACAAAGGCCTACTTGCAAAGTAATAGACATCCAAAAGTGAGCAAACTCTCAAAACTTACTTATAACATTATAAATTCGACAAAAGACATCATTTGAAAACAACAAAATGGCATCTTTTTGGGTAAATAACGGATAAAAGTGTGAGTAAGATGTGTTTTATTCAACATCCAGCAACACAGCTTAATTTCTTTTAGATTTTGCCAGAGGCAGTGTCTGATCAAGGACGCGTGATTGCCGGAATCCCTGGCATTTCTGAAAGATCACGCATGGTTTTTTTATCAAGCGCGGGATAGTCTCCCAAAAGAATAAAAAAGGAATATCAGTAAATCTAGCCTTTGACAACAAGTCGCTTCTAACTATTTACCTTTACTTCGAGCGGTATCATAAGAGTGATCACAACTAAGACCGTGCGTTTGTAACTATAGTTATTCTTAATATCGTATTCCTATAAATAGCAGTCAAAAACTACCGATGATTTTACGAATCTTTTTAAATGAACATTTGATTAAATTCATTTATATTTCATTGTGCAAGAAAAACATTGTCAATAAAAAAAATTTCACTTTTGAAAAAAATAAATATTGTTTTTTTTTAAGTAAAAAACATTTTCGTTAACAGGAAAAATCTAATTTACGTTTGTTGTCATAGTAATGACCGAATCGTCAGCATTCTCTTCGACAAACAATAATTGATCAGACAGGGAAAAAACGGCGTTTTACAGATTTCAAACAATTGTGGATGACAAAAATACATCGACCAATGTAACTGAAACTGAAACGGTGCTAGAATCAGAATCACAAATTGACGACGCCACCACAGCAGATTCAGACTCCGTGTCACAAGAAAAAAGTCAAATCCCTGTTACTTTCAAAGTAAATGGCTCACAGAATGGCCATGGTTAAAATACGAAGAAGCGCTAATGAAGTGCAATTATTGCATTGATAATAATATGTCAAACATACAATTGGAATATATAATTTTAGAACCTGTACATAGCAAAGACAAGTTGAATCCAAAGACCACTAAACATCGGTTATTGCTTAACAATGCAAAGGGATGGAGAATATGCCTTTACTTCTTTCAGTACGGACCAGTCAATTAATTTGTTGTTTGGTGCAGCTTACTTGAAGTCCCCCATAGTAATTACAGATCACCCATGTTTTGAAAACTAATGGGGGAATTTCCCCCATGTTTTTCAAATCCTGGATCAGACACTGAAGAGGGTGTTTCATTGGTTTTAGAGCAAGTATACATGCTTTAGTTTATCAAACCCTTTATCTTGTGACCTAAGTCCATTCCAACCTGATGATGCTCCTCAAGAAAATAATTGAGAAAACAATTTGCAGCAAGTTCTTAACCCTGGTCATGCTGAACCCCGAATATTCCGGGTTAGGCAGGAGGTGTAGACCAAGATCAGCCTGCACATAAAAGCAGTCTGATCTTAGTATACACCTCTTGCTTGTAAATTTCCTACCAGAATTGTTTATGAAATTAATTTCTAAAAGAAATATTGATTTTTGAACAGCAAGTTCTATCAGTGCTTTCAGCCCTTTGATTTATACAGCAATTAGTAAGGTAATTTATACAGCATGACAAGGGTTAATTATCCATTGTTTTCTATCTTAAAAGCAGGGTTTTCACTAGTACCCAAAAGTCAAGAGTCATTGACCCTTGGGCCAAAATTTTCAAGAGCCCGAGAGTCAAAATGCCAAATCCCCCTCAACACCACAAACACCGGATGTAATTTAGAAAACAATATTGTAGATAATAAAAACATATTTTTTAAATGTTTTCTATGCAGATTTCTAATCCTGTGCCATTTTGGAGAAACACTGCTGGAATTTTGACCGACATCTTTTGAAAATATGCGGGAAAGGCGCGTGCACTGTTAATCTGAAGCTCTGTTGAATAACTTTATATTTCAAACTAGTCAAAAAGCTTGGCTTAATAGTTAGGGTTTCAAACTTTTAACTCTCTAAACGCTCTATGTGTCTTACCTGTACATGATACAATTTTATCATTTTGAAGAAAACCAATTCCCATTATCCAAACAGGGACCCTCAACTCCATTCTGTCATGTCTGACATTTTTTGCTGTAAATATTGGCTTTTCAACATCATTCAAGTCCCAGAGCTTCAACTCTGTTTCTTTACCCCCAGTGCCAATGACATATTTTTGGTAAGGATTTTGAGCCATTCTGTAGAGATTATCTCCGGTTTTTATATTACACACAGCCTCCGTTCCTCGCCAGACATTGACAAGTCCTGTGTCTAATGCTGTTATTTTTAAACCATCATATAAACAGAGATTTCTGAGATTTCCATCACCATTATCCAACGTTAACGGGGATGAAAAGGTTTTACAAGACAGGCTGTAGGTCAGTATTTGCTTATTTTTCAAGCCTATTTCGAGCTCTGTTTCTGAATCGTCTTTCCAAAGCATACAACACAGTTCTTTTGCCTTGTCTGCTTCCTTGACCTGATTCAAATTGTGCCAATAGTTTTTTGTCACGTTAATTCCTTTCAATAACCCTATTTCTGACCCCACAAACATGTTATACATGGAGGCTGCCATTTTTAGAATCGGAATACTCGAACCTGTGCGTTGGTTCTCGAGCTTCAAAGGACATAGACTGGTCCCATCTAAACTGGACAACACTTTTTTTACTGGTCCAAGTTCAAAAATGTTAGACCCCATTTCCCATGTTTAAGAAATTGACGTATTGAAAGTGACAAATTGGGTATGATCCGCCAGGAAATATGGAAAAAAGAGCCTATGAAAATTTAAGTTCAAAAAAGTTGAAGACGACAAGTTTTGAATGGTGGAATTTAAAAAAAATGTCCTTTTGGATAAAAAAAAAAAAAAAAAAAACATTGTGGGTGATAAGGGAATTACTTGCAACAAGCATTTTTTTCTTTTTTCCACAATGTTTTCCAAAGCTTTTTTCAATCATGGACCCTAACCACGAAATGGTATAAAATGGACATCATGACAGCGGAGTGGAATTCTATAAATACAATTAATAAAATAAGATGACATAACAAAGCAGAATTCTGCCCTTTTTGCGTTATTTAAATATTTTTTTGATAATTACTCAATTTCAAATAGAATTGAAAGGCTTTAGCTAGTATTCCAGGCAGACATTACTCGTGAAATGAACATACATGTACATATCGTAGCAATAAAGCATTAATAGATATAATAAAGCTTAAAATTTCAATTTTATCTCAGTTTTTTTTAAATTATACTTTAGTTACATTTGACATTCTTTTTATTTAATGTAACCCGTAAATGAATATTCGACTATGTCGGAATTCAAACCAGGGACCTCGCCGTCCCGAAGCAAGCGCTCTACCACGTCTCTTTAAAAGCTAGCTTGTACGGCAAGGCGGTATAAGCACCCCGTATACAGTACCTGGCTACATACACCACACGACAATTAAAATTCGTCCACGAATCTTATATATTCAACATCATGGACCCTCTAATCACATAACCACCTCGTGTGGGTTATTTACGATGTAAATCCGAAAATAAATATTCGACTTTGACGGGATCCGACCCAGGGACCTCTCCGTCCCGAAGCAAGCGCTCTACCACGTCGCTATAAAAGTTAGCTCGTACGACAAGGCAGTATAATGTCGGCCCGATTAGCTCAGTTGGTAGAGTACTTGACTTCAAACCTCAAGATCACGGGTTCAAACCCTGGGCTGACCATATCAATTAACAAAATAATTGTCTTTCGGATGAGACGTTAAACCGAGGCCCCGTGTGACGGTCCTATCCACCGAGCACGTCAAAGAACCAGGCGGAGCTCTCAGCAGTTTCGTCCTGTATCCTTGCACTATCCTCCATAACAACTTATCGTCTTCTGGGGTGTCACTCATATAGGCATGGCTTATAGTAGCGAACCATAAATAAACGAAAATACACAATGCAGTATAAAGTCAGCCCGATTAGCTCAGTTGGTAGAGCACTTGACTTCAAACCTCAAGATCACGGGTTCGGGCCCTGGGCTAACCATATCAACTTACTCAATTAATTGTCTTTCGGATGAGACGTTAAACTGAGGCCCCGTGTGACGATGCTATCCACCGAGCACGTTAAAGAAGCAGGCGGAGCTCTCAGCAGTTTCGTCCTGTATATCTATCCCCCGTAACAACTAACCGTCTTCTGGGGCGTCGCTCATATGGGCATGTGCTACGGTAGCGACGATAAATAAACGGAAATACACACAAGACACTATAAGCACCGCTTATACACTATCCGGCAGAAATGCGGCGTTTATTTTACATTTTTAGCTCATTTCAATTGTACGATATAGCATAGAAAAGAATACTTTATTCGCCAACCCAGGGCCCACTCGGACAAGGTAAATGATAATAAGCTAAGATATTTGATAAGTTAAAAGTACAAAAAATAAACCAGCTTTCAAAAGCCACGCAAATTTGTACACACTAGAACAAACACAACAACACAAGTGCATTCGCTCCTATGAATATGTATCATGCATGATAATGGATGATGCGGGATAACCTTTGGGGCTTCATTATGATAGAAATATATGTTTATTTCTTATTTCTTTCGCTAATAGATCGATTCTAGTATACCACAAGATCTAAAAGAGTTATCGAGTTTTTCTTGGATCAATGGTCATGTTGCCTTATCTCATACAAATTCATAAAATTACCAACTGACTGGTTTACAAGCTTGAGAAGCTCAAGCCTTTCATTACTAAAAAAAGACAGTCTGTCAAATAGCGAAACTCATTTTCAACTTTGTTTATTACAAAAAATTTACACAACCTTTCATCTCTAGATTTACGTTTTTTATTATATCTCTCAGATTCTATTAATAAGCTATTCTAAGTATGCATATGGATTTTCTATATGCAAAACTTTCCTCTTTTTAAGAGTGTTTCGTCATATCGCGGCGACTGGAGCACCTTACCATAGATTTCTGGTATTTCTCACACTAACACTACCACTACATTTTTTCCAAGCATTTAGCTAGTCCTGCAACTTGGGTTTACGATAAACCACCCATTTGTGGGACACAAATGTCGAAAATGATATTTTCCTCGACCGGGGGATCGAATCCTGGACCAAAATCAAAATGGACTCCTAGATTGATATCGTTGTCTGAGCATGTCATATTCTCCGAATATTGACCTGTCTTCGGGACCGTATCACTTATCCAGATTGGGATAAATATTACTACGTCGTACGTCGTTCCATAATATATCGCCAAAAAGTAGCAAGTGGATAATTGCAATAAAAACTACAATTGTGGAGAAATCAAACTTAATTGTCGCCCCAAATTAATTAGATTTTTTTTTTTTAAATGCAAAAGAACATTTCGAATGTAGTTCAACGGAAGCGGTCGAGTTGTCACGAATTACACCACACAGAACGCTCAAATTTGGTAGGTCAGTATTTGAAAAATGCCACCTATCGGAAGATAAGAAGTTGATATTTGAATATTCGTTTTGATTACTCGGTTTTTATTAGGTCAAACCCGGATGTCAGAATATAGGTTAGATATGAGTACTCTTCTGTGTAATGGTAGATGATTTTTTTTATTTATTCCTTAATGCGTTTTGAATATAACTATTTCATTTTTGATTTATGCATTTTTTTCTTTTTGTTTATTTGATTTTCTTTCTCTAAAAAATAAATATCATATGTATATGATTAACACTGCGACAATCCAAGCACGATCAATGCAAATAAAATACGTCAAAATGATTTACAGACGTGTCTTACCGCACTTACCATGAACAATATTTCGTTGATGGGGGGAAAGGTATCGTAAATACAGCTTCATTCTAGTCGCATTTACAATGTGTCGGTCACCGATTTGATGCAATAGATTTTATTTTCGGTCATTTATCTTTCAAGAACTTTTGAATGAAATTACGAACTTAAATCAGCCAACAAAGAACGCAAGGCCCGATCCACGTCATTTGTATTTGCATGCGCTATTTGAGAACTTTCTCTAAATCCTCGACAATCAGCTAAAGATTTGACTGTCCTACAATTAGACGACATCCTGTTTTATTAATTGCTATAGAATTGATAAACTATTACATGATACCGTTTTAGACTGATCCAAACCTGAACATTTGAGACAAGTGTGAGACAACGCGGCATCAGTTATCAATCAGGAGAAGATTTGCAAACTGGCATAATTATTGATTTCCAATGCCTCCTTGACACGTGTATACTGTATACAATGTAATATTATAACACAATAAATCGTCTCGATATTAGAAACAATTTCTCCCGTTCTTGAAATGTAGATCCATATATATAAAGAGTAATTGAACTAAAAAAAATCACGAATATTCCAATTTGGAAATCGGATTCAAATATTCGCGGTATTAAGAAATACGAATATTCGCGATATTAAAAAATCCGCGGTAAAAACGAATATCCGAATATCCGTTCCAATCCCTGCTGATATTTAATACACCAAGAAATTTTTAGTTTGTGGATAAATGTGTTTTGGATAGGCTTATTTTCTGACCGAAAATATTAATATCGTAAGAATTGACCATTTACCTCGATTTGTTCACCTGTATTCATTATTTAACATCAATATCGCTCACGAAATGGACCTCCTGGTGACAATTTTCGCAAACGAATTGTCTTCTTAACAGAGCTCTTAGTAAATGAAATATATATTTCAAATTCAGAATGTAGTTAACGAAAGCAGACTTAAACGCGATTCCGTATTTTGACTCGCTGAAAATCAATAGCTGCGGAAAACATTGTTACAAAAAAAGAAAGACTACTCGTCAAAACCAGTTCCATTTGTAATCAAAGTGCCGTACGCACTGTAATTGGTCGTCACTGAGAAATTGGACATATCGTTGCATTCCGACTTTAGAATTAGGGTAAAAGAACTTTAATTTCTATTACTTTCACAACACGTAGGTTCTATCCAAGTGTATGATATTTCAATGAATGTTAATTAGAACTAATATTATTTTACACGAACGGAAGACCTTGATGCTACATGGGTACCGACAAAAAGCAACTTTTTGTGAAAACTAAATTTTTAAAAATTCTCGATTGTTAAATTAAATGGTTAGATCATCCCTGCAAGCTTTTTTTATAAAGCCAAAACAGAAAAATTATGGAAATATGATAATTTAAGTTTAAGAGCAAATGCTGACAGCAGGTTCATGAAATTTCAAAACCCTCTCTTTTTCTGGGCAGAAATTAACAAGTTCCTAAACAGCGCTGATTATAAACAAAGGAAAAAACAATTGATACTATTCTTTGGGCGAATTCTTTAGACAGGTTGAAAGCATAATAATCAAATTTGCTCTCCAGAAGAACTTTCAGTACTTTGATTAACTTATGGCTGGAAAATAATTGAGTGGCAGTATCATCTTTGTTTACACCTCGATATGATTGAAAGAAAGGGTTGGTTAGACGCGTTCATCACTAGCGGAAAATCCATGAAGCATTCACCTTTAAAGCGTGTGACCGTCCAGTTTTCCTATACTCCTTTTGATAATTCTTAACTTGTAAAATGAAATGATTTTTTTCTGTTTTCCCGTCAGAATATACGCCCAGTTGGGCTAAAGGCAGTTTTGGTAAATTGCATCGACACGATCTCGAGTTTATGGCTATATAAATCGGTCTAATTAAAAACTACCATTAACATATGTTAATATTCATGTGAAAAAATAGCATAACCTAATATAAATTACTGGCATCGGGACCGAGGACTTGTCTTAATGTCGACCACTCATAAGTTATCACTAAAGCATCATAAAACTCCTATAGGATATCAATTCAAGTATTTTCTCGTTGATTTATTTCATATGCAGAAGTCGAGTTCGCCGTAGCAACGTTTGCATGGCGTTGGCAGCTAGTTGATTGTACCCGGTAGGCTGCCCGCAGCCACTCAATTCTGTCGCATGATTTTGAATTGTGTTGGAGGTCATTCGGTTGGGAATATAGCCTGGCTCAAAGTTGGGTAACTCATTACGGCTACTCGATTGTGCCTGGTGGCCAATCGACTGTGAAAGGAATGTTTTGAACGATTTCCTTTGAAATCAATCGATAGTGAACAAACTCGGCCGTAATCGAGTACATCCGTGGGAGTCTTAAACACGGGAAAACATACTATTTTGTGGACGTAGCCGTGCTGCGGTAACGGTTTAGGGGAATTTGCGCAGGGCTACTTAATAAAAAAGTACCCTAGCCTTTCATAAAGATCTGTTTCCTACACAGCTGTCAAGCACTTCAAGGTCATAGTAAATCAGATTTATAGATTCTACCAGTACAACCAAGGTAGAACCATTGTCCTCTAATACAAGCAATTTAACTTATGCTAAATACACGTATGCTCTATTGAAATGGTATAGACAATTCAAATATTGACATAAGCAGATTCAGATTGGACTAACCAAACGGTCGGGTTACAAATTGGTCAATATTCTTTGCGTACAGTACGGCTGAAAGCAGTTTGGGGAAATTGAGACACATTCAATTTCCACATATACATCGAACCACCAATCAAATTCCATCTACAATTTGTTTCAAGATGTAAAAGTCACAGAACCATATTTACAGTTTTCGATAATTTTATTGCTTCGATGAAAACGAAATTGATAAAAAATGTACAAATTTTACCTGATCTGGATTCAAAAATTGAATTGTATAAAGATGCCTTAATCATGGAGACAACTATTCCAGTCACTATCACAAAAATAGTGCCCATACCAACCAACAAGAGGCCCAGTGGGCCTTAACGGTCACCTGAGTAAAAGAGCATCAAGACAAGTGATTTTGTTTAAAAGAATTAGAAAAAAGGTCCACCAAAGGAACATTCATGTGAAATTTGATTAGAATCTACCTAGTAGTTTTTAAGAATTTTGCAATCAAAATTTCTGTTAGAAATTAATTTTGTTTCCATAGCAACCAGAGTTCATGGAACAAAATTATTTTTAGCAGTTTGGAAGAGGATTGTGCAAGGAACACCCCTGTTAAGTTTGGTTAATCAGTACCCAGTGATGCTTTTCACCAAGTTAGTTTGAAATTGGCTTAGTACTTCATCAGAAGAAGATGAAAATGTGAATTGTTTAACATGATGAACTTTGACCTCTGGGTGTGGCCCCATACATGAACCCAGGGACATGAATTTCACAATTTATAATATACGTGTCCTAGTTGTCATGCACACAGAATATTTAAGCTCTGGCATTAACAGTTTATTAGAAGAAGATTTTTAAAGAAGTACCAAAAATTACCCCTTTTTGCCCCCTATTTGGTCCCCTTTGACCCCCAGAACCCCTTTTTTCAAAAACTTGAATTGGCATCCCCAAATGATGCTTTCTACCAAGTTTGGTTGAAATCCCCCCAGTAGTTCCTGAGAAGAAGATGAGTATTTAAAAGTTACCAAAAATTACCCCCTTTTGGTCCCCATTTAAGGGCCCCTTGACCCCCCAGCCTTTTAATTTTCACAAATCCGAATAACCATTACCAAATGATGCTTCTCACCAAGTTTGTTTGAAATTGGCTTTGTACTTCATCAGAAGAAGATGAAAATGTGAATTTTTCAACATGATGAACTTAGACCTCTGGATGTGGCCCTATACATGACCCCAGGGGCATGAATTTCACAATTTATAATATACCTGTCCTAGTTGTCAGGCACACTGAATATTTAAGCTCTGGCATTAACGGTTTATTAGAAGAAGATTTTTAAAGAAGTACCAAAAATTACCCTTTTTTGCCCCTTATTTTGGCCCCTATGACCCCCAGAACGCCAAATTTCACAAACTTGAATTGGCATCCCCAAATGATGCTTTCTGCCAAGTTTGGTTGAAATCCCCCCAGTAGTTCTTGAGAAGAAGATGAAATATTTAAAAGTTACCAAAAATTACCACCTTTTGGTCCCCATTTTAGGGCCCCCTGACCCCCCAGTCTTTTAATTTTCACAAATCCGAATAACCATTACCAATTGATGCTTTTTACCAATTTTGTTTGAAACTGGCTTTGTACTTCATCAGAAGAAGATGAAAATGTGAATTTTTTAACATGATGAACTTTGACCTCTGGGTGTGGCCCCATACATGACCCCAGGGGCATGAATTTCACAATTTATAATATACCTGTCTTAGTTGTCATGCACACAAAATATTTAAGCTCTGGCATTTACGGTTTATTAGAAGAAGATTTTTAAAGAAGTACCAAAAATTACCCCTTTTTGCCCCCTATTTTGGCCCCTATGACCCCCAGAACCCCAATTTTCACAAACTTGAATTGGCATCCCCCAATGATGCTTTCTGCCAAGTTTGGTTGAAATCCGCCCAGTAGTTCTTGAGAAGAAGATGAAAATGTTCAAAAGTTAACGGACGACGGACGACGCACGACGGACGACGCACGACGACGGACAAACGATGATTGCAATAGGTCACCTTGACCATTCGGTCAGGTGACCTAAAAATCGCGAAAAATAGTATTTTTTGGAGCTCGATATCTCTAAAATAGAAACGGTGACACCTTATTTATCCTTAAAGTGTTTAGATGAACAAACAATTAAGTGGGAACACAAATATACGCGTAGGCATGTATGTCCTTAAAAACATAGAACTCTCGCGATTATGAACGCTACCTTAGTTGATTAAAGATTACATTGGTTCAAGATGGAAATAAACTACGCACTTCTATCAAAAATGAAGACAAACATCATTGACAAACTCATACCAAAAAGGCCCACTAACAAAAAGTCCCTTGGTACAAAATGCCCAGTGCCAAATAAGGACCAGGCCAGAAAGGCCCAGTCCTTAAATACCTACCTTTAAAATTTACGAATAACGTCCAGTCCAAAAAGGTCCGCTATTATATCAGACAAAAAAGGGTCCATTTTAGATATGTTGATGAAAAATTGAATATAATCATATGCTCTTATCAAATAAAATAACATCGCAAATTTTTGGTGAAGATCGCTGCATAGCTGCGGTACATGAGGCTGCCTATAATCGCTTTTCCAGATTACATTACTTCATTATTATTAAAATATCTCATTATTTAGAAATCAAAGAGTCTTCGATACTTACTTAACAAATGACATCGTTATGTTAATCTATTGAATAATAGAGAGTGTTGAAAAGGTGATCGTAAGTTGAAATATAGTTTGTATGGCATGATATTTGGCAAGTGTTAGAAGGTGTGAAAATATAGATAGTCTGCCTGCTAATTACTCGATTGAAACCTTGGTTTTTATTGGTTCCTCAACAATGATTTAATTGTTTCAATCCTATTTGCTCATTTCGTTTTGATCACCTTACATTAGAACCTGATCGCTTTCACACGATTTTCAAAATTTTGTTTCATAAATAAACACTGAAAAACATGCCTCATCTTTGCATTGCATGTTTTCTCGAAGTTACAGCGTTACATGTATCAGAAATGGCAGAACATGCGAGACCGGTAAGATATATAAATCATTTTTTTCCGGAATTACAGATTCTTTTCTATAAAAAAGTATTTTTACATCTTTTCACCTTTACCAAGATTATGACTTTTTTCCGTGTATTTTTTTACCTTGATATTAGAATTTGTGCTTTGTAGTTTTTCTTAAGCCATAACCGCTGTAAAAATCAAAATGCCGTACGCACTGTAATTGGTCGTCACTAAGAAATTGGACATATCGTCGCATTCCGACTTTAGAATTAGGGAAAAACAACACGTAGGTTCTATCCTAGTGTATGATATTTCCGTGAATGTTAATTAGAACTAATATTATTTTACACGAACGTAAGACCTTGATGCTACATGGGTACCGACAAAAAAGCAACTTTTTGTGAAAACTAAATTTTTAAAAATTCTCGATTGTTAAATTTAATGGTTAGATCATCCCTTCAAGCTTTTTTTATTAACCAAAAACAGAAAAATTATGGAAATATGATAACTTAAGTTTAAGAGCAAATGCTGACAGCAGGTTCATGAAATTTCAAAACCCTCTCTTTTTCTGGGCAGAATTTAACAAGTTCCTAAACAGCGCTGTTTATAAACAAAGGAAAAAACAATTGATACTATTCTTTGGGCGAATTCTTAAGCGGCTTGAAAGCATAATAATCAAATTTGCTCTCCAGAAGAACTTTCAGTACTTTGATTAACTTATGGCTGGAAAATAATTGAGTGGCAGTATCATCTTTGTTTACACCTCGATATGACTGAAGGAAAGGGTTGGTGAGACGCGTCCATCACTAGCGGAAAATCCTTGAAGAATTCATCTTTAAAGCGTGTGCCCGTCCAGTTTTCCTTTACTCCTTTTGATATTCTTAACTTGTAAAATGATTTTTTTTTTTGTTTTCCCGTCAGAATATACGTCCAGTTGGGCTAAAGGCAGTTTTGGTAAATTGCATTGACACAGTCTTGAGTTTATGGTTATATAAATTGGTCTACGACCAATTAAAAATTGTAGGAAAGGGAGAAATTGTTTGAAACAAGAAAATTCTCATTTTCTTAATATTTTCAACTTCATTTTTCAAGTACTTATAAAATATAGTTTGAATAATCGAAAAAAGTCTCTTTATAGAAACATAAACTCATGTCCTCGAGTAATAGTCTTCATATTTCATATCATATTAAACAATTAGGCCCGAAGGTATTTAAATTGGGAAGTACATGTACTTGAAAGGAAAGATATATTGTGAAATGGTGAGAAATTGCTTGTTACTATTCTCAAAAAATAACTAATACTTTCCTGTGCAAATCTGGGATTTTAAGTCGATCATATTTTATGCTGGTGAAAAAATGCGGAAAAATAAGCAATTTCATGTTTCTCCACAATATATTCTACCATATATGATGATTTCAACTTAAATTGCATCCAATTTCCATTGTTATCTGCTAGCTCATCAGTTTGGAACAGTCTTAAATTTAGGAAAGGGGAAAAGGATTAATTTAATTCTATTTTCTAAACATTTATTGAATTCTAAAAATGAAGCAGTGTGTGGCCATATATATATTCCAATAAATGGATGGTTTGTTTACGATAGAAAAAACAAATCCACTGAATGGGCTTTTGTAAGTTACCTTGCCAATAATCAGTTCTATGTTAAGAAATACAAGAAGCAACAACAAAATGAAACCATTCCCACAGGCATATCAAGACCAGTTTACAGAGAGGAAGTCTGGTACGGAGAACCAATTAGGTTTGTATGCAGAACATATCTTAATAAAGGAAATGTGTTGGAAATGGCTGTCAGCGAGATATATCAGGAATCCATTGCTAGCTGCTCCAGCCGTCGCGATATGACTAAAAGATTGTTAAAAGTGGCGTTAAATCCATTCAAACAAACAAACAAAAACGTTCTGCAAGTAAGAGACAAGGGTTTAATAATGAGTGTTACTAAGTGAACACCTGTAGCAATGAGGGTCTTTATGAGACTACATAATCCTCATGCTAGTACAAAATGCACTGTCATTTCGTCAAAGATAGACAATTTGACAATTTCAATCCTATATTATTCACTTCTTGTTCTACAGGCTTTGCTACGGAAATGGACCAAGTTGAAGGCATATTTTTGGATAACGCACTAGGTAAAACATTATCACTGTATCTTTATCACTGTAAGTTTTGTTCTACCTCAAATTTATGTAATTCATTTTAATCTATGAGCGTAAAGTAGCTGTGTTGATCATCTTGGTCTGTTTAATAACTACTATTCAGATCTATTTGTCTAACCGACCTGCCTAATACAGAACGTGACACTCTAATAATGCTTAATTCTGGTCTAACTTTAACCCATTCCCACGCCGTTCGGCTGCCGCTTTTGGACGCCCTCGTGAAAAAAGCTTTTGAAAACATTTTGGAAAATGAATAAATTTCCCTATTATCCTCAATGTTCTACCCCAAAAATATTCCTTGTCGTCTAAGATTTTGTTTTCTGGTAATGGATTAATGCGGGTGACTGTAGCACAACTGACACAACAGTAACTAAAAATATTTGGTTGTCTCGGTTGCCACAATGTCTAGTTATAGCTGAGGTCATACGTAAAAATTGAGGGTTTCACTGAACTTATTTTCTGTTAGACCTATGTTATTAAGAAAGTTTTTCTTTTATTAATTCTTGTTCCTGCATGAAAGCGAGTAGGGATTGTATTTCGACAGCATTATGATGATCCTTTCCCTACATTTCCTTCCTGCAGCTCGTATTGCAAAGAAATTCGATAACCTACTCACAAGGGATACGACAGCAGCAACGCTAGAGCTTGTGGTCTACATTCAAAGGCAGTTGCTCGAAAACGCAATATTCAAGCCTGACGACTATTCCGTCTTTAAACAGACTGTGAGAACCAATGACTACATAACTCTTTATCATAATAAGAAATGAAGAAAAAAAAGAATAGATATACATGTATATAAAACTGTTGCTAATTGTAATTGATCATTCTGGTACAAATTGAGTGCAATTTAATTCGTTCGTAAATTCTTTCATTTGCATAGTGCTTTCTGATGTAATATAATCAAATTAGTGATTAAACAAATAGGGCCCCTCTTTCAATAGTTAAAGCGATGTTTATTAAAGAACATCTAGCATCAATATTTATTGTGTTATTGAAAATTATCCGAGGTAAGTTTACAATATATTTTTACTTTGGCAGGTTGGTACCACAAATTTCATACTAAAGCCTTGACAAACAAATAGATTGGCGTTTACAGACTAGTACCACTCCTGCGAAGGGAAGCCGAACAGTGTTAATTGAAAGCGAGGACTTTTATCGAGGATTCAGTGCTAGGACTAAATGGCTGGATAACTCTTTAGCCGACTAAATACAACAGATATTTTCAACAAACTTCCTTTGCAATCCTCCTTTTTAATACTGCTTCAATTTCACACTAAAAAGAACAACAAAGGCCAGGCAAACACTGCAATTTTTAATAAGTAACGGAAAATGAGATGGAAAAACAGTGAGACAAAAGGAGACATAATAACAAACGTCTTTCATTTTGCCTCGCATTTTAACACTGATAAAAATAGAATGAATCTGTAGACAATAATTAGTCCCCTACCGGCAAAGCCGAAGGGGACTCTAGATTTGCACTCCGTCCGACCGTCAGTCTGTCAGTCCGCTTAATCAGTTTTCCGGACTTTGTTCTAAACGCTGGCAGATATTGGGCTGGTTTTTGGTAGATTAGTCTTCATTAATGAGTTACAGAGCAAGTTCGAGTTTTGTTCCAGTCCATTATTGTAGAAAGACACGGATGCTGGACGGGAGAATTACTTGGAAATTACGGTTTTCTGGATTATAGTTTAAACGCTAGAAGGTACTGAGCATAAAGAAAGAGAGATAATTTTGAAAAAAAGAATATAGCCTTAAAGCAGATACAACAGTAAGGGTATAAAGGAGCTCCTTTTCTAAAAAAAAAGATATCTCTCTTGAAAGAAATATATATTAAGCCGGTAGGAGACTTGGTATTTGCTATGAAATATTTGAGAATGCTTGTTCAGAATGGGAATCTCGATTGAAATATTTTGAAAAAGGATTGTAAACAGAAGTTTCCCCTTTCTCACAATGTCCTCTAAAGCCATGATTTAAAAACTTTAGGTCTATGTGCTAATTGGGTAAATTGTCGTCTGCTAAATTCGACGGCGGTACCTGTCCACATTTTTCAAATTTAAACCAGTCTAATATTACGTCATCTTGTAAAGACATAAATTATAGTCTGGGACTGGGTTAACGAATATATGAAACATCATCTTCGAACTGGCTAAAATATTAACTCTTTTGGGACAGTTGTAAAAGTGGGCCTTTTTGTATCGGGCCTTATTGTACCGGGCCCTTTTGGTCAGTTTTGATAGTTAGCATTTTTGGGCAGGGCCTTCATGGTCCAAACCTTTTTGACACTGGGCCTTTTTTATCCTGATTCAATCCCTTCGATTCATAGACAATAATGTTAATAGATTGAATGGGGCTTAACGCTGCTTTTAACAGTATTTCAGTCATATCGCGGCGGCTGGAGCACCTAACAATGGATTCCTGGTATTTCTCACAACAGTACTACCACTACACCCTTTCCTAGCCTCCAGCTGCTATTCCACTTAGGTTTACGAATATCCACCCATTGTTGAGAGACAAATGTCGGGAAGAATATGTGCCGCCGCCGGGTATCGAACCCATGACGTCCCGCAATTGAAGATTAGGAGTCTGACGCGCTACCGACTGCGCTATGACGGCGGCTGGTATACACAAGACTTTTACAACATGTTTTACATAACCAACAAATAACATGCTTAAAGTGATGAATACAAAAAGTCGAAATCTAATAGCTTCAACAGAGGATTGGATTAAAAGTATTTAGACGAGTTATTGGTTTTTAAATACAAAAAAATAAGTCGGGAGATAGTGTAAAGTAGGCCCATCTGTCCATTTATTATCCCCCGCGCTTTCGGCGAAGGGGATATAGTAATGGTCTCCGTCCATCATTCCGTCACTAAGCTTGTCCGGAGTATATATCTGAAAATATAAATGCTATCAACCTGAAACTTCATAGGCAGATAGATCTCATTGAGGAGAGGTGCAGTGCACAAGAACCACAACTCTTGCTTGCATAATTTTGGAGTTATTGCTCTTTGTTTTTTTAAGACTTATATTTTGTCCAGAGCGTATCTCTGAAAATGTAATAGCTATTATCGATCCCATTGAGGAGAAATGCAGTGCACAAGAAGCCTAAATCTAACTGGCTTCAGTTTACTATCAAGCTTTTACGGCGGGAGATGGCCATGTCCGACATGGCTCTTGTTACATGTACAGATACAATCGTCTTGCAAAGCTTTTATTCAACATTTAGTGGTAGCTAACCTTACAGTGAAAATCGAATGCTGTTTCTCTCAAAACCAGAACCAAAAACAATTTGGTATCTAATGGGACGGAAAGGTTAAAAGAATACAATCATGAAATTGCTGAAACAAAGTCAAGATTAATTTACAAAATTTTGCTAAGCGGAGTAAAATGCTGTATTACGAGGAATTAAAAAGATCAAAGTATTTTTCTAGAATTGTGACTTTTCAAATATTCAGGGGCGGGGATCATTATTTTCTTCTCAAACTTTAAATCACATGCAAAGATAGAGTGATTCTCATCTCCCAATTTTGCTTTGATTACATGTTCTATTATCTATGGATATTAAAGAAACTGCCCTTTTCAATAGAAAGCGTATGATTTATACATCTAAACTTACTTAAGACATTCTCAAATCTGTAGGAAGAATTGATAATAATAATTTTGAATTCGTGATTCTGTTTGAAAACTCTATAGTTTAGACATTTGTCAAGATTAAAATAGAGTTTTGCTTAAATAGGTCAATAAACTGACTTTTGACCATTTTAGTCAGATTACAATTTCATTTTAATTCTGCAATAACCAATATCCCGAGAACCACAATCATTAAATATTTTTTCACCACAGTTAAACCATTTAAAATTGTGATTAAGATTTTGATCATGCATTTTATATATAAGTCTATGAACATATATGTACAGTCTAGAATCCAATAATGCAAGATTTAATCAGAATGTCAGAAGGAATGCGACCTAATTCACCATAAATAACGGCATTTGGAGTTGTTTTAAAAGCACGTAATTATCTTATAAAACTTCAAAAAATAGAATTTTCATAACCATAGATTTCTGCACCATATAACAAAATTGGTAGTACCTTGCTGTTAAACATTTACAAATACAAATCAATAGGAAGTTTAACCGTTTAACTTTCTTTTAAAATCTGAACACATCTTACATCCACAAAATTTGATAACGTCATTTGTCAACACAGTTTGATAACGTGATATGTCCACAAAATGCGTCCACACACTTGGATAACGTCATAAAAGGTAAAAATATGGCCAGTTTCAAGTCTGCGATATTTCACACTTTATCGGATCCAAAAAATGGCTTTTTATGTTTAACAAAAGAAGCATTGTGTGTTAAAAAGACATCAAAATCATCACAAACTGCAATAATCTTACCATTATATGTAAATACAGGTTGGTCATTCATTTTTGAAAATATTTCTTTTGTTTTAAAAGGATTGACTTCAAGTTTCCAAGTTTTACAATATAACTACATGTATACAAAATTAAATGCAGTTTGCTATTGTTCATGATTTTCTGCCAATATAACAGTACCATCGGCATTTAACAACAGATACAGCTTTAAATTAGTTTCAACATCATCATTATCAAAAAGCAAATGTAAATCAGTAGTCAAATCAGATTAACCATCAAAACTATGAGAAATGTAATCTACAAGATCATTCAAAAACAACGAAAAAAGTATTGGAGATAGTTTTTCGCCTGACGGACATTACTGTAGAAATAATTTGACAGAAGGTAATTTTGACGGACACAAGACTTGGCAGATTCATACATACTATATATCCTCTTTGGCATTTTACAGTTGATATTTTGCTGTAATAATTTCTGCCACAAAGCAAGGCGATTCACTGAATCAAATGCTTTCTTATAATTTATAAAAGCACAATACAATTTCTTATTCTTATGTAAATATATGTCAGCTAAATATTTAAGATTAAAGATATCATCCATAGTACTATAACCTTTTCTAAAAACCAACTTGCTCTTCACATTAGACATTCATATTTTCTAGACAACTTTTTAGCTAATCATTAAGCGCCGAAGTAAATAATTTTCCAAAATAACTTGATACATTGTATAGTGATTCCCCTATATATATAGGACATAATGTACCTTCAGACCAGCTAATAGGCACAATTCCTGCTTTCAAAACAATGTGAACTAGTTTACAAAAGACATTTAACATCTTTTCTGAAGCACATTTAAAAATTCATTCAAATTAAATCATTACCACAACTTTCGCTATTTTCAACGATTTAATAGCATGCAATATGTCTTTATCTGTAAAACCTCTGTTCAGTTCAATATTGTAATTCATCTCTGCATTACCCTTATCAAAACTGAAGGTATCATCATCTTTCTTTACATCTATCAAATTTTTGAGATGATCATTAAAAGTTTCCTAAGCTACTTTGTTTACAATATTCTTTTGATTTTTCAGTAGATTTATATCTAATGGACCAGTAAGATTTTGGATCATTTGTTTCCATACTTCTAAGCTTAGAAATAAAATCTTTCCGGTAAACACTGTATTGCTTATAATTTCCTTTTTGTAGGCTTTGCTACATCGAATGAGATTAGTTCTACCCTCAGCAGATTAAAACCTGTATTTTGAATTTCGTGCCTTAAAATAGTCCTCATATTTTATGTAAGACTCATTATTAAACCAAGGCTTTTCTAACCTTGTCACTCTTACTTTTGGCGGTAAAAACATCTCAGATTTTGAAGCAGCATCTAGCCATATCTTGTTACAGTTTTCAACAAGCGATTCAATAATTAATTGATCAACATTTTGCAATCAGAAGACAAAATGTCAGACAAGTTTTGATCAAGTACACTCACTGAAAATAGGTCTAATTCATCAAAAAAAGTATCTTTTATCTCATTTGTCCATTTACATTTTGTAACACTTGGATTTTCTGTTCCAACAACATCATTTATTAGGTTTACTTATAAATTTAGAAAATTACCATTATGCACATCACAAAGAATCAAAAGGTAGGACTTCAAAATTTGAGGCATATGGAAACAGTTTAGGTGACATAACGCAGTAATCTACCATAGTAGAATTTCTGCAAGTGACCGCGCCAATACCTCTGTCCTTAAACAACCTTTCATTTACGATGTGTACATATCGAAACTCTTACATAAGCTTATAAGCCATAATTATCAATTTACTATTATCAGAGCTATATCTTAAATTGGTAATATCAAAGTTATCACAGAGATTTTTATTTAAAGATTGCCTTGTTACATCATTTAAGCTAAATGAATCACAATTATGGTCATTAACATATACAAAGTTATCTGCATCTAAACTATGGGCATCGAAATCACACATTAGACAAATCTTATAATTATTATCAGGACTGAGACGAATAATAAGCTTTTCGATATAGTCAAAAATGCTTATCGAACTGTATGAACTATTTTCTGGGGGTATGTAAACTGTTCCAAATAACACGGGTTCATAAAATAATGAATCGTTAAAAGTAAACAATAACACATTTTCTGAATTTCTATTCAAAACATTGTCATGGTCAAAAATATTTTCTCTAACCAAAACAGCAATTTCATCTTATCTTGTTTTTGCATTACTACGATTTAACAGGTGTGAAATTTTAAAGTTGTGTACACCAAAGTATCAAGATGTCCTAGTTTATTCTCTACTAAACAAACAATACCATATGGCTGACAAAATTCTTCAAAATCAGAATAAAATAACTTTGAGATTAATCCGCAAACATTTATACAAACTAACTTAATATATAATGAATCATTAGGCAAAGAATATGCATCCTCATTTAAAACCGTCGTTGCAGACAGTGTTGGTTCACTTTGGGCATCAACCACGGTATTTTCATGCACTCAAGATTGATTGGTACAGTAATTTCAGCCATATCAGTACTGGTATACCTTTGTGATACCACGTTAATCTCATCAGAGACCACATTAATATCACCAAAGACCAAAGTAATCTCAACCGAGACCAACGAATTAGCATTTGAAATTTCATCTATAATAGTATTAATTTGTGGGTTAATCCCTGAAATTAATTGTGCGCTAGATTCGCTTGAAACAACATTTTTAATATTCAAATGAACATGCCCACGAAGTAAAACATAAGAAATATTTGGCAAGCTTATGCAAGAGATACTATTTAATCTGTTGTGTCTTCATGCTGTACAGCAATCTTCAGAGCTTCATCAGAAAATTTATCATTGATGTTATCACATTACTGTCAGTGTTATTTCAGGCAGACCGATTCTTTGTAAAGTACATTATTTCGATTACTTACAATAATAAGTACTGTGACTTGATATTTGTTTAGTTAACTGTTTACAAGATGAAAATGGCTAGAATTTTTATTAAATTGATTACTACACTGTCCAAGTTCACGTGTATCGGGACTGTTCGCCCTAAATATACTTTCGCCTCCGGTCCGTTCACCTAAAAGTGGATCTGTTCGCCCCAGTCGCTTTGTCCTCCCCCCCCCCCCCCTCACTTAAGAATGATCAGATTTGTGCATAGTTTTATATTAAAATGTTCTTGGAATTTGTAATCTCATTATGTTGTATTATATTCTTTTTTAATTTCTATTTGGAATTGTAATAACGTTTGTAATTGTAAATGTTCTGATTTTACTGAAATATATTTTTTAAGAGAAAACAGGGATGTTAAGTAAAGGAGTTCTGTGAAATGCTTAACTACTTAGATATAAGCGAACACGTTTCTTTTTTTTTTTTTTTTTTTTTGTTTCTTTTTTCTTTTTTATAGGCTTATCTCTGATGTTATTCAAACTAGCCTAGTGTGTGATATGTATGTGATATCATTAATTCAAACGCACTCACCGGCATCCATTACTCAATTAAAGCACATACATGTTGATAAGGTAATTTAAGACATCAAAGACATTTGTTATCATGATTGGAATTGTTTGATTCCTTTTGCTTACACTTGGTTTGTTTATCGGGTCACTTAGCGTACCTTTAATATTCAAACTTTACAGTTTTAAAACATTTCAAGGGTTTTTGAAGAAAAGGTGGCTGTCTATCCTTCTTTTTCTCACAATGCTTTCTACTCTATTTTCCGTTCAATACTTTTTTAGAAAACTTTGAATTGTCGACTGCAGCCTTTTTTTTTTAATTCGTCTGGTACTGGGTTAAGTTCATCAAAAAATCTTGACTGCAATAAAGATGTTGTATTATACAGGATATGATTAGAGTTGATATAAATTTTGTACAATTTAGAAATGGATTCGAGTTAGTATAATTCTTGAAATGGTTAACGATTCCAGAAAAAATAGTGGAAATGAAGCATTTACTTCTTATATGCTATTCTTTCGTGTTGTCAAAATCTTTCAAAATCTTAGACAGCCTTTGGGAAAATGAAGCATTCGCTGTAACAATAAATCGTTTCATTTTCAAATAACTTTTCATGAGGGTCTTAAGACGCGATATTACATCTTGTCATTTAGAAATGTTTTGGTTAAAAAAAATATTGTGTCTAGTATTTATTCTATCTTTCGTAACAATGTGAGTGATCAACCAAATATTGCCAATATTATAATAAACCGGTTAGTGTTGCACTAAAACACGACCTTTCAATTATTACGGTAAATAAGTTTAATTAAAGTGCCTTACGCACTGTAATTGGTCGTCACTGAGAAATTGAAAATATCGTTGCATTCCGACTTTAAAACAACTTTAATTTCTATTACTTTCACAACACGTAGGTTCTATCCTAGTGTATGATATTTCCGTGAATGTTAATTAGAACTAATATTATTTACACGAACGTAAGACCTTGGTGCAAAATGGGTACCGACAAAGAAGCAACTTTTTGTGAAAACTAAATTTTTAAAAACTCTCGATTGTTAAATAGTCATGGTAAGATCATCCATGCAAGCTTTTTTTATAAAGCCAAAACAGAAAAATTATGGAAATATGATGAGCAAATGCTGACAGCAGGTTCGTGAAATTTCAAAACCCTCTCTTTTTCTGGGCAGAAATTAACAGGTTCCTTAACAGCGCTGATTATAAACAAAGGAAAAAACAATTGATACTATTCTTTGAGCGAATTCTTAAGACAGCTTGAAAGCAAAATAATCAAATTTGCTCTTTAGAAGAACTTTCAGTACTTTGATTAACTTATGGCCGGAACATAATTGAGTGGCAGTATCATCTTTGTTTACACCTCGATATGATTGAAAGAAAGGGTTGGTTAGACGCGTTCATCACTAGCGGAAAATCCTTGAAGCATTCATCTTTAAAGCGTGTGACCGTCCAGTTTTCCTTTACTCCTTTTGATAATTCTTAACTTGTAAAATGAAATTGTTTTTTTCTGTTTTCCCGTCAGAAGATACGTCCAGTTGGGTTAAAGGCAGTTTTGGTAAATTGCAGCGACACAATCTCGAATTTATGGTTATATAAATTGGTCTACGACCAATTAAAAATGCGATTACTCCTTTTCCATTATAGTTTTCTGTCCACAATAATTACTTATTTTATTCCTTAACTTCTTACTTTATTTTCACTTCTCTGAAATATAGTCTTCAAGTAACTTCATATCTGTCTGACCAGCCAAGGAAGATCACTTCTCAACCTTATTTAACCCGAAAAAATGTATCGAAAATCTATTATATAGATATATAAGCACATTCTTATGCATATTCTATATGAATAAAAATTAGGGCGAACGTACCTGGTGCGAAGGGAAATTAGGGCGAACGGACCCGGGGCGAACTGGAATTGGGGAGCACTGGAATAAGGGCGAAGTGTTTTGGGGCGAACGGAACCGGATTCAGTAAATACAGTACGAGGAGAAATGCTGCTATGGCTAGATGTACCGCATTTCCTTTCCTGTCCTAGACCGGTACCACCTGTCATTATTCAAGAAGAACGGTCCATGTCGTTTTTTAGACCAACCCTCCCCCCTCTGAGATTTCCACCAATCAAAGTTCTAGGCGGTAAAATGACGGCTGACAACAACAACAAAAGATTAAATTTTATTTCCCATTAAAAGCCCATATTTTCGGACAATAATATACGTATCTACACATTTGAGGTTTGTATATGTTGTTCCACTTCATTGTTAGTAAAATTCGCCGTTTTTAATCTTGAACCAGCTACATTCGATCTGAGTTTTTCGCACCATTGCATGTTCGACCATAGTTACTTAGGTTCTGGAATTTATGCTTTACAACATACACATATATATATCTCTATACAATATAAAAACACAAAGTAGTACATTCGCCATTTTAAAAGTAAATGGATCTTTAGGAAACACTGGTCTTGGGCCTGTTCTGTGAATATATTTATCCTTTTTGTGCTAATAGTACTGTAGACCGGTACCGCCGTCGACTTTAATAAAGCCGACAGGTAGATCCCAAATGACTGCACCAAGAGATTGGCTGATGGGCATTTAATGGCGTATACCCAAACATCGAATTTGATTGGGTGATGGATTGTTTGTAAACAATATGGCGGAAGAGGAACGCGGTGTTCCTCAAATGATTTACATAAAAAGGGTGGCATTCCAAGGTTTTTCTCGCACACAATTTCGATTGTTCACATGAGAAATGTTTTAACATAGAAACTGACTCCTTTAAAACTGATAAACTAAGATTCTTATCGTATTAGATGGAAATCTCGCGGCGTGTCCAAATTTTTCAACAAAATTTGCTGCGCATGCTAAAGCCTCGTTTTCGATTTTAGTAAGGTGAAAAACCTAAGGGGACAGGCTTTCCGTGTATGTACCGAAAATCGGTGTATACCTGTCGGCTTTCTTAACCTAAAGTCGACAGTGGTACCAGTCTAATAGTACTGTAGTCTCCCATACTCCATCATATTAAGCTATGAATTCGTGCATGCTTACTTACTAAAAGATAATTAGACTCTGTGAACTAAACTTAGAGTAACAATTCAATAAGAAGTACAAATGAAAAACAGATTCACACCAAATTTTGTAACAAAAATTGTACCTGCCCAGGGCTCTGCAGCCTCCCAGAATTTGGGGAGAAGTCACTTCTCACTAGTCTGAGAATTGGGAGAAGTTTTTCAAAATGAGGAGAAGTGGTTTGACTTTCAGGAGAAGTGGATCGCGTTAAAAAATAAGTTTTTGCGCGTATTCCTCATTTCTATCAGAAAATAAAATAGCTTTACAACCAAGTAGTTGCATTTTATATTATGTATCATGCAATAGAAAATACTGCTTATCCTTTCAGTCCTCAATAAAGATCTTATTCCTGTGAAAAAATACTTTTGTATTTTTCTTTTTTTAGCTTTGAGAATTCCAGAGTTTGATTCTGAATTCATTTTTTTTTTTTTTTTTTTGATATTTCATAATAGATTCATATATGATAAAAAAAAAGTCAACTAATAAAAAAAATGCAAATAGTGTATAGGTGGTCTGAATGAAATGAGTGGTGTTCCTATTTGAAGAAGAAAATGGGAAAAGATTTTATTGTAACAACATGTTTTTAATCAAACCATTACCAGAAGAAAAATTCAGACTGGTACAAATTGAAAGAAGCTAAATAAGACATTTCAAAGTGAGGTTAAATAAGAAAGAAGGTGCCAAAGAGGGTAGAAACATGTGGGGAAAGTATAAATTGCTTGCTGCAATCATTTCCTCCTTTTCCACAGTTTCCCATAAAAAGAGTTCAAGATGTCAAAATGGGGGATTGTGTGGTAATGAGTTAAAGTCTGTCCACTTTACCTGATAACATATAAATGGATGAAAATTGTCATTAATTGATCAAAAAAGGTCCTCTGTAATTAAGTCAATTATAGTGTGTAAAGGGTAAGGGTTACTGCTGAGTACACAAAACCAGACTATGTACACGCAGAGGTTTAAAGTTAACACAGGATAATTTGCTCCATTTTATAGGATTACATGTTATTTAAAGGAATTATTACCAACACAAGTAAGTGAAATTTAGTTTTTGGAAAGAATGTATCATAACAAGAAACTCGGGAAAAGATCGTAGCAGCCTATAAACTGTTTGCCATAATTTTCTTCACTTGTTACAATTAAAGCAGATAATTCAAATTAAAGGATTCTAATGAAAAATTTATTTGCTCTACGTATATTTTCGGCAGAATTATTTTTCATCAAGATTTCAAGTTTTTAACAAAATTTTGACTTCTGGTAAATGACACGGCGTCCGTAAATGTCGGCCATTATTCTCATAATGTGAAAGTAAGCAACAAATCTCGTAGACTGATAATAACTTAATTTACAGAAATAATTAAAACTTAAGAAGGGAAAGGATTTTAAATAAAGATATCTGGTGCCGATAGTATACAAAGCATTGCCGAAACAAATCAGCGTAGATGTGAATGAAGCAAGTGTTTTGACTATTAGCTTCCGGAACATAGGATTATCTACTGGCCACGCGACTATCGATACACGCTTGAATTACGATCAAAGGGCTTCCGACAGGCAGTTGTATAATTGAACACTGTCCCCTACTTTTATAGCCACTGGGCCAGATTTGGCTATCACCTATCGTATCCAGGCGACTTCCCGAAAATTCCAGGCGACTTCGACTTCGCTTTGATCAGCAAATCAGGCGAAGTTTTATGAAACCAGGCGACTTTTTCGCCTGAGTCGCCCACTCTGCAGAGCCCTGCTGCCAGTATTACCCGAAAGGGGAGTTGGGCAGTATATATAGATAGATAGATACTATTTTTGTACACACACACAGGTCATTGAGATCCAAATTCAGTCTCCAATAATGGGGCACCTTAGTAATATAAGCCAAGGATCAATGTCACACTTGTGGCACTGGTAAAAGAAACTGGAAAATGTATTTTGAGTTATTTCCCATCTATCTACTAAAATTTTAAAAAGCATCTACATTGCAACAATATAAGCAAGAAAAAAAAACAAAAAAACATGAACCCCAAAATTTTTGTGAGGAATGAGAAAAAATAGTAAAAACCAGGTAATGGATAATTTGTATTTCTCTGATATATTTCATACACTGACAATTATTGATGTTGATTTTTTACAATTTGCACATTGTTTATAATACCCAGATTAACTGCAAGTGCACAGAAATGTAACTGAATGAATACGGTAGACTGCTTGAATATGGGAAACTCAAGTATAATTGACTCAAATGCAAAAAATTGCCACTTCTATCAGAATCAACTCATATCACTGGTCCTGCTTGTACTGTCATATTTGACATGAAAAGTAAGACAAATTTATCAGTGGGTAAATGGGATGTTGCAGCCATGGCTTACTTCGGTTTTGATTCCGACTTTGGGTTGCCTTTGAACAATTTACGTTTTTGCCTCTTTTTGACCAACAAACTTTTGTTGCACCGTTCCATACTCATCAATTGGTGTTCTGTTTAAAGTGGTTATGGCTGGTGGTTTGAATATTTTAATCATATACACGTAGGTGAAACTTTATGGCTAGAAGTGACTGTCAACAGGGAGGACTTTCTTATCCCTTATACTAGCCTTTCAATCATATGGTCAGTTTTACCAAGTATAGGTACATCAACCATCCCATTTCAAATTAATGCCCTTAGGGTGTGTACTTTTGCTGGCATTGTTGGGGTTGAAGTGATTGTTTGAACAAGTCTTTTCTTCTTTTCCGTCAATGTTTTGCACTCAGAAAGACAAAAAATGTTGAAATTTTATGGGCATGAAATTCCTTTCTGTAACTTTTTCTTTTTGGTTTGGATCAGCTGCAATATCGTACCCTCTTTCTGATAATCTGTTGGCGAGGGCTACAACACCTGCCCTCTTTGCTCCTTGTTACAAATCTTAAATGGTATGTTTTGAGATGAGCGATTATGCAGAATCACCCAGATAGGGGTGAGAGCCAATAATAAAACTTTGAAATGATAAATACCTCCATCAAAATAAATAGAAGATTCATTTCTATTATCTGCAAGGATTTTATTTTCATTAATATTCAAGAGTCAATAAACTCGAAAATTCAAAGAGTATAGCTTGAATAAGACCATTTTGTACAGAAGAATATGGAGAGGTACAAAACAAGCTGGGATTGGATAAAGATCGAATTACAAAATATTTACCTTTTTGTGGCAAAGTAATGAATAAATAAATGTCTAAAATCATCTCACTTTATTTCATTCATACTTCTTTGCATTAACCCTTGTCATGCTGAACCCGGAATATTCCGGTTTTGTGCAGTCTGATCTTGGTCTACACCTCCTGCTTGTAATTTTCCTGCCAGGTTTTTTTTTAAGAAATTGATTTCTAAAAGAAATATTGATTTTTGAAAACAAGTTCTATCTGTGCTTTCAGCACTTTGATTTGACAGCAATTCAGTAAGGTAATTTATACAGCATGACAAGGGTTAAAAAGTCAGTTTTGAGAACAGGACAAGGCTTCAGCAGACAACAAATTCTGCCAAGTTATTCACTTAGCAATAGAAAGCAGACAAGGTGGTAAAATTCTAGGCGACAACAATTAGACAACAAAGAACTTAAACGTTGTAACTGACTAATTGCATAGACTGTGAGAACCCTTTCAAAAATTTGAAAACAGGCAATACAACGTAACTCAATAAAAATCAAACAACTCTACCTGTTTTGACACAGGATGTTATTATTGCATCTTAGTTTGGTAAGACTAGTATTGTATTAATGATGCAATGCTTAAATGCTTCAAGGGCATTAGTGCATATATATATATAACAACCTAAACCTCTTTTTGGCTACTGCTTTTTATGGCTGCTACTGCTTTTTATGGCCGCTGGCAAATTCATAAACTTGTCAAAAAGTCTATAGGTATTGCTTGTGCGAAAATAAGATGATGCAAAAATTAGCCAATTTACATTATACATGAGCCTTGCAATATTTTCAAAACCTTGTCCTATTAAATGAATAATCACACTAAAATGTAGGATCATAAGTGCTACCACAGAGACTTGTCACAGTTAATTTTTTCTATGTTATATAGGTAAATACAGATAAGGGATCCAACTTGTCAAAAAGTAGGAACTTGCGTCGCACAAATGAAGTTGCCGTTCTGACGTCAAACTCTGAGGTCTTATGCTGAACAATGCATGAATGTAAAGGTTAATGTATAATCTACATGGTAAAACAACATTTTCGTGTAACAGTAAACTGAGATTGAAATTAACTTATTTTGCTACTTGCAAAAAAATGTGAGTACCTACTTTTCAAACTTGCTAAATGCAAGTTCAGGCCTGGAATTTCCCAGAAAATGTGACTCGTATTTGTTTGCAAGTGGCTTTTGAAACGACTTGCAAAAAGTCAAATTCACTTGCAATTTTAGTATTAGTTATTATACAGGTTTGCCTATAGAAAATAAAATCATATCTTATTAAATGAGTTATTCTTTTATTGTGAAAAAATCTTCGAAGAAAAAATGAGTTGATCCAACATTAGTTTATTTCCAGACAACACAACTTAAGACTAGTCCATATTAAAAGAGGTTGCTTACAGCTGCTCTTCAAGAGCTTTCAATCCTTTGTTTTTATGCAATTATGAAAGGGATTTCATTCAGCATGAAAAAGGTTAAAACCTACTAACATATGGAGAGAGTGGTTAGTGAACACTACACCTTTAAAATTTACTTTTCTGATCCATTTACGTATGCATTTTTCACTAGTCACAAAGGTTGACTTGTTAGAGCATTTGACTGGGTGATGGATTGCAAACTTAATCATTTGAAGGCTCAGTTTCTGTTTTAGCTCACCTGAGCACGAAGCTAAAATCATGATCCTCGGGTCTCCAGGGGCGGAGCACCAGGGGGGGGGGGTATATAGAAATAAAGAACGATTTTTAAAATGACATCTTCTCCCAAACCACTTAGCGGATTTGAACCAAATTTGGCAGAAATGCTCCTAAGGTGGTCCCCTTTAAAAATAGCTAAAAGAATTGAAAACCGTTAAAAACTCTGGTTGCCATGGTAACCTGACCCAGAAGGCATACAGCCTTGATATTTGGCATGAAGCATCAGTATATTGACCTCTTTCAAAATAGCTAAAATCATGATCCTTGGGTCTCCAGGGGCTGAGCCCAAAGGGGGGGGGGGTTATATAGAAATAAAGAACAATTTTTATGCCCCCACCACTTAATGGGGGGGATATAGATTTGCCTTTGTCCGTCCGTCCGTACTTCGGTCCTTCCTTCCGTCCAACCAAAAAATGTCCGGGACATATCCCTGAAAGTAAAATGGCTATCAACTTAAAACTTCATAGATTGATAGACCTCATTGAGGAGGAGTGCAGTGCACAAGAACCACAATTCTTGCTTGCAAAGTTTTGGAGTTATTGTCCTTTGTTATTTTAAAGACTTACATTTTGTCTGGGGTATATCTCTGAAAGTATAATAGCTATCAACTTGAAACTTCATAGATGGATAGACCTCATTGAGGAGAAGTGCAGTGCACAAGAACCACAATTCTTGCTTGCATAATTTTGAAGTTATTGCCCTTTGTTATTTTAAAGACTTACATTTTGTCTTGGGCATATCTCTGAAAGTATAATAGCTATCAACTTGAAACTTCACAGGTGGATAGACCTCATTGAGGAGAAGTGCAGTGCACAAGAACCTTAATTCTTGCTTGCATACTTTTGGAGTTATTGCCCTTTTTTATTTTAAAGACTAACATTTTGTCTGGGGCATATCACTGAAAGAATAATAGCTATCAACTTGAAATTTCACAGGTGGATAGACCTCATTGGGGAGAAGTGCAATGCACAAGAATCACAACTCCTGCTTGCATAATTTTGGAGTTATTGCCCTTTGTTATTTTAAAGACTAACATTTTGTCCGGATCATTTCTCTGAAAGTATAGTAGCTATCAACTTGAAACATGATAGGTGGATAGACCTCATTAAGGAGAAGTGCAGTGCACAAGAACTGTACCTCTTGCATTGCATAATTTTGGAGTTAAAGCCCTTTGTTATTTTAAAGACTTACATTTTGTCAGGGGCATATCTCTGAAAGTATAATAGCTATCAAATTGAAACTTCTGAAGTGGATAGACCTCATTGAGGAGAAGTGCAGTGCACAAGAACCCCAACTCTTGCTTGCATAAATTTGGAGTTATTGCCCTTTGTTATTATCAAAGCTACTAGTGGGGGCATCTGTGTCCTGTGGACAAAACTCTTGTCTAAATGACATCTCCTCCCAAACCACTGGGCCAATTTGAACCAATGGGGGTTATAGGCATGAAGCATCAGTTCACAGACTTCTTTCTTATTTCTGAAATTATAACCGATGGATCATGAGGTAGGAAAAAGTTTTTTCCTTCTTTCAAATTAACAATTAAGCCTTGGAATTTGTAATTTAGACTTTTGGATCCCCAGGTTCATTGTCTTTCTATGTAAGTGTGGCCCACTTGTATCATAATCCTAACCATAACATGAAATTAGACTGTTGAAAGAAAAAGAGCCTTTATCTCAGGTGAGCGCCCCCTCTTGTTGTGTAAGGAAGAGGATCATTTTTTTATGAAAATATTGTGGGAAAAGGAGAAATTGTATGTGACAAGCCTTTATCTAAGGTGAGCGCCCCAGGGCCAACAGCCCTCTTGTTTCAAAGCTTTTATCATAAGGGGGATGTGTTAACTCTTATTTCATCTTTTACAGGTTGAGTGCAATGACCATGAGACAAGTATGACAAAAGATAAGGCTAAGTTTAGTAAGTAACAATTCTTTCCAACTATAGTCAGGTCTCAAGGTATGGTGGGTTCCTTATAGTGGTATTGGGAAATCCTGTTAATGTAATAACAATGCATCACCCATTGGGAGTTTGAGATAGGTTCATAACCAATAACTCAGACCAGGTTTTTTTTTTCAAGAAATTGGGAAGAGGCCTTGGCCTGTTCGTTTGGGAAATTTTTGTGCAGTTTTCAGAAGAATATGGAAACATAAGTTTAATAAAAGAAAGTAATAAAAGTAAGATTCATGCATCATTTTCAACATGCAATGATAAATAAATATAATTAAGGGTCTTATAGGTAATCAAATGAATAGAATTATTAAACAAAAGAAATTTTGAAGAAAATAAATCCACATAATGCAAAAATAAATAAGCTTTATTTTGGGGAAATTTCTCTGCCACAATAGTGTCTGATCCAGGATTTGAAAAACATGGGGGAAATTCCCCCATTAGTTTTGAAAACATGGGAGATCTGTAATTACTATGGGGGACTTAAAGTTAGCTTAACCAAACAACAAAACAATTGACTTGTCTTACTGAAAGAAGTAAAGACATAATTTTAAAGTTCAGTTTATTGTAGAGGTTCTAAAGGTATTTGTTCCAATTGTAAAAGTGTTTGATATATTAATATCACTGCAATAATTGCACTTCAATAGCCATTCTTCGTATTTTAACCAGGGCCATTCTCCGAGCCATTTACTTTAAAAGTTACAAGGCTTTGACTTTTTCTTGTGACACGGAGTCTGAATCTGCGGTGGCGTCGTCAATTTTGGAATCTGATTCTAGCCCTGTTTTAGTTACGTTGGTCGACGTATTTTCGTCATCCACATTTGTTTCACGGCGAAAGAAATTGGTAGTACGCCGTTTTTCCCTGTCTGATCCATTGTTTGTCAAGAGAATGCAGTCGATTCGATCATTACTATGACAACAAAAGTACAATTTGAATTTTCCTGTTAACGAAAACGATTTTTTTAAAATTTTCTTTTAAGTAATTCACTTCGAAAAAAACTATTTTATTTTTTCAAAAGTGAATATTTTTTTATTGACAATGTTTTTCTCGCACAATGAAAATATAAACAAATGTAATCAAATGTTCCTTTAAAAAGATTCGTAAAACATTCGACTTCTACTACTAGGAATACGATAGTAGGAATAACTATAGCTACAAACGCACGGTCTTAGTTGCGATCGAAGTCAACCATAGTAAACAATAAGGGAAGTCACTCTTATGATACCGCTCGAAGAAAAAGGTAAACAGTTAGATGTGACTTGCTGTCAAAGGCTAGTTTAATTGATATTCCTTTTCTATTTTTTTGCGCGACCATCCCACGCTTGATTAAAAAACATGCGTGATCTTTCAGAAATGCCGGGGATTCCCGCAATCGCGCGTCCTAGATCAGACACTGCCACAAGTGGGAAAAAAAGAGCCTTTTTTGGATTGGGAAGTAGCCTTTTATAGGCCCCTGTTAAAGAACAAAAAAGAGCCCTGCAGACGTTATTTTTTAATAGAGCTAAGACTGATATAAATATTTCTGTATGAGCAAATACACATCAGAAGCATTTCATTGGTTGGTGACAAAAATCTTGAAGCTGCTACATAAATGTTAAATGTCTAAGCTAATACTGTATATATAATTACGTAAAACTATACATGAATATAGTAACCTATTCCCATACAGAAAAATTTAGGATGTTTGAAATCAAAAGAAAGTGCAGACGACAATTTTAAGTTTGTGAAATTTGAAAATAATCAAACAAGCAATTTCTTCATTTTCTACAATGATTTCAAAGCTCTTTAGGTCACCTCAGGAAGTATCCTTATGGGAAGGCTCTTCAGATTTGAACACATCATGTGATTATCTCCCCTTGGGGCCCCATTAGGGGCAAAAAAGGGTACATCTCTGAAAATCTTCTTGTCATGAACCGGCTTTCAGATCGGATTCACATTTGTTATTCAGAGTCTGTAGGGCAAGGACTATCAAGTTGCACAAACTTACAGAGTGACAACTTTGAAAATCTTTTTCTACCAAACCTAAAGAGCTACAGCTCTGATATTTGGCATGTTGCATCATCTACTGGACCTCTATCAATATTGTATAAATCATAAACCCAGGGTCAAAATAAGCCTGTTCCTGGACATCACAAGTTTAACAAAGGGTTATATAGTGAAAATTTAGAAAATCTCCTCCCAAACGAGAGCACCTAAAGCTTTTATATTTGGTATGTAGGATTATCTGGTGGATTTCTTTTAAATCATGGCCCCAGAGATAGAATTAGCCCATTCCCGGACATCACAAGTTTAACATAGGCTTATATAGTGAAAATTTTAAAGATCTTCTCCCAAACAGAAGGGCCTAGAGCTTTGATATTTGGTATATAGCTTCATCTGGTGGACCTCTATCAAGATTGTACAAATTATTGTCCCAGAATCAAAATTAGCCCATTCCTGGGTGCCAATAGTGAAAACTTTAAAAATCTCATCTCAAACAGATAGCGCCAAAAGCTTTGATATTTGGTTTGTAGCATCATCTGGTTGATCTCTATAGAATTGTATAAATTATGGCCCCAGGGTCAGAATTAGCCTGTTCCAAGATGTCTCAAGTTTAACATAGGCTTGTTTAGTGAAAACTTTTAAATAACCTTCCACTCTCAAACTAAAAGGCTAACTGCTTTCTCTTCATTTACAGAAGTAAGCCCGAAAGGGAAAAAGAAACTGCTTTTCCAGAAGAAGAGTAAGGAAAGTGTAAAATTACCGCTGATTGGGAAAACTATATTTCTAGACGTTAAGGAGTTGAAACACCAGAAAAAACTACAAACAGATCTTAAAAGACTGGGAGCGGTAAGATATATATACCAATGTTAACTTGAAACCCTTCAACCTTTATCGCTTAATAACACCCTAGCCCTGAAGAATGATAGCTATTTAGAACTTTATGGGGAAAGGAAAAACTGCTTGAAACAAACATTTTCTCCTTTTCTCACAATGTATCCTACTTTATTTTGCTTTTATTTTCCAATTTGAAACTCCTTGAAATGTCAACTACATCTTCTTTCAATTTAGATCACTGTTAAAGTTTGTCATCTGGGAATGGGTTGATATAACTAAGGCAATTAACACTAATATTAATAGCTATATCTAACTATCATTTAACTCATTCCCACGCAAGCCCTCCTTTTTTCCCCCTTCAAGGTTTGGAAAACATTGTGGAAAATGAAGAAATTGCTTATCAAGCAATTTCTTCATTATCCACATTGTTTTCTATACCAAAAGACGAAAAGATTTAAAATTCCATCAACTTGAAATTGTTGTCCGCATCTTCTTTCAATTTTGACCAGTCTAAAATTTGTTGTGTTGGAATGGGTTAACCTGTTTCCTAGACTTGTTCATTTTGGCAAGACAAGGGTTGAATTGAATAGACTCATGGTATTGATGGAAAGTGTTTCCTTAACACATTCCAAAACCACTAAATTTTGAACTGGTTCAGATTGAAAGAAGTAGCAGATGATATTTCCGAGTGTTTTTATTATTGAAAGATAATGACTGAATATGGTAGAAAAATTGTTGGAAAAGTAGAAATTGCTTGTTACAAGACATTGCTTGCTTTCCCACAATGATTACTGTAGTATTATGTTACAGAGGTGTCATTGAGTTGTAAAGGGTTAAGAACACATTCTCAATTTATTTACCCACAATTAACCCTTTACCAGACTACAAATTTTTGACTGGTCAAAGCTGAAAGGAGTTACATACAACAAATTAAGATTTGTGAAATTTTAGATTTTTTCAACTTTCTGGGTGGAAAACATAGTGGAAAATGAAGAAACTACTTGTTGCAAGCAATTTTTAGCTTGGCTGTTTTCGGAGAAAACCCAAGGTATTGTGATCACCTTGGCATCATTCATGTCGGCGTTGGCCTGACAAACTTTAACCTTGGTCATATCTATGTTGTTATTGAAGATATCCTCATGAAACTTGGCATGTGTATTGACCATCACAAGAGCTATCTAGACTATCAAGGGGGATAACTCTAAAAGCGTTTTTGTTAGAGATATGTCCCTTTTTCGACTTAGAATTTTTGCATTATCCAGCACCTGCAGCTGAGCATTGGCACCCGTAGGCGGTGCTCTTGTTTCATTTGTCTGCCATCAATAGGTGAATAATCGTAAACCTAAGTTGGATGAGCAACTAGAGGCTCAGAAAAGATGTTGTGGTAGTACTGGTGTGAGAAATACCATGAACCCAGTTAGGTGCTCTAGCCACTGTGATATGACTGAAATACTATTAAAATAGGCATAAACCCCCATGCAATCAAACAATTAATTCTTCATTTTACATTGATTCCTGATTGTTTTTCATTAGGGGCGTCATTGTGTGGGAATTGGTCAGCAGACCATGGTCTGTAGTTTCCATGCTAAAGACACCAAATAAACAAAAATGCTTGACATAAAGGCAGAGTTCAAAGTTCAAATGAATGTCCTCATTAGTCTATTGATTTTTAGCTCCACTGGCTGAAAGCCAGCAAGCTATTGTCATGGCATTGTTTCGATCTTGCGTCCGTGTGTGTCGGTCCGTAAACTTTACTTTGAAAATTTTCTCCTCAGAAGGTACTCAACAGAATTCAACCAAATTTCACAGAAATGATCTTTTGGTGACCCTTTATCAGATTCCTTCAAAGATTTTAACCGAATGAAAAACACGGCTTTATTGGGAGGGGCTAATTTCCATATATGGTGAACTTTTAAAGCCATATCTGCCCTCTGAGCAAGAAAAAAAAGTTGAAAAAATATATTGCTTATTTCGTCACTAGAGCAAACAAGGACCTTCTTTATACCGATATGCAAAAGCAGGGTATGAGTGATGTTCTCTAGGAAGAGTATTTTGTGTTTGTCATGTAGTACGTTTACATTTTGAAATCAAAAGGAATGCACCTGATTTTTCACTGTAAATTTTCCCCAATCTTCGGCATTGACTGTTACATGCACAGGTGCTGGTGACTTAACATTACGGACGATTTCATTAATCTTCATGACCTAGTTATTTGTTTGAATGACTAGCAAAAGTTAGAACGTCATCACTGACGTCACGGTTTGATGTAAACAAACCTTAGATTGTGGTGGGTCACATTTTGAAAATCATAACATCATTCATGAATTGTAGCTTTACTGCGTAAAATTATGTTGATCTTATCATTTCAATTGTCATATTTATTTATGCTTTTTAGCCTAGGGTATATCTTCTGAATTTTATAGTGTGTTTTGGGGGAAGATATGGTTTTTAGAAATCTTCCTCTGAGAATCCAGGTGATGGATTTCAACCAAATTTTTCAGGAATGATCATTGGATACCCTTTATCAGATTCCTTCAAAAAATTAAGATCAGATGAAAAACATGGCTTTAGTGGGTGGGGCTTATTTCCATATATGGTAAAAACTTTGAAAAACTTCTCAGAAACTAATGGATGGATTTCAACCAAATTTCACTGGATTGATCCTTTGGTGATCCTTTTATCAGATTCTCTCAAAGAATTTTGATAGGACAGAAACATGGCTTTAATGGGCGAGGATAGTTTCCATATATGGTGAAAACTTTGAAAATCTTCTCAGAAACCATTGGATGGATGTCAACCAAATTTCACTGGACTGATCCTTTGGTGACCCCTTATTAACCCTTTCCCGTTTTTGGAATTTTCAGACTGGTCCAAATTGAGAAAGGTTGCAGACGACAATGAAAATGGACGCCATTTGAAATGAAACCATCCTATGTGGTAGAAAACATTGTGGTAAAAGAAGAAATTGCTTGTTACAAGCAATTTCTTCTTTTGCCACAATGTTTTCTCAAGTATAAAATCATAGGAACATAAAACAGGAAAGGGTTAAGACTTAAAAAAAAGAATTGATTGGCTATAAACATTGCTTTTAGTGATTGGGCTAATTTCCACAAATGATGAACACTTAAAATCTACACTCTTCTCAGATTACAAACAATTAAAAGTTTTCAACAAAAGTTCACAAATGATCCTTTGGTGACTCTTTTTCAGATACCTTCATGAAATATGGCTCAGATGAAAATTATGACTTTTATGGGGGGCCTTGTCTCCATATATGGTTTATAGTGAAATTTTGAAAGTCTTATTCTTGCAAATTGCTTGATGGTTTTCAACAAATTTCTCAGGAATGATAAGTAAATTCAGGCCTGTGGAGCAAGTCAGGAGCTCTGGTTCCCCTAGTTTTATTTACAATGTCAATCCATCAACTATTTAAGATACAAATAGTTGTACTGATGGCTTTTACCTGATACTGCAAAAATTTGCCTGACATAAAAGTCATTTGGCGTACTCCATTACCAGAGGACCTAATTTTAAACAGGTCAAATTTAAGAAATTGCAGACATTTCAAAGGACATTTTATTTTAAGATTTATTGTTGAATAGGGTAGAACACCTGGTGAGATAAGGGGGAAAAAAATGCATTTTCCATTTCCTAATTTTATTTCTTCGATAGAATGGTTGAGGAGTTTAAAAATGTGATTGTGTGATAATCGGTTATTTATGTACTTTCTTTACAGACCATTGAAGAGTTTGTAAGCAAGGACATTAATTATTTAATTACTTTCTTTACAGACAATTGAAGAGTTTGTAAGCAAGGACATTAATTATTTGATAACCAGTCAGCCACGACCTAAAGCACGGAAAGACAAGAAGGATAATGAATTGGTTCCCAGCCCCTTTAATTGTGATCCCTCACCATCCCCTGGAAATGTGGAGGATTCTAAAGCATCAACTGTAAGTCCTACTACAGGGTTCTCAGGTACTCAAGGTCAGGGAAAAGCCAGATTTTTAGCTCACCTGTGTACAACATGCTCAAGATGAGCTTTTATGATCAACCTGTGTCTATTGTGTGTTTGACGTCATCAACAAATCTTCTCTCCTGTAAACACTTGGCCAATTTTGAACAAACTTAATAATAATGTTCCTTGGATGACCCTTTTCATAACTTGTTCTAGGAGTGTCAGGGCCAGGCTTACCAGATGTAGAGAAATTATAACACAATTTTTTAAAAATCTTCTCTCCTGTAATCACTCAGCCAATTTGGATCAAACTTGTCAATAATATTCCTTAGATGACCCTTTTCAAAACCTGTGGATGAAATTCTTATTTTTGAAAATATGGGGGGAATGCAGGGCTGGACTTTTAAGTCTTATGAGAAATAATGGAAATCTTCTCAGTAACCACTGGGCAAATTTGGGCCAAACTTGGAAAGAATGTTCCCTTTTGATTCACTGAAGAAGGGAGGCATGGCAAGTTGGGGCTTATGAGAGAAACCATGAAATAATTCTTTAAAAGTCTTCTCTTCTGTAACCACTAGGTCAATTCGGACCAAACTTGGCAATAATGTTCCATTGGTGAGCTTTTCAAATCTTGTTCATGAAATTATCATTTGTGAAAAAATAGGGTAATGTAGGACTTAGCTTTCCAGAATTACAAGAAACAATGAAAATCTCCTCCTCTTGGCCTATTTAGACCAAACTTGGCAAGAATATTCCTTTGGTGACCCTTTTCAAAAATTAGATTTAAGAATAATGAATGCATAGCCCTAAACCACCTGGCCCAATTTGGGCCAATTTGCAATCTTCAAAACTTGCTCTTGATATATTGATTCACAAAAAAGGGGGTTGTTAGTGGGTGGGGCTTATTATACTTTCAATATCATGAAATGATTATTTGAAGATCTTCATCTCCTAAACTACTTGGCCAATATGGACAAAACTTGACAGGAATGATCCATGGGCAACCCTTTTCAAAACTTGATTTTGAAATTTTTATTTGTTTTAAAAAAGTGGATGTGGCAAGACTCAGCTTATCAGTATTAGAGGCATTATGAAATAATTCTAAGGTGAGTGATTAAGGGTTATTTTGGCCCTCCTATTAGTTGTTGTTGCTGTTACATTTTAACACATCTGAGCACAAAGTGCTCAAGCTGGCTATTGTGATAGCTCGTCGTTTGTGCCCTCTCTCGGCGTTTTTTATGCCCCGTTTCGATGCGGGGCATATTGTTTTACCGTTGTCCATCTGTCTGTCTGTCTGTCTGTCATTCAGTCTCTCTGTCTGTCTGTCTGCAAAACTTAACATTGCCAATTATTTCAAGCCTATTCAAGATACAATGTTCATATTTGGCAAGATGATAGATCTCAATGATCGCATCTGCTGGTAAAAAGTTTATGGTCATGTGACAATGTCATCTGTCAAGGTCAAACTTGTGAAAAATTTGCTGTTTTGGGGGCATTCATGTTTCATAAATGCATCTTGTTTCTCATGGTTTTGGGAGTGGGTCCAAAACCAGGCATATAGGGAAAAATGCATTGTTTTCTCAAAAATTTGGAAAATATTTTTGTCATAGTTATGGGACAAGAATTAAGTCCTGTGTATGATTTACTGCAATACCTCTAAATTGATTTCAATTTAAACTGAACTCAGAGGCTTTCCATTAAAATCAGACATGTTCCAACTTTCATTTCCGTCCTGATCTTCAATCTTCTCTTTGCTGGAAAGGCCTGGAACCTTAGGATTAAAGTCTGTTGTTGTTGTTGTTTTTGACACCTAATTGATTAAAACTTTTTATAGTTATATTTGCTCATTTTGACACACATTTACCTAAAAACTGCCTTGTGAAATCTAATGTCAGTTTCACAGTGTGTCCACTGGAAATATTAGGAGATTTGTAACTCTTGGAAGGTAAAGTTGGGGTACTAAAAAAAGGAAGTACACTAGATCTTATAAGGACTTAACTCTTTTTCTGTTGTGACTGAAATATCAGTAATACAGTTCCCTTTTCAAGTTGTCAAAAATTTAGACTAGTCTAACTTTTAAAGGGCACTAGAAAATATTGCAGGTCTGATGTCTAGTTCTCACCAAAATTTGGAACATGAAGAAATGGGTTCGAAAAATCCTATAATATGGAGCTTTAAATTCCAGGACAGGAAGAAGCAAATGGGAAAAAAATAAACTGTAATTCAATATCAACAATTTCTTACCCAAAATGCTAATTCTAATGGTATTTATTTCTTTTTTGGTGTTTTATCTCAAATGAGTGTCATTTGATAGATTTCAAGAATGGCATAACAAATGTTTCAGGCAAATAAATATTGTGGAAGAGGTAGGTCATCTGAAAGACCGATCTATGCTTATAACAGGCAAACAGTACCGTTAGCCAAAAATAAATGTGCTGCAGTCATAGCAAAGTTCGTAATGCATCAAACTCTCAATCTTCAATCATGGTATGGAATGTGCTTGATCCCCGGAGGCGGCACATATCCTTTCTGTCATTTGTTACTGTTAAAAGAGGCTCTAAGTCCCATTCATACAAAACAAACCAAAAATCAATGCACTTGATCCAATTTTCTAAGTTGGATAGCAGAATATGACTGAAAAGTTGTTAAAAGAGGCGTTAAGTCCCATTCAAACAAACCAAACCAAAAAATAAGTCATACAAGCCCAAATCAAGGTCATCCCATTTGCTCCCATCATGGTGTACAAATGTGAGAAATATGATAATCAATAGAGTGTTTGCCCCTCCCACTGACACCACTGGCCATGCCTATTGACTAAGACAGGAAATTCCACTCCAATTTGATTTTGCAAATTTTATAGCAAATAACATCTAACAAAAAAGGTTGAATGGTTGGTTAGTGACCTAATCTATAGCTTATATAGTCGCAAACCCAATAAAAATGTTTCACATAAATTTCTGCCAATATTGGAATTCAAACTTCGTTTCCAGTCTTTATGAATTGTTTGATTGGTTGATTGATTCTTTGATTTACATCAGCGATCACTCAATTTGACCATAGGTTTCAGAGATATCAGAACGTGTTTAATTTTTTACATGGCAATGTGGAGGACGGTATAGCTTTATAAAAAATGAACAATGCCTATTGTTTTAACAGTTAAGCTTAACCCTTCCAAAAACGATGAAATTTTAGACTAGTCAAAATTGAAAGGAGTTGCAGATGACAATTCAATAGATTTTTACAACCTTCTAGGTAGAAAACATTGTGTAAAATGAAGAAATTGCTTGGTTCAAGCAATTTCTTCATCTTACACATGTTTTCCCAATTATTTTTAGCTCTACTGGCCGAAGGCCAATAGAGCTATAGCGATGGCTTTTTCCTGTCCGGTGTCCGTCCGGCGTCCGTCCGTTAAACTTTTCCTTGTTAAGGCGATAGAGTCCACAGTCTTCATCGGATTCCCTTCAAACTTTCCCAGGATGATTGTACCATCATAAGGATCGTTCCTTTCGAAATTGGGTATGATCCGTCAAGTAACATGGGAAAAGGGGCCTAATTAAAACTTAATTAAAAAATCCTCGTTTACGCGATAAAGTCCACAGTTCTAATCGTATTTAATTAAAAAATCCATTAAATCCTCGTTTACGCCATAGAGTCCACAGCTCTAATCGGATTCTCTTCAAACTTTCTCAGAATGATTGTACCATCATAAGGATCGTTCCTTTTGAAAATGGGTATGATCTGTCAAGAAACACAATAAAGGGGGCCTTATGAAAATTTAATTAAAAAATCCTCGTTAACACTCTAGAGTCCACAGTTTTCATCAGATTGTATTTAAACTTTCACAGAATGGTTGTACAAACATAAGGATCGTTCCTTTCAAAAATGGTAATGATCCGTCAAGAGACATGGGAAAAGGGGCTTTATGAAAATTGAATTGAAATATCCATTAAAAATCCTCGTTTACGCGATAGAGTCCACAGCTCTTATTGGATTCTCTTCAAACTTTCTCAGAATGATTGTACCATCATAAGGATCGTTCCTTTCGAAAATGGGTATGATCCGTCAAGAAACACAAGAAAAGGGGCCTTATGAAAATTTAATTAAAAAATCCTCGTTAACACTCTAGAGGCCAGTGTTTACATCAGATTTAATTCAAACTTTCACAGAATGATTGTACCAACATAAGGATCGTTCCTTTCGAAAATGGGTATGATCCGTCAAGAGACATGGGAAAAGGGGCTTTATGAAAATTGAATTGAAATATCCATTAAAAATCCTTGTTTACGCGATAGAGTCCACAGCTCTAATTGGATTCTCTTCAAACTTTCTCAGAATGATTGTACCATCATAAGGATCGTTCCTTTCGAAAATGGGTATGATCCGTCAAGAAACACAAGAAAAGGGGCCTTATGAAAATTTAATTAAAATATCCTCGTTAACACTCTAGAGTCCAGAGTTTACATCAGATTTAATTCAAACTTTCACAGAATGATTGTACCAACATAAGGATCGTTCCTTTTGAAAATGGGTATGATCCGTCAAGAGACATGGGAAAAGGGGCCTTATGAAAATTTAATTAAAAATTCCATTAAAAATCCTTGTTTACGCGATAGAGTCCACAGTTTTCATCGGATTCTCTTCAAACTTTCTCAGAATGATTGTGCCATCATAAGGACGTTCCTTTTGAAAATGGGTATGATCTGTCAAGAAACAGGGGAAAAGGGCCTTTTAAAAAAATTAATTAAAAAATTCTCATACATCATCTTGAGCCAACAATTTTCAAGGGATTCTCTTCAAACTTTCACAGAATGATTGTACCATCATAAGGATTGTTCCTTTCTGAATCGGATATGATTCCTCAAGAAACATAGGAAAAGGGGCCTTATTGAAATTTAATTCAAAGATATGTTAACACTCTGGAGTCCACAGTTTTCATCTGATTGACTTCAAACTTTCACAGAATGATTGTACCATCATAAGAGTTGTTTCTTTCAAAATTTGGTATGATCAGTCAAGGACCACAGGAAAAAGGGGCCCGATAAAAACTAGATTGAAAAAGTCCTCGAAAACACAATAGAGTCCATAGTTTTCAACAAATCCTCTTCAAACATTCCCAGAATGATTATTACATTAAATGGATTGTTCCTTTCGGAAGAAGTTTGATCCATCAGGGTTTCATTGGAAAAGGGGGCCTATGAAAATTTAATAAAAAAATCTTAGTTAACACATCATGGCCCTAGATTTCACCTGATTGACTTCAAACTTTCACATAATGATTGTACCATCATAAGTATTGTTCCTTTCAAATTAGGTCTGATCCATTGAGAAACATAGGAAAAGGGGCCTTAGGAAAATTCAATTAAAAAGAAATATTAATTAATGTAAGTCCACAGATGAGATTGGGTTGTCTTTATACTCAAACAGAATAATTATACTTTTGTAAGAATAGTTCCCTTTGGAATTGGTACAGATCCATCAAGTAACATGGGAAAAGGGGCTAAATGAAAATTCAATTAATAAAACCCACAGCTTTGATCAGATTTTGTTGAAACTTTCATGGATTGATTGGAAGGTCATAACTATCATTCTTTTCATAACAGGGTTCGAACTGTCAAGAAACACAGGAAAAGGGGCTAAATGAAAATTTCATTTATAAATCCTTGTTACCAAGTCCAGAGCTTTCATCGGATTTTCTTCAAACATTCACATAATAATTGTACAATAATAATGATTGTTGATGTTTGCATTAGACCTGATCCATCAAGTATCACAGGAAAAGGAGCATTATGAAATTTAATTTTAAAATCATTGTACCACAATAAAGTCAACAGTTTTCATCAGATTCTGTTAAAACTTTCACAGAATGATTAGTCCATCATGAGAATTCTTTCTTTTCAAATTAGGCGTGATCTGTCTAGTATCATGGGAAAAGGGGCCTTTTGAGAATCTTATCTATAATCCTTGTAACCAAGTCCAGAGCTTTCATTGGATTTTATTCAAATCTTCACAGAATCATTGTACAATAATCACGATTGTTGATGCTGACATGAGACCTGATCCTTCAAGTATCACAGGAAAAGGAGCCTTATGAAAATTTTATTTTAAAAATATTTCACCAAGATAAAGTCTGCAGTTTTCATCAGATTCTGTTCAAACTTTCACAGAATGTTTGTACCATCATTAGGATTGTTTCTTTCCAAATTGGGCCTGATCTGTCTAGTATCATAGGAAAAGGGGCTGTATGAAAAATTATTACCAAATCCTCATAAACACAACAATGTCCTCAGTCTTTATCAGAATCTCTTCAAACTTTAATAGAATGATTGTACCATCATTTGGATTGTTCCTTTGTAAATTAGGCCTGATTGGTTAAGTGACACGAGAAAAGGGACCTTATAAAAATTTTATTACAAAACATTGTTGTTACAATAAAGTCCTCAGTCTTTATCTTTTTCTTCAAACTATCACTAGGGTTGTTCCTTTGTACAATTGGTCTGATTTGTTAAGTTTCACGGAAAAAGGGGCCTTATGAAAATTTTGTTACAAAAATTCTTGACACAATTCAGTCCACTGTTTTCATTGATTCTCTTTAACTTTTAAAGAATGAATTTACCTTCATTAGAATTGTTCCTTTTGAAATATTCACAGAATGATTGTAGGGTCATAAGGTAACTTTCTTTTCGAAATGGAGTGGATCCATCATGAAACATGGGAAAAGGGGCCTTGAGGATTGTTGCTTAAAATGATAAAGGGGATAAAGCCCTTTTTTTTTTCTTTATGCATTCTTCTTTGAGCAATTAACTTCCTTAAATATCAGATTTCTTTAACGGAAAACTTGATAACCAGTAGAGCGTCTCAGGCCCTCATGGGCCTCTTGTTTCTTAGGGGCATCTAAAAGTGCCATAATGTTGGAAAGGGTTAAGTGACCAAATTTTTACCTGGCTGAATGTATCAAAGTGTTTCTTTGACTTCTTAAAGGTATCCAGAGATCTGCTGAGGTTTTTGAAGCAGGGTGACAATGTCTTACAAAAAAAATTGGGACATTTTACAAAATTGATGGATCACACTAACAGTCTAGGTACTAGGGATTTGCAACTAAGCGGACCCAATGGCCTTTATAAACTGGGTAAATCAATGAAACAAAACAAGTCAATAGAAAGTGAATAGAAAAATAAAAGCAATATGAGGTAGAAAACATTGTGAGAATAGGAGAAAATGCGTTGTTTTTTTTTTCTTTTCGAAACCATGTTTTCCATTGCTACATTTTCTAAGCACGCGAAAATATAGGATAGTGTGGTAAAGTCAAGATCTTTTATCAAGGTCACAAGTTTTGTAAACTTGATGCAAAACTTAACATTTTGCTATTACTCAAACATCTGAAGATACATGACTTGTATTTTCAGGGTTCCCACGGTCAGGGAAAAATGAAAAAAAATCAAGGTCCGGGAAATTTAGAAATATGGTAGAAATAAGGGAAAAGTCAGGGAATTTCAGATCAATTGTAGAAATTTTAAAGAAAGTAAAGGAAAAACAAGTGGCTATGGTAGTTTCTTCTAAAAAAAAAGAACATGGTGCTGTTTGTCATTGTGACTCATTAGAAAGCATATTTTGTTGATGTGTTTGTGAAATCGTATCTAATTTGAGTCTCCATTTAAGAGAGAAAAAATGCCTATGAGTCAGTTTTGTTTGCAAAGTGCAAACACACATTAGAAGAAACTGAAAGGGTTTTAAGCGCTTCTTGCCTTCAGAGTCGTTTTATGCTAGGTAAATGCCAATGATTTTGGTCAGGGAATTTTGAAATTTAGTCAGGGAAAAGTCAGGGAATTTTACTTAATGAAGTTTGTGTTTTCTAGCCCTAAAGACCATAATTTTCAAAATTTCATCAACTAAAAAATGTGGTCTGTGGTTTTGGACAAAGGTTCTTTGCGCTGATAGACATCAGTTAGTTGTAAGTTCAAGTTCATCCACCAAGGTCACTGTCACTTATCAAGGTCACATTTCCCAGAAAAGGCTGTTATTGGGACATTACACAAACACATCTTGTTCTTACTAAATGTTACATGGTTTGTTGTTAAGCATGACCTTTGTATTGTGAACAAAACTTTTCTAATCAAAGCACATTTTGTTTCAGGTTACAAGGGGCAAAGCCCTGGCAGAGAAAGCCAGAATTAACTCTAGAGAGGTAAGCTAGTAATAGATGTGACTTATGACCCCCTCTTTTCTATAGTAAACCTTTTCAATGCCAAGACTGTGGCCTTGACCCTTGAGGAACAAAGGAAAAAATCATCTTGCTTAATTTTTCTGATAGCCTGAAACTGGGGTCACTGTACTATTGACACATTAGGTGATAAGCCTTTAAATGTCACCTTTATACCCCAACCTACAAAGTAGAGCAGAATTTATTGTTCCTTGTATGTCTGTCCATCAGTCTGTCTGTAGATCTTTTCCTTCCTGCACTCTAATGCTAGAACCAATTAACAGACAACAATGAAACTTCACATAATTGATGCTAATGACCCAAGTGCCCTATTGTTTTTGGGTCACATTGATCAAGGTCAGAACCGACTTTTGATCGAAAACCATTTCCATGTTCTAACTCGAAAGCTATTTGACCTTGAGAATTTATGCACATGTTATCCAGTACCAAAGTATGTTTTATTCTTGAAGTGTGCTATTGTCATGCATAAAGTCAGCTTGGAAAGTCTGCAACCAAAGTCAAGGTCACAATTGAAGGTAAAAATTTTATGCTGGGGCATTTGTATCTATGGAACTTTTCTAGTTTTTTAACCCTTTCCTGTTCAAATACGGGATTTTACGCTCCTGTGATTTTATGCTCGAGAAAACATTGTGGAAAAAGAAGAAATTGCTTGTAACAAGCAATTTCTCCTTTTTCCACAATATTTTCTACCACATAGGATGGTTTCATTTCAAATAGCATCCAGTTTCATTGTCGTCTGCAACCTCTTTCAATTTGGACTAGTCTAAAATTTCCAAAAACGGGAAAGGGTTAATTCAATAATTTTCAGACAACCACTATGCTGGACAATGCAGAGAAGTGGGGTGTCAAGATTGTCAGCCTTGATGCTGCTTACAGATGGATTGATAAAGCCAACAAAGACTTCAAACACCAACTCAAAGACATGGAGAAAAATGAAAAGGTATTACTTAACCCATTCTCACACAGCGACGGTTTTAAACGCCTCCTAAATATAAAGCTTTGAAAAACATTCTGAAAAATGAAGAAATTGCTTGTAACAAGCAATTTCTGCATTATCCACCAAAGATTTTCAAGATTTCATCACTTTAAAATTGTCGTCTGCAACTTTTTGAATTTGGAACTGGTCTAAAATTTTATTGTGTGGGAATGGGTTAACACAAGGATAACTATTCAGCAAGGGTCAACACTAAGTTAGCTTCAATGGAATTCCACAGGAATTCATACTTATTACATCAGGGTTTCCCTCCAGATAATCAGGGATCCCTCCTTAATATACATATCAACTCATTCCCACACCATCCTGCCATTCTAAGCCCCACTTGAAAAAACTGCAAATTAGGACCAGTTGATGATACTTTAGCATCTGTTGTACTTGAGAAATATTGAAGGATCCTGGCGGAATTCCTAGCCTAGAATTGCTGAAATCCTTTCCAATTTTTTAAGATCCTTCGGATCCTTGGATACTGTTGGTGCGAATCCAAGTTGAGGACAGTTATTCCATTAACTCATTCCCACACAATGACGCTTTTTGACGCTTCTTAAGAAAAAAGCCTTGAGAAACATTGTGGACAATGAAGGAATTGCTTGTCACAAGCAATTTCTTCCTTATCAACAGTGTTTTCTACCCATAAAGACCATGATTTTCAAAATTTCATCAACTAAAAAATGTGGTCTGCAACTTCTTTCAATTTGGACCAGTCTCAAATTTTGTCTTTTGGTAACAGATTAATAGACAAGAAAATCTGAGACTTGTCCAAAAAGAAAGAAGTTACCAACATTTTAAATTGTATTTATATGGAGATTTAGACAGTTGCAACGTCATAAGGAGACTCAGGTGAGGATTATTGGGTCAAATGATTTTCTTGTTCTCCTTTTTAGGCTATGCAGAAGCAAAGATACCAGAATGCAAGATGTGAGTAATTATCATTATGTTGCAATAGAAAATGAAAACCATATGGATAGATGGCAAATTGTTCCTTCTTTTGCAAATCATTACCTTTATTATATGGTCCTTTTTTAGCTAAACCTGAGCACAAAGTGCTGAAGGTATTGTTATCACCTTATGTCCGTTTTGCGTCGCTAATCACACAGCGTGCATTGTCCGTAATCAACTTCTTTATACACATCACCTCAAAAAAGAAAAAGCCAGAAAATCATAAACATTGAACTCTGGTTGCTATGGCAACAAAATTGAAATTAAATAGAAAATATTTTCTCCTAACCCTGAAGGCACAGATTTTATGGTTTTCATGGCAACAAAAGAGAAATTTTAAAGAAATCTTGAAAAATCTTCTCTGGACCTAGAATGCGCAGAGCCTGTATATTGTGCATAGAAACATCAGTATATTGACTTCTTTCAACATTACCCTCTGGTCCTTGGGCAGAGCCCCAGGGATGTGGGATCTATATAGTTATTAAAAAGGATATTTTATGCATCATCCTTTGCAAAACTAATGGGCCAGTTTGACAATAGCTATGCCGTTGTCATAGCGTAGTCAGTAGCGCATCGGAATCCTAATCTTCAATCATGGGATTTCATGGGTTCGCTAAAGAGTTGTTGATTTGAAAAATGCAAACTTTGTGATAATTCGTTAAAGATATAATGAGTTACTGATTCAACTTAGAAAATCTTGTCCAACCAACTCTCCAGCCATGGCCATAGCACAGAGGTAGTGCTTGGTAGTCAAGGGTTCTGGGTTCAATCCCCAGCTGCAACAAAAATTCTTTCCTCCATTAGTCTCCCACAAATGGGTGGATAATCTTAATCCTAAGTGGGATGAGCAGCTGGAGACTTTAAAAGGATGTTGTGATAGTACTGGTATAAGAAATATGAGGAATCTAGAGCCAAGTTCTCCAGTGGCTGCGATATGTCTGAATTACTATCAAAAGTGGCGTTAATCCCATTCAATCAATCAACCAACTCCCCCTACTAAGTCAGATTGGCTTAATACCTGGAAGAAGTGTTTATTAGGAGTAGTGTTTCCGCCAGAGCGAGTTTTCTGTGTTTTTGATGCAAATAATTTGCTGGCAAAGAGACAAAATTCACGAAGTGCGTTTTTTGTGACACAACCTAAATTGACTTTGAAATACTAATAAGTATGATATAATGAACATTGATAAATTGCATGTTACAAGCAATTTCTTCATTGTCCACAATGTTTTCCAAAGCTTTTTTCAAGAGATGCTTACAAAGATGACCTTTCAATCAAACCTGACATTGTAACAAAGTGCTCAAGTTAGCTATTGTGATCACCTTTCATCCGGCGTCAGTCGTTCGTCAGGCGTTGTCTGTAAACAATTTCTTTAAACGACATCTCCTCCCAAACCAAGAGGCAAATTTGAACCAAATTTTGCAGAAATGTTCCTTAGGTGCTACCCTTTAAAATACCTTAAAGAATTGAAATCCGTTAAAAACTCTGGTTGCTATGACAACAAAAGTGAAATTTTAATCTTTAAAAATCTTCTCCTCCTGACCCAGAAGGCATAGAGCCTAGATATTTTGCATTAAGCATTAGCATAGTGACTTCTTTCAAAATGGCTAAAATCATCATCCTCTTGTCCCCAGGGGGGTGGGATTTATATAGAAATAAAGAACGATTTTTAGATGACATCTCCCAAACCACTGGGCCAATTTTAACCAAATTTGGCAGAAATGTTCCTTAGGTGGTCCCCTTTAAAAATAGCTAAAAGAATTGAAATTCATTAAATTCTGGTTGCAATGGCAACAAAAGTGAAATTTTAGAATAATCTTTAAAAATCTTCTAATCCTTACCCAAAAGGCATAGAGCCTGAATATTTTGCATGAAGCATCAGTAAATTGATCTCTTACAAAATAGCTAAAATCATGATCATTTGGTTCCCAGGGGCGGGGTGGGGAGGGTTTATAGGCATGAAGAGTCAGTTCATAGACTTCTTTCTTATTTCTGAAATTATAACTTATGGATCCAGAGGGAGGAAAAAGTTTTTCCCTTCTTTCAAATTTGCCCTAAAGCCTTTGAATTTGCAATTTAGACTTTTGGATCCCCTGGTACATAGTCTTTTATGTAAGTGTGGCCCACTTGTTTCATAATCCTAACCTTAACATGAAATTAAGGGTTGTCCTTTATCAGATTCATTCAAAGGATTTTGATCAGATGAAAAAACAGCTTTAATGGGCAGGGCTTATTTCCAAATATGGTAAAAGCTTTGAAAATCTTCTTCTTAGAACCTAGTAGATGGATTTTAACCAAATTTCACAGAAATGATCCTTGAGTGAACCCTCATCAGTTTCCTTCAAAGAATTTTGATGGGATGGAAAACATGGCTTTAATGGGTGGGGCTTAATACCATATATGGTAATCTTTGAAAATCTTCCTCTTAGAACCTAGTGGATGGATTTCAACCAAGTTTCACAGAAATGATCCTTTGCTGACCCTTTATCAGATTCCTTCAAAGGATTTTGATGGGATGAAAAGCACAGCTTTAATGGGCAGGGCTTATTTCCATATATGGTAAAAGTTTTGACATACTTCTCAGAAACAAGGCAATGGATTTCAACCAAATTTGACCTGAATGATCCTTGAGTGACCTTTTATCAGATTATGAAAAATATGGCTTTAATGGACAGGGCTAATATCCATATATGGTATATTCTGAAAACTTTATAAATTTCTCAGAAACCTGTTGATGGATTTCAACCAAATTTTGAGAGAATGATAATCAGATGACTGTTTCAGGGTTTTCCCTCGACTTTCAAAATAGGGGGGTCATTTTGCCACATTATGACCCCTATCAAATAAGATAAAGAAGGCTGTCTAGCTATTTTGGGGGTCATTTCTGAAAAATGGGGGTCCAAATTCAAAGAAGGAGAGGGTCATGGAAAACCCTGCTGTTTGTCAGATTCCTTCATATAATTTTGATTGGTTGAAAAACATGGCTATTATGGTTGTTGGTTATGTCCATATGTGGTATACAGTGAAAATTTTACATTTTAATAACTTGACTAGACTTTTGTAAAACAATGAAACGTTTGAAATGGTTCTTTAGAACATAATCAATGGAGGTACCCTTTTTGTTAGACTCACTTATACTAAAGATCAAGGTTACAATTTACTTTGAATTAGAAACAGTTCCATTGTCTGAAAGCACTCCCTCTCTAAGTAAGCACTAATGGAGGTATAGGGTTATTAGTCTGTTTTGTGATGGTCCTAGATAATCCATTTCCACACAATCCTGCTTTTCTACACCTCTCAAGAAAAGACTTAAGGAAAAAAAGAATGAAAATGAAGAAAGTGCTTGTTATTTATTCCAAATTCTCTTGACTTGAAATTTAGGTATGCAACTTTTAAATCAGACCAGTCAAAAAATCTGGCTTTGGTAATTGGTTAAACCTACTCTTATTTCAGATAAACTACTTGATAAACCTTTCATCAAGTTTGAGAGTGCGGACTATAATTACAGACCAGTGAGTGAGGATGCCCTATCTTGGCCTAATTTTGATGTGCATACTCCCCGTGGATCATGTCCTTTCGATGGTACCATACTTAAAGGGTAGGTTATTAATAGACCTGTCTCAGAGACAGCACACTTATAACATGAGAACTTTAGCCATTACCAGACAGAATTTTTTATACTGTTTCAAACTGAAAGTAGTTGCAGACAACTATCTTGATTTCATGAAATTTCTTTTTGTGTGTGTGTCTTTTAGTAGAGAGAATATCTTTGGAATGTAAAATATATGTCAACAAGCAATTCCTTCAATATCCACAATGTTTTGCGAAGATGTGTTCTTTGGATTGTTAAAAGAAGGATTATATGGAAAAGGCTAAATTAATCGGACACCATTTCCAACAATTTCACTGGTGTGTTACATGAAAATACTTTTTAGCTTGGACAGTCACACAGTGCGTTTAGAATATTTGCTGATTGTCTAAACCCATTCCAACACAATTGTTACAAGCAGTTTCTCCCTTTTCCAAAACTATCCTTCAAGACAAGAAAAATTAAAGAAAGAATTTAATAGAGACAAATTTTCGCAAGCTTAGAATTGTCACCTTGGATATCTTTCACTTAGGACCAGTCTGAAATTCTGTCCTTTTGTAATGGAAGGGACACTGACCCACCTTCTGATTCAGACGGGAAGTTCTACTCTGATATTTTAAGGCATTATTTTGAAAAATTTAAGGCCAAGAAAATGTAGCAAAAAATTAAAATCATTGGTTGGCTATCTAAATTCAAACGTAACTACAGATTGAATAAGCTGTAGTTACGACGTTAATGTTGCTAAAGCAACAAATTGTTTCACATTAATGTCGCAAATGTCAGAATTCGAAGTTCACTTCCAGTCTAAATTACGGATTTGATTGGTCCATTGAGTCTTTGATTCATGATTAGTCAAGATTGGTTAAGTAACTGGAAGTTTTAACTTGTTGATGACTAATCAGTCTGTACAAATAAATACGCTGATCTTAGTCTTTGCTTGGTACACTTATGTAATTGTTGGACAATTATAAATGATGATTAATTGTAACAGTTTACAAAATATGCTTGAAATGTAAAACTTTGACAAATTTACAGACAAACATTTAATATTAAGAAATACTTTGAATGAATTTTTTTTTTCAACTAAGCTAATTAGACAATGGATTCCCATTTTAGCATGTTTTTTCCCACTTTCACCTATTCGAAATTTTCACACAGATTAATTTTCCATTATCTGGGATAGAATTTGAAAAACAGTTACCAGTTCAAAAAGTTACTAAGATGTATTGAAAGAAAAAAAATATGAATTAACCCTTGTCATGATGAAAAAAACTTTCAGAAGTGCATTAGAATCAAAGGGCTGTTCATACTGGAAGTACAAGTTGTTGGCCATTATTTCTTTAAACCAACATCAGCTTGAAAGGAACTAGCAGTAATCGTAGACTAAGATCAACTGCACTTATGTGTAGGCTGATCTTTTTTTATGCTTCTTGTCAAAGAAGGGATAGACAGAGGTCAGCATGACAAGGGTGAGCCCATTACCATGCAGCAAAAATTTAGACTGGTCCAAATTGAAAGAAGATTGAAAAATCCTGTCGTTTGGTGTATTAAACATTGTGGAAATTAAGAATTTGCTTATATCTTTCTCTAGAGATGACAGGGGCGAGTTACCAGCAGCTCAAGTAGACATTCCAAGCGAAAATACGCCACAGGAAGAAAAGGATGGCATTGATAGTAATAATACAAAAACTACAATAGACTCTAATGTGGCCAATCTTTCAATAGAGTAAGTGTGGTTTTCCTTTTATTTAAGAACTCTTGTGGTTTATTATTTCTTTGTCCCTTCAATGGATTTGACAAAGTGTACAGTAAATATTGTATTAGGCAACCACTCAAGGGTTGACCAAAAAGTGGATGCTTAAGAGAATGGTTGCTTAGTACACTTTTTTTGCCAAGGATATGAAGGATTGACTTAATTGCATACATTAACTATTACAGATTTCTTGCTTCCTATGTTGTTTTGACTCATTAGAAATGTCTAATTTAGACAAATATAGTGAGTTCCAACAACCGGGGATTTAGTTGTGATTTTACTTATTAGAAATAGGCCTTCTACTTCTTACGAGCTTTTACATTAAAAAGGGATTTTGAATATGGTCTTTAAATGTATGTGGTTGCTTAATAGAATTGGTTGCTGGGGCAAGATCAACTGTAGTATACTGTTTTCTCAACAATTAACAAGTACATATGAGAGTTGTGCCTATTTTATAACTAGAAATTATTGGCCTCTAATAGGATTAGTTTGATTTGAAAGATAAAGGACAAAAAGTATTCATGCACAGTCATTGTATTTCACAATTATTAGATAAATGAATTAGGGAAAGATTGGCATAATAAGCCATTAAAAAAAAGAAAGGACTTAATGCAAGCTATGTTTCTTTTTCTCAGAACTATTTTTATATGACCGAATGGTCCTATTATATTATGGCCCCGTATATGCATCCATCTGTCTGTCCGTCCGTTGGCAATTTTTTGTGTGCGCAACTCCTCCTAGACTATCAATGGGAATGAGCTGAAACTTAGTATTTTTACTTTCTATGATGTCTTGTTGTGCATAAGACCTTTGAAATTCAAATCCAGCGTTCCATACTAACAGGAGTCAGGGAGTCCTAGACTCATAAAAAGTGGCCCCGACTCGTAGAATATCTGACTAGGCAGTCCGACAGACTCCTTTAAAATTCACCAGTAAACTTGTTAAATGGCAGCCGATATTGTTTGACAAAAATCCTTACAATCATTCTTACTCGTCTCGTTTTTCCTTTTAATGGACCTTAACCATTTATCTATCCATCTAAATAAATGTTAATCCCCAAAAAGTCGGATATTTTAATGATTTTATGTCTCTTTGCCACACCATCGGATACTCCAATTTTTTTCGGCTATTTTAAATCAAATGTCAGCAACTTTTGCTGTTTGACATTGAGATCCAATCAGAACCGCTTGTTCAATTCTAAGCGATCTCGGGCTTCCCGCAAAAATGATAGCAAATGAAAATCTAGGTCACTATATTTGGAAGGCATAGTATTTTTTTGAAACAGGACAGTTTTGATAGAAAATAAGAAAAATATGTATGAAAGAAATTCAAGAGTTTATTTGTATTTGATAGGGAAAAAAAGATATTGACGATTCAGTATCTTTGAAGATAAAATTTTATCAATGGTAGGTTAAAAAGGATACCATGATTTTTTACAAACACCTGTTTTGACAGCATGACAACAGTAAACAATGTGACGTAATGATAGATCACATTGCCAACCAAATGTCATGGCCGCCAAACTTAGGAAATATTTTATGTACTGAAAAGAAACTGGTATTAAATGATTGATACAATTGATATTATTATTATTTTGATAGAATTTTTGTGTAGAGAGTCGCTTATCACAAAACAAACAATATTAGGACTTGCAACAATGCACAAAGAATGGTGGTAGTCATAGCCCTCCCCAGCAAATTATCAGAAAGAGGGCTACAATATCACAGCTAGCTGGGATCGTACACCTGGCTTATGTATGTTGGTGAGAAAAATGAAATACAATGTTTGTATTAAGTATGAGAACTTTGGAAGTTTTGTAACAGGTTGCAGCAATTTTAGAGTTGAGGCAGTGAAGAGGCACAATACTACCCAGAGTCACATTGACAATGTAACTAAAGAGATGCTAAACAAAACACAGAGCTCAACCAATCGACTGCTCGTTCATTACTCAAACTAAATAAATGATCTATTTTTGACAAACTTCCAAAGCCTGGCAAGTTACTAAATTTCAGTGCATTGATTGAGTAATCTCATCACTGTCTCTTAAAAGGTGGTTATTTTGATCAATATTCATGTACAAAGATAAGATTTTTCTAGTGTACATTTTCAAATTAGCATTTTTCATTTTCATTAGGATATGGAGATGAGCAATATCAAATGATCTTATACCAGTTTTGATGATGAATAAATTAATACATGTAAACACCATTTTCATTTTTTATTCGGACTCCTTAATTTTCCTCCAGACTCCCTGACTTCTTAAGTAAGTGGAGAAGTAAGTGTCTAACGCTGAAATTGCTCCAGTCATTCTTCAGTTTTCTTGAATTATCTGCCCTTGAATTGAACGAAAATCACTATGTTTATTTCTTGAGTTATCTAAAATTATCTGCCCTTGAATTGGTTGAAAAATCCTTTTATTTCTTGTGAGCACACTTTCTCCCATTTTGAATGGGAATGAACTGAAACTTGCCACAATGATTCTGTATGATGCCGGTTGTGCTTAGGACTAAAATTCGTTTGATATGCCAACTTTTTTTGAATTATCTGCCCTTTACTTAGCAATATAGCTTAAAATTACAGGTTTTTTTTTTTTTTTTGAGTGTGTGCACAACTCCTCCTACAAATTCTATTGCTTTGAACTGGATCTTGCCACAATGTATCTCTGATACTTTGTTGAGCATAAGGTCTTTCTTGAATTATCTGCTCTTGAATTGAGAAAATTCAATTGTCAAGGTCATTATGAGCTCTGAAAAACCTAAACTGAACCATTGTAATAGTTTACTTGTCAAGATCAGTTTTTTAAGGTCATATTTTTAGCTCACCTGAGCACAATGCGCCAAAGGTGAGCTATTGTGATTGGTCCGGCATCCATCTGTCCGTCAATAAACAATTATTAAAAAATCTTCAAATCCTAAACCATAAGGTCTAGAGCTTTGATATTTGGTACATGTCATCAGCTATTGACCCTCTACCAAAATACTTCAAAGAATTAGAGTATTCAAAAAAAAAGCCCTTTTCTGTTGGAAACCTGATTTTTCAAAGGAATAAAGAAAGAAATCTTTGAAAATCTTCTTCTCCCAAACCATAAGGCCTAAGGCTATGATATTTGGTACATATCATCAGCTAATGACCCTCTACCAAAATTCTTCAAAGAAGTACTGTACCCTTAAGATTAACCCTTTTCTGTGCGATCCCTGATTTTACAAAGAAAATCTTTGAAAATTTTCTTCTCCTAAACCATAAGGCTAAGAGCTTTGATATTTGGTAAATACAGTCAAACCTGGTCATCCTGTCACCTCCATTCAGCGTGCACCTGTCTGACACGGCCAGTTCAATGTCCCTCGATCTAATTTACACTAAATTTAACCTGTATTCAACAAGCATATCTAAATCGCGGTCAACGGCCATCAAAATCGTGTCCCATTCTTTAAAATAACCTGTGTTTACGTCCATATTCGGGCCCTTGGCAATTTTCATGAGTAAGTAATTATCACAGCACATAATTGTCTTCGTATTATCTATTCAAGTGTCAAAATCAGATAAACATTCACATGTATTGCCAATTAACAGATGTTTTGAAGATAACTTCGAAGTCGTCAAAATTCCTATTTTTGTTATATTGCTCTTATTCAGTGATTGAATTTTATGCACATGATATTCAAACTTTATCAATAAAGTTTAATCAAGAATGACGATCGAAATTACTGTTCTTGGAAAGTAATCTATTTTCGTTTTCGTACAGAGTTTGTTTGCAGTTTTAGAAGTGAGAAATGAGTAAACAAACACGCTTAATGACTAATTCTGAATAGATTCTAGATTGGAATTTTATTGAAATATAGTGTTTTATGCAATCACCAAAATTATCGAGCAGACTGATCCTCAATTGACCGTCCGATATTATTTCAATTGTTCGATCTTTCCAAAAAATAATCACGACTGTTTAATCCGATTTGAACCTTTCAATTTCGATTGATAATCTAATCGATTTCATGAGCATATAGGCCTAATAGTATTCTTACCAAAATGAAAAAAAAATGTATGAATGAGCTGTTTTCTTGTTATTATTTGCTTTGAAAAAGAATACTTTCTAGCCCCCCAATCATTTTGTTATACAAATATCCGGCCATCACCTTGACAGGCCGACCTGTATTAAGCAAGCACCTGTCTTAAGCAAACGATTTTGGCAAATCCCTTGACGGCTTGCTTAAGACAGGTTCGACTGTATCATCACCTATTGACACTCTACCAAAATACTTCAAAGAATTATCGTATTCTGAAAAATGGCCATTTTCTGTGGGATCCTTTATTTTTCAAAGGAATAAAGACAAAAATCTTTGAAAATCTTCTTCTCCCAAACCATAAGGTCTAGAGCTTTGATATTTGGTATATATCATCAGCTATTGACCCTCTACCAAAATACTTCAGAGAATTACCCTATTCTATAAATAAGCCCTTTTCTGTGGGATCCCTGATTTAACAAAGGAATAAAGAAGGAAATCTTTTAATGTCTTCTCCTCCCAAACAATAAGGCTTAGAGCTTTGATATTTGGTTTATGTCATAAGCTATTGACCCTCTACCAAAATACTTAAAAGAATTACTGTATTCTGAAAATTAGCCCTTTTCTGTGCGATCCCTAATTTTAGATAGGAATAAAGAATGATATCTTTAAAAATCTTCTTCTCCCAAACGATAAGGTCAGAGCTTTGATATTCTGTATTTATTGATGTCTATACTTCAAAGAATTACCATATTCAGGAAATTAGTGCTATAAGGTGGGACCATCAATATAACTAGGATTAAAAGAAAATCCTTAAATATCTTCTCCAAAATAATTGAATAGGGGGTTTTGCTATTTTGTATATAAAGCCATGAACCATCATACTTAGGGGAGCGATTTAGGACCATCATGGTTCTCTTGTTTTTGCTTGTGGTGAGTACTTTCTGTTGAAACTTCTTTCAAAGTCAATTCTTATATCAATTGTATTCAAATTACAGAATTTAACCATTGTTCATGATGTTGAATGATAAGTTATTATAAAGCTGTCTTGTTTCGCAAGTGTGAACAATATTATTCAGGTGATAAGATCTTTCTATTGACAAATCATTAGCTATCATTCAAGCTCAGACTACTGACAAGCCAAGGTTACTGACAAGCCCCTTTGGGCGAATATGTGCTGCCCTGCGAAGCTCTTGTTACCCAATATGATACATCATAGTATGTGGTCTAAAACTTTGTTCAAAATTACCATTAATTGGCCATGCCCATTGACTCCGACAGGAAGTCCCACTTCAATTTCAAATGGCGTTAATCTGCAAAATTTATGCCCAGTAGCATGTAATATTTTAGTGCAACGGTTGGTTGGGGAACTAAACGTCTTAACTACAGCTTGAATAAGCAGTAGTTACAACATTTAAGTCACCAAATCAACATATAAGCTTAACAAAAATGGTGGCCAATATTGGTGTTCAAAACTCACGTCTAATCTAAACAGTTTATCGACTTTCGTATGGAATCTGCTCAGATCTGAGCTGCAGGAATGCAGAACCAATTCACCTGACACAAGGAACCATTTCACCTAATTATCACACCATTAACTGGACAATGTGCAATAAATCTTCCTGCAAGCCCATTACAAGCATGACTTTCTTGAAACCAGAGCTGTTGTGAGAGTTAACTGTTTCTACTTCTACGAGATAACAAGAAATAAAATCACAGTTTGGAGTATTTCTCGATTAGTTGAATTTTTTGTATCAAGCTGGAATTGAAGACTATTTCAAATTACTGAAGAGTTACAAGAACGATATGAAGGTAGGTCTTTTCTCAGTTTTATCAACTTATATCAAATATTCACAATACTATTAATCCTTGTTATACTGAATAAAATTTCGAAAAATGTAACTCTTGCTTGAAGGGACAAACAGGTGGTGAAGACTTAGAGTAGACTAAACATGTATGTGTAGGCTGATCTTTTCCCATACCTTCTTCCTAAACAGGAACATTCCTGGTTCAGCATGACAAGGGTTACTAATCTTTAGATATATTTTAACTGTATGAAATCAAACTGTATCGAGCCTTTTTCAAGATCCAAAAATGCTGCAGACGACAAATTTAAGCCTGCATAAATTCAGAAATAACCATATTAAAGGATTAAATGGTATAAAACATTGATCACAAAAGAAGAAATTGATAATGCAACCACATATAATTTCTCTTTTTTTACATTATTTTTTTATTTGTGTAAAGTCTCGGGGAAATGAAAACTAGTGGTTGTACTGAACATGGTTGGATTAACCTGTTTGTAAAAAGTAATACATAAAGTGAAATTCTTTTTTATGTCTTCAATGCCTACCTTATTCTTAATTACATAGTATTTGATTGTTAGCGGTAAAATTTTAGACTGGTCCTTATTGAAAATTGCAGACTACATTCAAAGTTTCTCCTTTTCCCTTAAATTTTTCTATGATTATATTGCTCAATAGCATCAAATGCGTCATTGTGTGGTAAAGATTTCTTAAATTCTACCATTTTGAAATAAGTGTTTGCATCATCTTTCAGTTTGGACAATGCAGACTTCATGTTTGAAACGTAGATGTTTTTTAAATACAAAATAATGGAGCTGAACTTGTCAGCTATAGAAAGCTGTATTTCAAAAAGTGTTGTAACAAAGCAGTTTGCACATTTATTGATATTTGGTTAATCATAACTTAAAATGATTTTATATGGGGGATATTACTTATGCTTTCATTAGTATATATTGTTGATAGTATCATGTACAATAATGAGTAGACTGCCATATCTGTTCATTTCAATTATTGAGACTTTTCCGCAAATTTAAAGAAATGAAATTTGTGCACTTGGCACAATCTATTAAACAGGAGTCATCAAAATATATACTTTTTAGCTCCCCTGAGCACAAAGCGCTCTATTTGAGCTATTGTGATTGGTCATCGTCCATATGTCCGTCAGTCAGACTGTCTGTCCGTCCATCCGTGAACAATTACAAAAAAAAAACTCGTCTACTCCTAAATTAACCATTGAATGTCGACAAAAATTCACAGAAATAATCTTTAAGAATTGCTCTTCCAAAATACTTCAAAAAATTGAAATAAATGAAGAATTCTGGTTGCCATTGCAACCAAGTAAAAAAAATCTTCTCCTCCCAAACTTTAAGGCCCAGAGCTTTGAGAATCCATATATTCCATCATCTATTGACCCTCTACTTAAATACTTCAAAGAATTACCGTACCTTGAAAATTAGCTCTTTTCAGCACGATCCCTGATTTTACAAAGAAAAAAGAAGAAAATCCTTGAAAATCTTCTTTCCCTAACCATAAGGCCTAAAGCTTTGATATTTGGTGTAAATCATCATATATTGAACCTCTACGAAAATACTTCAAAGAATTACCGTACTAAAATTTGCCCCTTTTTGCCCTGATTTTCTACAGAAAAAAAAGACAGACATATTTGAAATTTGCATCTCCCAAACCGTAAGGCCTAGAGCTTTGATATTTGGTATAAATCATCATCTAGTGAACCAAAATACTTTTAAAAATTACTGTACTCCGAAAATTGGCCTTTTTTCGTGTTATTCCCTGATTTTACATATGATTAAAAATCTTCTTCTCCTAAATAATTAGGCGTAGGGATTTCATATTTTGTATGTCATTAAGCCTTGAGCCATCAAACGCAGGAGATCAATATAGGACCATCATGATCCACTTGTTTCCACAATGCAACCAGTCTATCACAATGGGATCAAAGCTTAATCCATTTTTGCGTTGCAATTTGAAAGTTTTGCTAGTAGTTACTTTTTTATATACCAAATGGTAGGTCTGTTTTGTACCCAAGTGGTATAATTTTGACAAACATGGTAGATATCTATCATTTCCTAGGCATTAGAGTTAACCCTTTCCCGCACAAGCCCGCTTTTAACATCCCCCAAGAAGCAAATCTTAGGACAGTCTGACGGACGGTGACTGATCACAATAGCTCCCCCAGAGCACTTCGTGCTCAGGTGAGATAAAAAGTCATCAACTTTAAATCATTGTCTGTAACTTCTTTCATATTTTCTCTAATTGAGTAGGCAGAATGAATACTATTTTAAGGCCTGTTAATACTTGTAGATATTTTTATACTATTTTAATTGTAAAATTTGCAAAAAACAAATTTAACCTATTAATTTTTAAAGGTATCAAATGGAGGAAAAGATCAAGCTCAAGAGTCTTCGGGATTTGACTTTCCTAAGAATTGGTAACTCCTACTGGGTTGAATGCAAAGAGTTAGCTTCCTTTCTCAAGACTGAAACAAAAGAGAATGAGCCGCATATCAAGCTGGGCAATTTAATTCGTGATCTGAACACTTACAAAACTGGTATATCTGTATTAAATGGTAAAAGAATAGTGTGTGCTTCAGCAGTGTTAAGATACATGCTGAAACTTTCTGATAAATATGTGATATGCAACAAAGTTTTATCGGAGATAGTAGGACTTTTATTTGGCTGCAGCAAAGAATCTTTAGGTCATTTAGAGTTGTATACAAAAATAGCAGGTTTGGAATTATGGTGTGAAGAACAGCTATTAGACATCGAAATTAAAGACTGCAATACAATATATAAGGACTACAAGAACAAATTCAGCCCAAGTGAATGGAAAAAAATATGTTACTTTGAGTATCATTTTGAAAAGGGACACAAATCAATTCTTGACTATGGCAAGGAAATACTAGCGAAATATAATTTTTTGGACACAATAATTATGTCACAGAAAATTGCTCAAGGGTCTCAAAAGAAGTGTGAGGAAACTATCGTTAATAATGCTCATAGAAAAATGGTTGCTGAAGCATTTAATGGTCAAAACTGTTTCCATAATGATACAACACATTCATATGTTATGATAGATAAATCACTGAATGATTGTCTTGAAAAATATGCAAATATAAGAGGTCAGTGTGTCTGTATAAGTTGCAATAATTCATGCAATCACCAGGGAGATGTTCATGTTGTTGTTGAGTTGAAAAACCATGCTACTGAAAGTCTAATTGATATAGCAGATTTGTTGGCAACTGAGTTGAACAGTGTTCATAGTTTGAAATCAGAGCAATACGTCTTTGTGCAGGATGGAACACTTGAAAGGTTCCGATGCAAATTCTGTGAGAATGGTGAAACTCATCGGTTCCAGCTTCAGCTTGATCTCTATTCTAACCAGCATGATTTTGTAGTAGGGACCGCTGTTACACAGTTACAAGACTACAACGATTCTGAAATATTTGAGCAAGTTCCAAATCTTAAACTTTGTGCAAATTGTTTCAACTATATAACACCGGCTATTGATGATCCGTTAGATTGGCGATCAATGGATATAATGTCAGAATGGCTCCACCATGTCCCAATAGAAGTCCAGATCTTTTTTTCAACCTGGTTTATTAACAAGAGGAGTGTAAAGCGAAGTATGGATCAACCTTTGTTTCTAAAGGGAAAGCTTACAAGACTCTATGGACTCTTTGACTCTGGACTCTCAATGTTAAACAAGAAATACAGCGGGGTTATTCAACAACTAAACTCAGAGGAGCTCCTTGTGAATTACCATTCTTTAGTAACAGTTTTTGACACAACATCAAATTTAGGCTGTACTCAAAGCCTTCGTACCGCAGAAAGGTGGCTGAAAAGAGCATCCGACCCCAGTGTTTCTTATTATGAGACATACATTAAAAGGTATCCTTTAGTGTATCAGTCATATAATGAAACAGAAGCATCAACCCATGCAGTGAGCCTTCAGGATTGTTACTTAGTTTTTTTTATGGACAACCTTGTCCGATTATCGACACATGTAGATCCAGATCCTGGAAATGGACGAACATCTAGTATCTGTACGCTTCCAATTACCCTTAAAGGGCTACCACGTGACAGTAAAGTCACTGAATCATGGCATTTAGATGAGTGCACAGATCTCTCTGGTAGTTGCAACTGCATGAATCCAATTGATTTGAGCACAGAAGATTACAACCTGCTTATACATTGTACATCTGCGGAATCACATGCTTGGGACAATTTCCAACACCAACTTAATTGGAGTCTTCTTAAACAGTGTGTTGAAAAAGAAGTTCTCTCTGAGGCTTTACATTTGTCTACAGAAAATGTTTCTGTCGCGAGAAAAAATAGAAAAGGGGCCTCAGGATTAGAAAAACACCAAGATGAGAAAAGCCCAATCGAAGATACTGAGATTGATGCTAAGTCCACAAATCAGAGTCTGTCAATTTTTGATGATATTGGAATTCAAAATTTAGAATCTGAGTTTGTAGAGTCAATGAATTTAAATGAAACAATAGATGAAAATCAGTTCATTGAGGGATTATGTGCTGAGTCAGAGCAGAGCAACATCCTACAGAGCACTTTGATAGAAAGTACAAATTACCAGGAATTAGAAGATCAACAACCCAAAGAGAATGAGGCACAAGCACAACTTGAGTTCACTGTTCCACCCCTTTTATGTAGGCATCCTATTCCTGCAACAGGTAGAGATGACTGCAAGGCTAATGTTAGGCTAGTGTTGGATGAAACTTTGCTTAAATTGGACAGACGACCATCACAAAAAGACAGAATTCTCTTTGCACCTGACCATAAAATATCAAATAATGTCATCAAACTCATGAAAGAGAATAAGAAATATCAACAGTTTCTTCTGGAATTTCCTGTTCTTCACCTCAGAAAATCCAAAATTGTAAACCTGTTTAGTGCTTATGAAAAGGCTGGACTCAATCATATGTTACAATTTATGAAAGATTCTGAGCAAGAGGCTGATTGGAGAAAGCTGATAACATTACAAAATATTGAAACAGCTACCAGAAATGTGAAAAGAATGTCTCTGGCGCTCCACCTGGCTTTATTTTCAAAGTTTTATGCAACTCTGAGTGACCACAACCAGTCCTCCCTTATTGCGGATCTACACAGCATGTCTTCAACAGACCTATCTAAAAAGTGGGACCGTACCTTCAGTAAATTTTGTGAAAAGGGATGCAATTCAAATGCAACATTCGCCCTTCATCACAATATTTTGAATCATTGTGATGAAATTGTTGCTATCTCTTTTGCTGAAAGGATAGGAGGACCAGATGGATATAATTTATTGCTTTCAGCCATAAAAAAATCTCTTCCTTTTGCTTTTCTAAATGGATCTTCTTCATATGCAGCATTCTGTGTAGAACTACTCCATGAACACTATCGAGCAGGCCACTTCCACAGAAATATGAAGATGACCTTGTTTTCCACTCCTCATAAGAACAGCCAAATCAATGTTGCATTGGATACACAAAGAGAGATGGATCACAAAGATGCTATCAAAGCCTTTAGACCAAGATCAAATTTGGAGTCCGTAGTACCAAGAATGACAGTCGTCGACCATTTCATGGATGTCCATCGTGTTCGTACGGATCTCTTTAGACCCGGCAGAGATGATACTTTTGATGAGTTTTGCAAGGACACCCGATGGGAAAAATCAAATGAAACATCATCACAGGAAAGTGTGAATGAAACTTTCTTGAACAATCAGCGTCAAGTAAAACTTACAGAAAAAGATTGGAAGCACTGTTTGCCTCTCCTAAGAATGTTAGAACGTCAAAAGGCATTTTCCCTTGAGGACTCCCTAATTCCAGAAAACATATATGCCTCAAATGATAGTAATCATTTCCTTGGGTGTGAAGTGCTTGATTCCAACTCCTACAGTATTGGACGATTCCTTATAAAGAAATATGCAGCGTCAAATAATCTCTTTGGGCTAGAGCAGAAAGATTTACCAGATATGCAAGATGTGGAGGGACCTAGGAGTTTAGTGAGAAAGGCATTTGGAAAAGGCACAACACTTAGGCGGTTCAATAACAACCCAAATCACAATAAGCAGATGAATAGTATAGACCGGGCAGAAAAGAAAAGGCAATCCAAAGTCAAAAAGCAAACAAAGGTTTACAATTGTTTAAGTTCAGAGATGAACACATGCCAAGCATTGCTAAATCCAGATGGGTCTAAGCCACCAGTAGCAAAAGCGAGTGGTATCAAAAAGGCTCTGTGTGTTGCTATTCGTTCATTGAATTCACCTGAAAGCAATAAAAATGAAACAACATTCATTAAAGAGGGCATTGATAAGATTGCAGGAGACATTGTGTCAAGTATCACACACGCTACAATTGAATTTGCAGGGATTAAATTTCGTACCAAGGCTGCATCAGGCCATGAATACATACAACATATTGAAAATGGAATTCTGAAGAAAACCATGGATAACTTTCCTAACGTGAACACTATTGTTATTTGTGAGGAAAAATATTCATTCACTCCTGATGATTTCAAATTTGCAACAAGGGTAAAACGAAACATAAAAGAGAGCATGTCAATTGCGCATTTAAAGAGTGGCGATGAGATCCTTTGTGAAAAAAAGATGTCCAAATCCGCAATCATTGGTACCACAGAAGGTAAAAAATTGATAAGCAATTACTTAGCCAGAAATCTGACTAAGCTTGACATTAGGCAAAATCTGAAGTTGGTAATAGATAGTGAGCTTTTGATTCAGTGTGAAAGGAAATGTAAAAATAGTGAAACTTGTTGCCATGAAAGATATGCTTTACCAGTTCAATGCAGCTTCAACAGAGAAGGAATTTCTCAGCCAGAAATTTTGAAAATTCACCAGAGGAAAGGAGAAGCAGAGATGTCACAAGTAGACTGGTTATCAACGATACAACCAGAATTGACCCAGAAATGTGCTGCTATAAGCATTGTGTCCTCTGGAGATATTGACAGTGTCCTGATACACATGGTTACATTATCGCTTCATTGGCCTAGGTTTGAAAATGGATCCTTCCAAAACCCTGTATATGTAATGTTGCAGAAAGTTAAACCTGATATTTATTGCATCACAGATCTGATCATGTTTTTTGAACGTATGATGGGATTTAGACTAGCCGGTCTATATATCGCTATAGTGTGCCTTCTAGGTGGAAATGATTTCATACCAAGATACCATGACAAGACACACGATAAATGGATGGCAGTGTTTTTAAAAGACAGACACTTATTAATGTCTTTGCTTATAATCAAGGAAACAAATGAGCTAGATGTACCAACAAAAATAGAGATAGATGAAACTATTTATGTTCAAGCTCTTAAGATACTGTATGCAAGAAAAATGGACAATTTAGATGAACTGACACTTGAAGAGGTTAGGCAGTTTACCATTAAAGCCCCAGGAAAAGACTTTAGGATCCCTACTCAATGGATGCCACCATTAACAGCCGTCAAGTCTATGATTAAGCTTCTAAACCTTCACATAGAATACATGTTGACTGCATGGTATCATGATGCTAAATTGCCAGTCTTCCTTGGAAAGGGGTGTCTTATAAAGGACTCTGAAACAGGTTGTGTTAAATATGACTTTGGAAGTGATGTCAGAGTATCTGACACATCGGAGTTGATTCAAGTGAATGAAGATAACTTGGCAAAAAAGATGAGGATCCGCGTACCTAACCATAAGCGCAACAATGACACTCGTACACCGCAGAAAGATGATGCACCCTCAAAACGGCTGGCACAGAGGTCAACTCCAAAGTAATTATGCTAATCTTTAATTCTAAAGAATACAATATTATCCTTTAATTGATTGATTGATAGATTACCACTGCACTGTGGCCGCGGCTCTTTATCCTTTCAACTTACAAGTAACATTTTGTAACATTTTTGAGGTAAGAAAAATTTAGAATGACATGCAATTCTCCCTCACCTGCAACTTCATTGAACGATGCTTTATGTTGTTGTCTTAATTATATGGTATGTCTCAAAATATTGGCTTTATTTTTTTTTTCAGAAAAATGAGGAAGCCCAAGTGTTCAAAATCACTACAGCTACAACCTTCGGAAGATCACTAAGGTATATAGAAAAATTCTGTTTATTTTCATGTTAATACTGTATGTTATTGTCCCGTAAAAGAGTGATATAATTATAAAAAGAGTTCCTTGTTCGGCTTACATCTTGAAGAAATATTTCTATAATTATAAAACACGATTCAAACTGTATATTCAGTATTTCACACATTATAAACTTTAACTGAAAAACAATGACACATAATTTTGGCAGCTTTATTTATCATGTAAAGGACTAAGATGTATATGATTTTTCTTTGTGCTTTACTTAAAAGTGGTCTTTATTTTTATTTTTCAGTTCGATAAAGCTAACAGCAAAGTACCTTTGTGTGGGCTATGAAGATTCTTTCTACAAAGCTTTTTATTGGTTTAGTTTCCAATTATGAATTGACTCTTGAATGGTTAACTAATAAAAGAGCTTATTATATTTATTCAACTCTGGCGTATTTTAAAACTAGTTGAACTTGAGAATAGCTGTAATAGTATTAACCCTTTCCTATTCAATCCCTGGTTTTACCTCACAGTTCAATCCCTGGTTTTTACCTCCATGTGATTTTATAGTTGAGAAAACATTGTGGAAAAAGAAGAAATTACTTGTAAACAGCAATTTCTACTTTTTCCACAATATTTTCTACCCTACGGTATGGTTATTTTGCAAATTAAATCCACTTTTAATTGTCGTCTGCAAAACATTTGAATTTGGACAGGTCTAAAATTTTGCAAAACAGGAAAGGGTTAAAGATTAATGCTGTGTATCCCTTGGAGGTTAAGGAATTTCGTATGTGTTTCAATCTTGGTGGTAGCTACACACATTTCTCCCAGTGGTATTCTTTGCTATTGTTGACCTGGCAGGGCAGAGCAAAATAAAGAACCATTTTATTGTTTAGGTTATTTAAGTCGTTTTTCAGTTATAATTGGGATATAAGTTGTAATTAACAATTGATATGTAACACATATTTAATTTCCTGTCCACTGATTCTTTGTCTTTATTTTTTCATCCTTGAGAATTTTGAATATGATCATACACTCATTGAAAAGGGAAGGGTGTTTCGTGTTCTCTAGCAAAACTAGGATACAAAAAGAGAATTTTTTTCTTTTCTCCTCAATTTTATAATCATTAAAATGCAGTAGCAATAGCTGGTGTTTTAAGAAATCATATTTTACTACTAAAGTTTCAAAGATAAGAATTTAAATTTGCCCCTAAACTGAAAACTTACCAACTTGTCAAATTAGCCCACGGCTTAGCCATGTACTGTCAGGTCAGAAATAGGAAAAAACATCTTTTATGTAAAAACTTTTTTATCATGCTGTATAAAAACATTATAATAAGGAAATGGATTTAAGACTGGTACACAGTTCATTTGTGATTTATGGATAAAATTTAAGCCTTGTGATTGCGCCGCTGAAGAAATTAATTAAGTGATTTCTTGTTTCTTACTCTATTCACTGCTGTATTTTAAGCTTAGTTGCTATAAAATGCATTTGATGTAGAATACCCGTAATGCACCTTTTTGGAACTTCGGAAACTCGTACCCTTTGATGAGTAAAATGCTGTAGTAAATACGTCATTAGATAAAACATAGTGAAGCTGAAATGTTACAACATCACACGAAGAATCTCGACTTCATGCCGATTTCCGAAAAAGCGCTTTGTGGGTATTCTATCATAAAATGTAATCTACTGTTTCTTACAATCTAGACTAGCCTGAAAATCGCCATCTAGAAAATGGCAAGAAACTGTCCGGTCAAAGAAATCACAAATTTTCACAAAGAATGTCAACACTCAATTGGCTTCGATCAAAAAATTATAGTGTTAAGCATGCCGAAAGAGAATAAGATAAGCCTTCATACAGTTTTACTTCTTTGCAAAACACGTTCACATGTAGATACTTTTTTTTCCACCTGCAACTTGTGGTACTTTTTATGCCCTGCATCCAAAGATCGGGGGCATACTGTTTACAGTTGTAAAAAGCCATTTCTCTGTTTGCCCATTATGTTTTCTTGTAGATGTGGTAAATATTTATTCAAATTACACATACTTTGAATGTCATCTGCAACTTGGACCAGTCCAAAATTTTGTCATTAAGGAATGGGTTTCCGCAGAATTGGTAAATGGCCAAATTTAACCCTTTCCTGTTTTATGAAATTTTAGACTGGTCCAATTTGAAAGAGGTTGCAGACGACAATGAAAAATGCATGCAATTTGAAATATGACCATCCTATGTGGTAGAAAATATTGTGGGAAAATGAGAATTTGCTTGTTACAGGCAATTTCTCCTTTTTCCACAATGTTTTCTCAAGTATAAAATCACAGTGACGTAAAATCCCGGGTTTGTCCAGGAAAGGGTTAAAGCACAATAATTTTGATGGTCATTTTAAAGTACTAATTTTGAAGCCAGTTTTCTGTTATTAAAGTCATGCTGGAATGTTAAAAAAATCTCTCTTATTTATACTTCAAACTCCGATTTTCCTCAGACCATATTGTGCCAGAAGGTACAGTGTAATCCAGCGTTTTGCATACTGGAGAAATTACGCAGATAAATCTTTGAGGGAAAAGGAATTTGTAACTAGCTATGCTGGCCAAGATTCGTGAAGATTGAGCCAAAATTGTGGCCTCTAGAGTGTAAACTAAGAAATTGTCATTAAGGCCCCTTTTCCGGTGTTTTCTGATAAAATCCTCCCATAATCAATAGGGTTCATCCTCATTACCAAACAATTATTCTGACCAAGTTCCATAAAGACTGGGTCAAAATTGTGGCCTCTAGAGTGTAAACAAGGAAATTGTCATTAAGGCCCCTTTTCAGAAAGATCCATCCGATGGTTCATAGGGTTTTTCTTTATGACCTAATAATTATTCTGGCAAAGTTTCATGAAGATTGAGCCGAATTTGTGGCTTCTTGAGTGTAAACAAAGAAATTGTCTTTAAGGCCCCCTCTCCTGTGTTTTCGAATAGAACCCTCCCATATTCAATAGGGTTCATCCTCATGGTCTAACAATTATTCTGACCAAGTTTCATGAAGATTGGGTCAAACTGTGGCCTCTAGAGTGTAAACACTTAAATTCTTGAGGCCGCATGACGGATGACGGACGACAGGCATTCAACGATCACAAAAACTTTGTGCTCAGGTTAGCTAACAAAAGAGACCCCCCCCCCCAAAAAAAATGAAACGACAAACTTAAGAAATATTCCTTAATTAGCAATTTCCTCATTTCCCACAACCTTTTCTTCCTGAAAGACAAAGATCTTTAAGATTTTAAGAAGTTTGGATTATTGTCTACAGGGTCCTTCAATTTGGACCAGAGTACAAAGGTTAAAAAGGTGTTTTGTATCTTAGACTGGTCAAAATTCAAAGAATTTGCAGATGATAATTACAAATTGGTATAAATTTAAAAAAATCTATGTCTTTTTTATATGTGAGTGTGTGTGGGGGGGGGGGGGGACAGAGAAAATTGTGGATAATGAAAGAATTGCGTGTTACAAGCAATTTGTTTATTTTCCGTAATGTTTTCATATCTTTTCCTTATAGGAGAATAAAGAAGCAGGATTGTGTGGGAATAGGTTAAATACCACCATAAGTGCAAGAAAGTAACTAATTTTATTGCTAACAATTTTTCATTTTTTAAAATTTTTTGACTGGTCCAATTTGAAAGACGATACAGATGACAATGTGAGTGGAATTTGAAACAAAATCATAAGTGGTAGAAAATAGTGTGAGAAAAGCAGTGATTGCTTGTTACAAGCAATTTCATCTTTTCTCACAATATATTCTTAAGTATATAATCACATCGAAGTAAAAGCCAGGGACTGCACAGGACAGGGTTAAATTGTTAATTATATACATATTTTTTATAACATTAATTCAAATTAACTGTTGCACAGACTGTTGGTTCAAATAGCCAGTATCAAAGATTTTCTGTAAATCTTAGTCAGACTTCCAGAGTTAACATATAACCTGACAGAAACAGATGTGTTCTGGACTGTAGGCCTGTCAAGAATTTGTAGCGGTCACTGTTGAGTGTTAATGTTTATTTTATAGCCCTACAATCACTTAAAATTACATGCATCAATTTTATAGGGTATGCCCTCTATTCCTGGTGGCGAAAGTCACTAAACTGTAAAAGAATGATTTCATTGGTCAACTCGTTATTTGATTGGCTGCCGAGATTGGTCAATTCAAACAATTCTAGCAATGTCATCATGTAAGGATTCACCAATTTCACAATTTACTTTGCAGAAAAGGAACAAAAAAGTCAGAGACTGATGGTTGTGGTGGGTGGAAGGTACTGACAGCTGGGGAATTACGAAGACGAGCAGAACAAAAACGTAAACAGAGGAAGAAAAGAGGGCATTGTGAATGTTGTAAAACGAAATATGAGGATCTTGATAAGGTATAACTAATATCAAATAGAATGATTTTTATGCTCCCACATCGAAAGATCGGGGGCAAATTGTTTTACCCTTGTCCCTGTCTGTCGGTCTTTCCGACTGTGTGACTGTCTGTTAATCTTAACCAAAAAACTTAACATTGCCAATTACTACCAGCCTATTCAAGATACAATGCTCTTATTTGGCATGATGATAGATCTCATTGAAATGCATCTGTTGGTACAAAGTTCATGGTCATTTCACGATGTCAAGGTCATCTGTCAAGGTCAAACTTATGAAAAATTTGCTGTTTTGGCGGCATTTGTGTTTCACAAACACATCTTGTTGTACTTTCTTCAGATTTTTTCCAAACTTATGGATTAGAAAAGTTTATGACTCATTCTGTATAAAGCTACACAGCCAAGATTCTTTCCAATGTTGAAAAAAGGAATTGGTACTTGCATGCAGCATTTGTTTTTATCTTACCTGAGAACAACATGCTGAAGATGTATCAAGTTTGTAGCCTTGTAAACAATAATCATCCAAAATGAAAAAAAGTTGTAACAAACTGTTAAAAATATTGGTATCCGGATGGCAAGAGAAATAAGGAATTGAGAAATAGATTGTTTCAAGAAATATTTTCATTTCCCTATTTTCTCAACACTATCTCTGATGGTAATTGTGGTTAGTGAGGCAATAAAGAATTTGTTTAACTCTTCCCTGTTTTTAAAGTCTTAGACCTGTACAAATTCTAAGATTTTGCGGAAGACAATTCTAAGTTGGTTTTATTTGAAAAATAATATATCTGCAGAGTAGAAAAAAATTGTGGAGAAAGAAGAAATTGCTTGTTACAAGCAATTTCTTCTTTTCCCACAATGTTTTTCAAGTATAAAAACACAGGGACATAAAAACCTGGGTTCGAACAGGAAAGGGTTAAGCTATAGCAATTGGCAAGACAAGGATTTCAGCCAAGAAAGCTGACAAATATAACAAACCCTATTTTAAAGCACCTGTATCAATGAAATCATTAGTGTTTTATTTTACTGCAATCACTCCCAAACTTACACCATTACCAGTCGAAACAATTTTACACTGCCGCTCCTAATTGAAAGAAGTAGCAGACAACAATTTCATGTTAGTGATTTCTTTCCTTTTTCTTTTTATGCCCCCGCATCGATAGATCGGGGCATATTGTTTTACCGTGTCCGTCTGTCTGTCTGTCTGCAAAACTTAACCTGCCAACTAAACATTTTCCTATAACTTCAACCCTGATTAAGTTACAATGCTGATATTTGGTATGTAGATAGGTCTCAACAAGGCTTAACTGGGGAAGGTCATTTCATCAAGGTCAAGATCAAAATTTTAACCCTTTTCCCTAAAACGTTACTCAAAAACTTAACCTGCCAGCTAAACATTTTCCTATAACTTCATCCCTAATTAAGTTACAATGCTAATATTTGGTATGTAGAGGGTCTCAACAAGGCCCAACTAGGGAAGGTCATTTAATCAAGGTCAAGGGCAAAATGTTGACCCTTTTCCCTAAAACGTTACTCAAAAACTTAACCTGCCAACTAAACATTTTCCTATAACTACATCCCTTATTAAGTTACAATGCTAATATTTGGTATGTAGATAGGTCTCAACAAGGCGCAACTTGGGAAGGTCATTTGGTCAAGGTCAAAATTTTAACCCTTTTCTCTAAAACAAAGAAAAAAATCAATAAAAATCACCTGTTTCTGAAGAATTCCTGTTTTGAGGGCATGGTGTTTCACAAACACATCTTGGTTTTTTTTTTCTAGAAATTCTCCTGGGTAGAAAATACGGGAAATGAAAAATTGCTTGTTATGCATTAAAATGTGTTGACCCATTTCCACACAAAAAAAGTTTAGAGTGGCAAAAAATGAAATAAGGTGCAGATGACAATTTGAATTGATGGAATTCTAAAGTCCTTTTATCTTTTTAGCTCACCTGAGCACGAAGTGCTCATGGTGAGGTATTTTGATTGTCCTCTGTCCACCAGCGTCCTTCGTGTGTCAACAATCTTAAATGACATTTCCTCCCAAACCGCTGGGTAGATTTCATCCAAAATATGGCAGGAATGTTCCTTGGGTGGTGTCCTTTTAAAATTGCTAAAAGAATTGAAATCCATTAAAAACTCTGGTTGCCATGGCAACAAAACTGAAATTTTGATGAAAACTTTAAAAATTATCTCCTCCTGACCCAGAAGGCGTAGAGCCTTGCTATTTGGCATGAAGCATCAGTACAATGACCTCTTTCAGAATTGCTAAAATCCTCACCCCCGGGTCGCCATGGGTGGCGCCCAAGGGCAGGTTGGGATTATATAGAAACAAAGAAGGATTTTCAAAACAACATCTCCCAAACAGCTAGGCGGATTTCAGCCAAAGTCGGCAGGAATGTTCCTTGGGTGAAACCATATGAAAATAGCTAAAAGAATTGAAATCCGTTAAAAACTCAGGTTGCCATGGCAACACAACTGAAATTTTAATGAAAACTTTAAAAATTATCTCTTCATAATCCAGAGGGCCTAGAGTGTTAATATTTTGCATGAAGCATCAGTACATTGACCTCTTTCAGGATTGCTAAAATCATCACCCTCAGGCTTCCTGGGGAGGAGCCCGATGGGGGGGGGGGGCTTATATAGAAATAAACAAGGATTTTTAAAACAACATCTCCTCGGCTGATTTCAACCAAAGAATTTTATCAGTTGAAAACTCTAGTTGCTATGACAACAAGAGTAAAGTTGATAAAAAAAAATCTCCTCCTGACCCAGAAGTTGAAGAAGCTTGAATTTTGCATGAAGCATCAGTACAACGACCTTTTTCAAAATTGATAAAATTTTAGAGCCACAGGGTGATTAGGCTTAAATAGAAATAAAGAAGGCAACCCTTTCAAAACTATTTGGCCAATTTTAACCAAATTGGGCAGAAATACGTTAGTTTGCCCCCTTTCACTGATTACTGAAATATTGGAAATCTGTTGAAAGCATTGGATGGTATGGTAATGTTAAGTTGATTTTAGTTAAATGTTAAAGAGATCTTCTCTTGCATTATGCCTTGAAGAAAAAAAGAGCCTTATCTCAGGTGAGCGCCAGGGCCACTGGTCCTCTTGTTTGGAAGAAAACATTGTCCACAATGTTTTTCAATGCTTTTTTCTTGAGGAGCATAAGAAATCTAGATTATGTGGGTATGGATTAAACTGTGCAAACTAGACAATTTACTGTTATTTCAATAAAGTTGGAAAACTTTATTTCTCAGCTCTCATCAAATGCATCTGGTCATTTCATGGTTATCTTGCAAGGTCAAGGATCAAGGTCATAATGGTTCAACCCCCAGCCATGGGAACATCCTTTCAGACTTTAATTTCTCACCGATTGTGTGGATAATCATGAAACTAGGTGGGGTGAGTAGCTGGAGGCTTGGAAAGGATGTTTTGGTAGTACTGGTGTAAGAAATACCAGGAATCCATGTTTAGGTGCTCCAGCCTCTGTAATATGACTGAAATACTGTTAAAAGTGTGTGATACCCCATTCAATCAATCTTACATTTACCATTATGTATACTGTTTCAAAATGTGAAATATAATCCCTATTTTGGTTTGTATTTAATTTATTACAGCATGTAAGGGAAGAACAACACCGTCTGTACGTAAGAGAGAAGTCTAATTACAAACATCTTGATTCCTTAATTGGCAGTGTTCCATCAACTGCAGAATTTTTGAGGAGATGGATACTGATGTCTGTTTCCCAAACAAACCAGCCTGATAGCCCTAAAAGGTTTGTTGTAGAACATTTTACCCTTTACGTGATGAAAAAAATTCAATCAGAAGACATCTTCGATAAATCAAAGTATTTTTTATCTAGTGTTGAAATTGTTTTTACACCCCCCATAAACAAATTTTGTGATTGGTAATCAGCTCACCATTTGGTCGGACTCTCTGTTCACAAAATCTTCTCTCAGCACCTCCTCTTACAGTTTCAGGCAATTCACTTGATACTTGGCAGAAGTGTTAATTAGAAGCTGTAGATGTGCAAGATGCACATTTTGTAAAAATTCCTAAAAGGATGTATTAAAGGAGAAAGCCTAAGGTATTACTATAGCCCTGTGACTGTCAGTGTCGTCGTCGAAAGACATTTTCCTATCTGTCTATTATTTTGACAAAACCTTTTTAGCTCACCTGAGCACGAAGTGCTCTGGGTGAGTTATTGTGATCTGTCATCATCTAGCGCCCTTCTGTCCATCTGTCCATTTCTCCGTTCACAATAACAAAAAAATCTTCTCCTCAATAACTAATCATGGAATTCAACCAAACTTCACAGGAATGATCCTTAGATCATGCTTTTTCAAAAAACTTCAAAGAAATCGAAATCCATGAAGAACTTTGGTTGCCATGGCAACTGTGTCAAAAAACAAAAAAATCTTATCCTTCCAAACCATAAGGCCTAGAGCTTTGATATTTGGTATAAATCATCATCTTTTGCCACTCTACCAAAAATTTCAAATAAATAGCATATCTTGAATATTAACCCTTTTCTGTGCGATCCAACATTTCAGATAGAAATAAAGAAGAAAATATTTGAAAATTTTCTTCTCCCAAACCATAAGGCCTAGAGCTTTGATACTTGATATAAATCATTATCTATTGATCCTTTACCAAAATACTTCATTGAATTGCCGTACTCTGAAAATTAGCCCTTTTCTGTATGATCCCTGATTTTACATAGAAAAAGTGAAGGAAAACTATGAAAATCTTCTCCTAAACCATAAGGGTAAAAGATTTGATATTTGGTATACATCATCATCTATTGACCCTCTACCAAAAGACTTCAAAGAATTACCGTACTCTGATAATTAGCCCTTTTCTGTCTGATCCCTGATTTACACAGAATTAAAGAAGGAAATCTTTGAAAATCTTCTTATCCTTATAGCTTTTATATTTGGTATAAATCATAGTCTATTGACCCTCTACCAACTCTTCAAAAAATTACTGTACTCGGAAAATTAGCCATTTTATGTATGACCCCTTTTTAGCTCTACTGGCCTAGGCAACTAGAGCTATAGGGATGGCTTTTTCCTGTCTGTCCATCCGTCCGTCCATCCATCCGTCCGTCCGTCCATTAAACTTTTCCTTGTTTACGCGATAGAATCCAGAGTTTTCATCAGATTCCCTTCAAACTTTCACAGAATGATTGTACCATCATAAGGATGGTTCCTTTCGAAATTGGGTCAGATCCATCAAGAAACACCAGAAAAGGGACCTAATTAAAACTTAATTAAAGAATCCTCATTTACACGATAGAGTCCACAGTTCTCATAGGATTCTCTTCAAATTTTCTCAGAATGATTGTTCCATCTTAGGGATCGTTCCTTTCCAAAATGGGTATGATCCGTCAAGAAACACGGGAAAAGGGGCCTTATGAAAATTTAATCAAAAAATCCTCATTAACACTCTAGAGTCCACAGTTTTCATCAGATTGTATTTTTTAACTTTCACAGAATGATTGTACCAACATAAGGATTGTTCCTTTGGGAAATTTGGTATGATCCGTCAAGAAACACGGGAAAAGGGGCCTTATGAAAATTTGATTAAAAATTCCATTAAAAATCCTCGTTTACATGATAGAGGCCACAGTTCTCATAGGATTCTCTTCAAATTTTCTCAGAATGAATGTTCCATCATAAGGATAGTTCCTTTCGAAAATGGGTATGATCCGTCAAGAAACACCAGAAAAGGGACCTTATGAAAATTTAATTAAAAAATCCTTGTTAACACTCTAGAGTCAAGAGTTTTCATCAGATTCAATTCAAACTTTCACAGAATGATTGTACCAACATAAGGATCGTTCTTCGAAATTGGGTCAGATCCGTCATGAAACACCGGAAAAGGGGCCTTATTAAAACTTAATCAAATAATCCTCCTTTATGCGATAGAGTCCACAGTTTTCATCAGATTGTATTTAAACTTTTACAGAATTATTGTACCAACATTAGGATCATTCCTTTTGAAATTTGGTATGATCCGTCTAGAAACATGGGAAAAGGGGCCTTATGAAAATTTAATTAAAAATTCCATTAAAAATCCTCATTTACGCGTTAGAGTCCACAGTTCTCATAGGATTCCCTTCAAATTTTCACAGAATGATTTTACAATCATAAGGATTGTTCCTTTCCAAAAAAGGTATGATCTATCAAGAAACACGGGAAAAGGGGCCTGATGAAAATTTAGTTAAAAAATCCTTGTTAACACTCTAGAGTCCAGAGTTTTCATCAGATTCAATTCAAACTTTCACAGAATGATTGTACCAACATAAGGATTGTTCCTTTCAAAATTGGGTCAGATCCGTCAAGAAACACCAGAAAAGGGGCCTTATTAAAACTTAAAAAAAAACCCTCATTTACGCGATAGAGTTCATAGTTTTCAACTGATTCTCTTCAAACTTTCACAGAATGATTGTTCCATCATAAGGATTATTCCTTTCGAAATTGGGTATGATCCGTCAAGAAACATGGGAAAAGGGGCCTTATGAAGATTTAATTAAAAATTCCATTAAAAATCCTCGTTTACACAATAGAGTCCACAGTTCTCATAGGATTCTCTTCAAACTTACTCAGAATGATTGTTCCATCATAAGGATTATTCCTTTTGAAAATGGGTATGATCTGTTAAGAAACACGGGAAAAGGGGCCTGATGAAAATTTAATCCAAAAATCATCGTTAACACTCTAGAGTCCACAGTTTTCATCAGATTGTATTTAAACTTTCACAGAATGATTGTACCATCATAAAGATTGTTCCTTTGGGAAATTGGTCAGATCCATAAGGAAACACTGGAAAAGGGGCCTTATGAAAATTTTAATAAAAAAATCTCATTGATAATCTAGAGCCAACAATTTTCAACGGATTCTCTTCAAACTTTCACAGAATGATTGTACCATCATAAGGATTGTTCTTTTGGGAATCAAATATGATTCCTCAAGAAACATAGGAAAAGGGGCCTTATTAAAATTTAATTCAAAAGATCTTTGTTAATACTCTTGAGTCCACAGTTTTCATCTGATTGACTTCAAACTTTCACAGAATGATTGTACCAACATAAGAATTGTTCCTTTCAAAATTTGTTATGATCAGTCAAGGACCACAGGAAAAAGGGGCCCAATAAAAACTGGATTGAAAAAGTCCTCTTAAACTCAATAGAGTCCATAGTTTTCAACAAATTCTCTTCAAACATTCCCAGAATGATTACATTAAATGGATTGTTCCTTTCGGAAGCAGGTTCAATCTATCAAGTTTCATGGAAAAAGGGGCCCTATGAAAATTTAATCGAAAAATCTTAGTTAACACATCATGGCCCTAGATTACACCTGATTGACTTCAAACTTTCACATTATGATTGTACCATCATAAGGATTGTTCCTTTCGGAAGTAGGTTTGATCCATCAAGTTTCATGGGAAAAGGGGGCCTATGAAAATTTAATCGAAAAATCTTAGTTAACACATCATGGCCCTAGATTACACCTGATTGACTTCAAACTTTCACATTATGATTGTACCATCATAAGGATTGTTCCTTTCAAATTGTGTCTGATCCATTAAGAAACATAGGAAAAGGGGCCTTAGGAAAATTCAATTAAAGAAATATTAATTAATGCTTGTAAGTCCACAAATGAGATGGGGTTGTCTTTATACTCAAACAGAATAATTATACTTTTGTAAGAAGAGTTCCCTTTGGAATAGGTTCAGATCCATCAAGTAACATGGGAAAAGGGGCTATATCAAAATTCAATTAATAAAACCCTGTTAACACAATGAAGCCCACAGCCTCGATCAGATTTTGTTGAAACTTTCACAGAATGATTGGAAGGTCTTAACTATCATTCTTTTCATAACAGGGTTTGAACTGTAAAGAAACACAGGAAAAGGGGCCTTATGAAAATTTCATTTATAATTCCTTGTTACCAAGTCCAGAGCTTTCATCGGATTTTCTTCAAACATTCACAGATTAATTGTATAATAATAATGATTGTTGATGTTTCCATTAGACCTGATCTGTCAAGTATCACAGGGAAAGGAGCATTATGAAATTTAGTTTAAAAATCATTGTACCACAATAAAGTCAACAGTTTTCATCAGATTCTATTACAACTTTCACAGAATGATTATTCCATCATGAGGATTCTTTCTTTTCAAATTAGGCGTGATCTGTCTAGTATCATGGGAAAAGGGGCCTTTTGAGAATTTTATCTATAATCCTTGTAACCAAGTCCAGAGCTTTCATTGGATTTTCTTCAAACCTTCACAGAATCAATGTACAATAATCACGATTGTTGATGCTGACATGAGACCTGATCCTTCAAGTATCACAGCAAAAGGAGCCTTATGAAAATTTTATTTTAAAAATTTTACACCAAGATAAGTCTGCAGTTTTCATCAGATTCTGTTCAAACTTTCACAGAATGTTTGTTCTATCATTAGGATTGTTTCTTCTTAATTCGGCCTGATCTGTCTAGTATCATAGGAAAAGGGGCTGTATGAAAAATTATTACCAAATCCTCATAAATACAACAATGTCCTCAGTCTTCATTAGACTTAATAGAATGATTGTACCATCATTTGGATTGTTCCTTTGTAAATTAGATCTGATTGGTTAAGTGACACAAGAAAAGGGACCTTATAAAAATTTATTACAAAACATCATAATTACAATAAAGTCCTCAGTCTTTATCATTTTCTTCAAACTATCATTAGGATTGTTCCTTTGTACATTGGGTCTGATTTGTTAAGTTTCACGGAAAAAGGGGCCTTATGAAAATTTTGTTACAAAAATTCTTGACACAATTCAGTCCACTGTTTTCATTGATTCTCTTTAACTTTTAAAGAATGATTGTACCTTCATTAGAATTGTTTCTTTTGAAATTTGGTTTGTTCTGTGAAGTATCATGAGAAAAGGGGCCCTATGAAGATTTCACTTTAAACTCATTAACACAATAAATTCCACAGATTACACAGATTGATTGTACCATCATTCCAATTGTTGATTTTGACAGTGGATCTGATTATGGCAAGTGTCACATAAAAAGGGGCCTTATGAAAAACTTTCTTAAATTTTCTGGTAAACACAATGATGTCCCTTGATTTCAACAGATTCACTTCAAAATTTCACAGAATGATTGTACAATCACTTAAATGGTTCTTTTCAGAACTGGGTACCATCAATCAAGTATCATGTAAAAAGGGGCCATAAGATTTTTTTGTTTTGTCCGGAGCATAACACTGTCACCATAAGTCTGATTGACTTTAAACTTGGCAGTTATATTCTTCTCATCAATATGGAGTGCAGTGCTCAATAACCATAACTCTACCTGGCCTATTATTTGAGTTATTGCCCTTTGTTGTTTTTCATACTTGAATCTTGTCCGGAGTATATCTCTAAAAGTATTATAGCTAGAATCATGAAATTTCATGGATGGAAGAGCTCACCAAGTAGGGGTGCAGTGTACAAGAACCATAACTCTACCTGGCCTATTTCTTGAGTTATTGCCCTTTGTTGTTTTTCATACTTGAATCTTGTCCAGAGTATATCTCTAAAAGTATTATAGCTAGGATCATGAAACTTCATGGGTGTATAGATCTCACCAAGGGGTAGTGCAGTGCACAAGAATCATAACTCTACCTGGCCTATTTTTTGAGTTATTGCCCATTGTTGTTTTTCATACTTGAATCTTGTCCGGAGTATATCTCTAAAAGTATAATAGCTAGAATCATAAAATTTCATGGATGGATAGAGCTCACCAAGTGGGAGTGCAGTGTACAAGAACCATAACTCTACCTAGCCTATTATTTGAGTTATTGGCCTTTGTTGTTTTTCATACTTGAATCTTGTCCGGAGTATATCTCTCAAAGTATAATAGCTAGAGTCATGAAACTTCATGGATAGATAGAGCTCACCAAGTTGGAGTGCAGTGTACAAGAACCATAACTCTACCTAGCGTATATATTGAGTTATTGTCCTTTGTTGTTTTTCATACTTTGTTTGACAAAAAATATTCATTCAAATAACCTCAGTTCTATTCAAACCCCCAGTTGATATTTAGCAGTGTGACGGGCGTATCTTGTGACAATTTGGCACCTTGTTTCTTTATGCATTCTTCTTTGAGCAATTAACTTCCTTAGATATCAGATTTCTTTAACGGAAAACTTGATAACCAGTAGAGCCTCTCAGGCCCTCAGTGGCCTCTTGTTTTAGATAGAAATAAACAAGGAAATATTTGAAAATCTTCTGCCAAACCATAAGGCCCAGAACTTAAATATTTGGTGTGTATCACAATCTTTTGACCCTTTACCAAAATAATTCATAGAGTTACCGTATTCTGAAAATAAACCATTTTCTGTGCAATCCAAGAGTTTAGAAAAGAATAAAGGATATCTTTGAAAATATTCTCCTAATTATCCATTAGGCTTAGAGCTTTGATATTAGGTATAAATCATCATCTATTGACCTTCTATTAAAGTACTTCAACAAATTACCGTACTCTGGAAATTAGCTTTAGGTAGTAGGATCTTCAATATACCTAAGATTAAATGAGAAAATCTTAAAAAAATCTTCTCCAAAATGATAAGGTGTACGGATTTAAAATTTTGTTTTATCATAAATGCCCTAGAGCCAATATACTCAGTGGAGAGATATAGGACCATCATGGTCCCCTTGTTTGTCTTTAGGAATGGGTTAAAGACTGCAAACTCTTGGAAAGAAAATAAATAATAAATAATATCTTAACCCTTTGAATGAAATTCTTGTTCAAAATTGCATTTAATTCAAAGGACAGTAAGCACTTAAAGTCCCAGATTGTTGGTCAATATTTCTTTTAACCCTTTCCTGTTCTAATACGGGATTTTACATTCCTTTGATTTTATACTCGAAAAAACATTGTGGAAAAAGAAGAAATTGCTTGTAATAAGCAATTTTCCTTTTTTCACAATATTTTCTACCATAAAGGACTGTTTCATTTCAAAGCCATCCAATTTTCTTTGTTGTCTGCAACCTCTTTCAATTTGGACCAGTCTAAATTTTGGAAAAACAGGAAAGGGTTAAACACATTCCCTTACAATCCAACCTTTAAAGCCCCTCAAAACAGAGGCTTTAGAAAATATTGTGTAGATTAAAGAAATTGCCTTTAAGCTCACCTGAGCACTAAGTGCTCACGATGAGCTTTCGTGATCATTGAATGTCTAGTGTGCGGCATCAACAATTATACTGTTTACACTCTTGAGGCCACAGTTTTGACCAAATCTTCATGAAACTTGGCAAGAATAATTGGTAGGTCATAAGGATGGACCCTATTGATTATGGGAAGGTTCTATTGGAAAACACAGGAAGAAGGGCCTTAATGACATTTTCCTTGTTTACAATCTAGAGGCCACAATTATGGCTAAAACTTCATTAAACTTGGCAAAATTATAAAGTCATAAGGATGAACCCTGTTGATTAAAGGAAGCTTCTTCTGGAAAACACAGGAAGAGGGGCCTTAATGACAAGATCTTTGTTTACACTCTAGAGGCCAAAATAAGGCTATATCTTCATGAAACTTGGCTGGATTAATTGTAATGTCATAAGGATGAACCCTATTAATTTTTGCTCTATCTTCTTGAAACTTGGCCAGAATAATTGACAATAGGTAATAAGGATGAACCCTATTGATTATGGGAAGCTTCTATTGGCATAAAAAAAGGAAAAGGTGCCTTAATGACAATTTTCTTGCTTTCACACTAGTGACCACAGTTTTGGCCAGAATAATTGTAAGGTCATAAGGATGGTTCTATTGGAAAACACAGGTAAGGGGCCTTAATGATATATTTTTTTTTTTTTTTTTTTTTGTATACATTATTTGGCTCCATTTGCATTTTTTTAACAGCAAATGATTCAGGACCATCAAGGTCCTCTTGTTTCAATCACTTTCTTCATTATCCACTACATTTTCATATTTCTAAAATACCATCAACTACAAAATTTTGTCTATCTGTTATCAATTTTGTTTGACCTCTGGGAATTGGTTAAACAATTACTTCATTTCCCCAATTTTTGTCTCCTGAAAGTCAAAACATCTTTTATTTCATGAACTTCAAATTGGAACTTGTTATAATTTTGACCAATCTAAAATTTTGTCATCAGGTAATGGGTCAAGTATTTTTAGTAGTTTTTAACCCTTTCCTGTTTTGTAAAATTTTAGACCCGTCTACATTCAAAGGCTTTGCAGACGAAAATTTAAAGCTGATTTTATTTGAAAAATACCATTCAGTAGGGTAGAAAATATTGTGGAAAAAGAATAAATTGCTTGTTACAAGCAATTTCTTTTTTTTCACAATGTTTTCTCAATTATGAAATCACAGGGACGTAAAACCAGGGTTTAACCAGGAAAGGGTTAAATGTTCTTAGAAGTGTTCACTCAAGCAAGGTCAACTGTATTTACTCTCCTTTCCTTTACAGAGGTGAAAATCATACCAGACAAATACTATCTCAGCCAAAATCACCCAGAAGAACAAGGAGACACAATTCTGGAGATGATAACCCTTCTGGTAAAGAAAACCAGCCATCTTTAGCTAGTCCATGTACAATTAGACAAAGGTCAAACAGTGTCAACCAGGAGAAAATAGGCTCTAAGGCAAAACAACCATTGATGCAAGACAATAATGAAAATAAACTGGTAGATACACAAAGAAATGAAAATGAGGATTTAAGTCTAAGGCGCTCTCCTAGGAAATTGTTTGATGTTGCTATTTCTAGTGAAAAAGTATTATCCCCAAGACAATCACAAAGACGGGTTTCTTCAGTATCTCCTGTAAAGACATTTAATAAGATCAGACAATCTCCAAGAAACTTGTGTAGTCCTGTTAAAGCAAAAAACAGAAAAATACTTGGAGAATTATCACCAAAGTTAACACACGAAAGTTCGTCAGAGAAAGAATCTGACAATGAAAACAAGATTAACTTTTTTGACAAAACTGCTGATTTCATCAACTGTAAAAATACAGATGATGAAGTCTCAAAGGCAGATGTTGTGAAGAGCTCATCCATTTCACAGATTGAATCCTCTCAAGAAGTAAATTGTGTTACAGAAGAATTAAAATCTTTGTTAGACTTCAGTAAAAACAGGGCCAACAAATCAGGGACTAGTGATGACTTTGAGGTTTCCTTAATACGGTCTATAGATACTATCAAATTACCTGTTGAAGCTGCAATTGATAACAGAATTGAAGCATCATTCAAGAAACAAGATAAATCAGATATTTCTTTAGAGGATATTGAAAAAGAGAATTATGTTGAAATTGGTGAAAAGGTATTTGAAATAAAGAAGGATAAAAACATTTGTCGACAAAACTTAAATGATAAAAAGTTACAAGATATAAGAAGATCTCCACGGAAACAATCTCGGCAGGAAATGAACATAGAAAATTCATCCACCTGTGTTGAAAACAAAAGAAGTGAAGGATTAAACACAGGTGATAACTGTACTGACCTTAGTTTTAGTTATTTGAACTCCGATATTCCTTCAGACTTTCAGAGTTTAGGACCTCAGGGAGAAATCTTAATGTTTAGTAAGACTTTGGCTGAGAGAATCAAAGAAAGGGGAAAGAGGAGAGGTTCTGTAGATAATTACAATATAAACTTGATTACCCAAAGTGCAATGTCTCCAAGACACAGTTATACAGTCTCCCAGGCACCTTCAAAACTGGGTAACAGCAAGAAAATTTCAAAAATGTCACACAATTTGTCCCCAAATAAGGGTATTTGTAACAATTTAAAAACCTCTGCTGTTGTTGCTAGCCGCAGAATTTGTCAAAAATACAAGAATAACAGAAACTTAAACCAGAATAAGCAAAAGGGAAGGGATATTTTGGTGAAGTCAAATATTGATATTGAGAATGAAACAAAAGAAGGTATTGAAAAGAAATCTATTAAAGCAAATAAAGAAAAGAATAATAAAAAGTTCTGGTATTATGAGGTTGAAACTGACCACAGTAGTTCAAGGGAGGATAAAAAAGTGAAATCTTTACCAAAGATAGTACAAGAGTTACATACATCTTGGAATGATTGCAAAGAAATACCTAAACATGATATGGGCAGAAAATTAAGGCGAGGGACTAGAACTTATTATGGAGAAATAGATCATTTATCTCAAGCTCTAGCCTTAAGAAAATCAAGTTCATTTAATGTTGAAAATCACGAATGCAAAAATGCAACAAGAGAGAAAATGGAAACAGGGAAAAAGGTGAAAGATAAAATGGCAACAAAGAAAAATGTCAAAGTTTCAAACAAGGTTCTAGACATTCCTCATAAAGGATCAGTGAGTGAGGGATCAGAAATACAAAAAGACACTCAGAAATATGATGTAGAGGATCGTTGTAACCAAATAAAAAATAATAAAATGGACAAAGCTAGTGAAAATTATGAACGAATTGATACCACAAACAATAAAAAATGTGAAGAGAAACAGAAGCCCAAACAAAAAGGGAACCGGTTCTGGGAGTATGTGATAGAGAACCACTCTGAACAAGAAGAGGAATATGAAAGTCTGCATAGAGAGTTGAAAATCCTCAAAGGAACATGGAACAATTTGCTAGACAGCAAATCTTTAGACTCAAAGAGGAGGTCAAGATCAGCAGATATTAACTACAGAGAGAATAGTTTTGACAGAGAGTGTAGAAAGGAAACAAGAATTGCATCAAAATCTAATACAAATGAACTCAAAAATGGAATTAACAACAGAGATGCGGATAAATTGGAAAACAATTGTTTGTTGAAAGAAAATATGCCTGAAGTTTTGAAAGATCTTGACACAGAAATATGTCCTAGGGATAAAAACTTGGAAAAAAGGAATGACAAAGAAACAAATAACTCAGATATCAAACAAAGACCAAAGGGGAGAAAGTTTTGGGATTATGTGTTAGAAGTTGAACCAGAGTTGACAGAAATAGATGAAAATATTCCAAAGGAAGTACGGAACTTGCAAAGTCCTTGGTTAAATCTTAAAGATATTCAAACTTCTGACACAAAAAGGAGATCTAGGTCTATTGATGTTAATTATAGGGAAACTAGTGTTGAAAGGAGGTTTAAACAGGAGCAAGACATATCCTCACAATTTGATAGTGAAATCAATGATGGAAAACCAGGGGGAAAATCTTTAATCAAAGAGGTTTGTGGAAATGACAGATTGATGAATGAGGAAAATAAGAATGAAATAAAACATAGCAAATCTAAGGTGGAAAATGAGCTTATTGAAAAAAGGGAGAAAAATAGATCCAGAAGTACTCTTCCTAAACAAAAAGATTTTGAATGTAACATTAATTCAGACTTAGATCTACCTTCAAAGGATGAAGGAATTTTAAGTAAAGAATATGAAAGTAAAAGACCAGTCACTAATGATAAAGTAAAGGAAGTGAAAAGTGGTAGTTCAGATGTAAGAAAGAGGAAGGAGGAGATAAAAGTGTGTGAAAATATTGAAATAAATGATACTCTGGACAGTCTTGGACTGACAGATCCACAGAAATATGCTGAGGTCACAAAGGTATCACAAGAAAAGAAAAATTTCAGCAAGAATGTAACAATAGTGTCACCAAAGGAAGTTGAAATTTCAAAAAACAAAAAAGAAAGAAAGGAGCATGAAAATGCTGAAGGCAGTGTGAAAGGTCTTAAATCTTTGGAGGGTAGATCAATCAGTTCAAGGCCTAAAGATGAAAAAATAACTTTGGTTGATTTGCAGTCATCTGGCAAAGTGAGATTGAAGGTAAAGGGTGAAATGAAGTGCCAAAACAAGAGTAACACTGCAGTTTGCAATAAAGTATGTATTATAGATACTAGGAGTACATCACCTGTGTTTGATAAGTCGCCTGTAAGAAAAGTCAATTGCAAGAAACAAATTTCAAACAAAATTGCTATGGAAAATAATGAAAGAGGACAATATGTTCAAACACAAGAAAAAGAGATGTCCTTGGACTTGAGGTCTTTACGAAGTCCAAGAAAGTTTAAAAGTCCTGTGAAATCCCCTGAACTAATGCTCGTTTCTTCACCACAGAGTGGGTATAGTACCTCTCCTAGAGAGTCCCGCATAAATCGATGGAAAAGAAAGTCACAAGGATCAAATTTGGGGTCCTCACCAAATAGTAGAGGAGTGAAAAGGAGACGACTGGATAAGTTGAAATATGTCATAGAACAAGAAGACACTTCAGTTTCTTCAAACAAACAAGAAATATCGCCAAAGAAAAATGTTGGAATTACAAGTGAAAAAGGTGGGATAAATGTCTCTGTTGGCACTGATCCTTGTAAAGCTACAACAAAAGATTTAGATGGTACTTTTTCACTGAAATGGCAACAAGTGACTTTAAACAGTAGTTTATGTGAGGAGAATAAGAAAGTAAAGTTGAACAGAAGTTGGGCACTGATAAGTGACAGAAGTGCTAGTAAGTTATTAAGCAGTGAAGATGATGATCAACACAGTTTTAATGGTTTTACGGAAGATGACGTAGAAAATACTCATCCTTCTGATCTCTCGTATGAGGACCACTCAGAGGTTGAGCTGCTGAGTTCCAACCATGATTGGTCAATGGAAGAGGAGAAATCTGTAGAAAAAGATGAAGAGTTTTCAAAATTTGTACCAACATTCTCATCTCCTGGGAAACCTTCGGAGACAGATTGGGAGTCAAATGTTGACAGTTTTATGAAGAATTGTGTCAGTGAAAAAAACCAGTCTTGTGTGAGCGTAACCAGTCCATGGAGAAGTCCTAGACGTAAATCACAGAACATAATATCCAGTCCAATTAAAGTTACACCCGTGAAAAAACAAAGATCAAACTTCTTAAGTAGACTGAATGGTTCAGAAAACAGTAAAGACTCGTATAATCAAGACAGAGAAATGGTTGACGAGGAAATAGAATTCAACCATCGGAGTCCACAAAAATTAAAATGTAACTTCAGTCCGCTTCGAGCTGAGAATGGAGTAATTGTTGGACATGCAAGGAAGTATGTCACCTCAACTCCTAGTCAAATTAAAAATGGGAAATCAAAAGAGAAGAACTTTTCTGGATTAGTGTTTAAGTTCGGTGATGCAAACAAGGACTCTGAGTCACATAAAATTACTTCAGGACAAGATTATAGGATCCTAAAAAAGAAATCAGACACCCCAAAAAGCTTTAGTATGAAGTATGAGGCCTCCCCGGAGAAGAAAAAGAAAAAGTGCAAAATTACGATGCAAGCTTAGTCCTTATTCTTTTACTATAAAGGTTTTCTAAAACAGGTTTAATGGAAAATATTTTTTTCGTTAATAATTTTTGATTTACCGTTTTTTACAATACATTAAACCCTTTATAAGTCATCTTCAACCTCTGTCAATTTTTTCCATTCTGTGATTAACAAATTCCCATACAAAGACACTTTTTGACGCCCCTCAAGAAAAAAGACTGGGGAAAGAAAGGGCTGTATCAGGTAGAAAACATTGTGAGAAAACAAGAAATTGCTTGTGACAAGCAATTTCTTATTTTCACACGTTTTCCACACCTGTATGTCTTCGTGTAAAAATTCGGGGATTGTGTGGTAATGAGTTGAGTTGATGTGTTGAATTGTCTGAGTTTATGGTGAATTTTATGAGGACGTCTGACCGAAGGTCATGGTGACCTCTTGCGATTGTGTTTTGTCCATCATTGGGCGTAAACCTTTTACATTTTCGACTTCTTCTGAAGAACCCTTGGATGGATTTCAACCAAACTTGGCAGGAAGTATCCTCATGAAAAGGCGCTTCAGATCTGTACACATCATAGAATTATCTCCCTTTGGGCCCCTCAAAAGGGTACATCTTTAAAACTCTTCATGTCGTGAACCTGCTGTCAGATTGGATTAACATTTGGTAATTAGAGTCTTTAGGGCAAGGACTATCAAGTATATACAAGAAAAAAATCTGTTAAGAAATGGCCGTGCACTTCGGGGGGTGGGGGGGGCAAAGGTGGGGGGTGCATAAGCTTTCAAAGTGACAATTTTGACTTTTCTTTGTACCCAACCAAAAAACCTTCAGCTCTGATATTTGGTATGTGGCATCATCTGGTGGACCTCTATCAAAATTTTATAAATTATGGCCCCTGGGTCATGATTAGCCCATTCCCAGATGTCACAAGTTTTACATAAGGCTTTCATATTGAAAATTTAAAGAATCTACTTCTCCCAAAGAGGATGGCTGAGAGCTACGATTTTTGGTATGCAGTATCAACTAGTGGACCTCTCTCAAGATTGTATAAATTATGGCCCCATGGTCAAAATTAGCCCGTTCTTAGACTTCACAAGTTAAAAATAGGCTTGTATAGTGAAAACTTTTTAAAAATCTTGAAAGAAAGTCCTAGAGCTTTGATATTTGATATGTAGCACCATCTGGTGGACTCTTATCTGTTGAAGTGCTCTTTGGACTCAGGTGACCGATAGGGCCCTACGGGCCTCTGGTTAGGTTGTAAAGTCCTCCAGTTGCACAATTGTTGTTGTTGATTGCTAAGAATTAGTAGATGATTAATATATTGTGTAATTTGTCCAGAGTCTTTAATATTGTCTCAATATTCTTTGTGGATTGGGGATCAGCTATTATTTTTGGTTGGTTTTCAATACAGTTTTATTGTATTTGGAATTTCTACTGTCCATGTAAAAAGTTCCTGTCATTTAAATTGTCCAAGTTTAGTTTTGCCATGCCTTTGTTTCTAATCTTTACTGGTCAATGGCTAGTATGCTATTGTTATAGTACTAGTTGATACCCTTGAAGAGTACGAGTGACTTTGCAAAAAGTTATGTTGGAAACTCTCAAATTACTGGTCAATGGCTATTATGCCATTGTTATAGTACTAGTTGATACTCTTGAAGAGAACTAGCAACTTGAAAAAGGTTGGAAACTCTCAAATTCATTGGTCAATGGCTATTATGCCATTGTTATAGTACTAGTTGATACCCTTGAAGAGTACGAGTGACTTGCATAAGGTTATGTTGGATACTCTCAAATTCAAGGTCACAACTGATGTGACAATCATGCGGGGGCATTTTGTCTGTGTCATTTTGATAGAAAACACAATAGTTAATGATGAAATCGCTTATCAGAAGCAATTTCTTCATTTTCCACAATGTTTTCCTGAAGGGCATCAAAAAGGGGGATTGTGCTGGAATGGGTTAATTCTACTTCAACTTTAAAAAGCTGTTGGTACAATGTATTAAGTTACCTACTGGTGTAACTGTTTGACACTTATGATATTTTTCAACATAGCACTTTAACTTTCACTTTAACCCATCCCTTAATGAAATCTTAGACTGGCCCGTATTCAAAGAGGTTGCAGATGACAAAAGAAAGTTGGTTTTAATGAAAAATAAGGGCCAACTGAGGTAGAAAACATTGCGAGGAAAGAAGAAATTGCTCTTTAGGGTAATTTTTTTCTGAAACTGTTTTCTACACCTATTTTTCTTTGACGTGTAAAAATACAGGGATAATGGGGAATGAGCAGTTGGTTGCTTAGATCAAATGTTGTGGTTGTACCTGAGTGAAAATTAAATGGGAAGTCATAGTGAGGTGCATCAACCACGAGAAGATTGTTCCAACTGTATTCAAGTTCTAGTATTATGATTCTTCATAAGTCTATAATTAGAGCTTGTGTTTGACTCCTATACCTGGGTTTTGACTCTCAAAATCTGAAAATACCCTATTTGGACCCTTTTGAATTTCTCCCAAGGCGGTCATTTAATCCCCTTGGGTTAAATTTTTAAAGGTCAAAGCAAATTTTTTTTGATAATTCAATTTTTTGAATGACTTATCTTAAGAAATATTGATAATTGTACAAAATAATTTCTTACTTCAAATCTTTACAAGAAAAGTTCTGACTTAAATCATCAAATCTATTCACATGATCTCATGATTTTTGTTGCTTTGACCCACTTTAACCCATTCCCACTCAGTGATGCTTTTAGACGCCCCCAAGGAAAAGGGTTTTGGAAAACATTGTGGAAAATGAAGAAATTGTTTGTCACAAGCATTGTCTTCATTTACCACACTGTTTTCTTCCCAGAAAGTTAATAAAATCCAAAATTTGATAAACTTTGAATTGTCGTCTGCAACTTCTTTCAATTTGGGTCAGTCTAAAATTTTGCTGTCTGGTAATGGGTTAAAATCAGCTTGACATCTAAAATATCATGGTGGAAGAGTCAATGTCTCCGTGATTTCAATTGCTAGCATTGGCCCTGTATGATTTGATGTTGGAATTTGGGTGAATGACAAATGTGAAAATTATTATACCCCCCACAACGAAGTTATGGGGGGGGGTATACTGGAATCAGGTTGTCCGTCCGTCCGTCTGTCCGTCTGACATAATTTTGTGTCCTCTTCTCCTCCCACATTTTTTGACCAATTTTGCTGAAATTTTATCAGGTTGTTTCCTATCATATGAAGTTGTGCACCTGCAATTTTCATCTTGATCCAGTCGTTAGTTTCAGAGTTATGCCATTTTGAACTTTTTAAATGGGGGTCCGTGGACATAATTTTGTGTCCTCTTCTCCTCCCACATTTTTTGACCAATTTTGCTGAAATTTTATCAGGTTGTTTCCTATCATATGAAGTTGTGCACCTGCAATTTTCATCTTGATCCAGTCCTTAGTTTCAGAGTTATGCCATTTTGAACTTTTTAAATGGTGGTCCGTGGACATAATTTTGTGTCCTCTTCTCCTCCCACATTTTTTGACCAATTTTGCTGAAATTTTATCAGGTTGTTTCCTATCATATGAAGTTGTGCACCTGCAATTTTCATCTTGATCCAGTCGTTAGTTTCAGAGTTATGCCATTTTGAACTTTTTAATGGGGGGGGGGAGTAGTCAAAATTTAAAATTGCAGAACTCAGTAACCATAAGGGGAGTTACCAAATTTGGTAAGTAACATCATCTTGTATATATATACACATGTTTGACATCAAAACGCTGTAAGTCATTAACAATTAACTGAACAATTCCGTCCTCTCTAATACTTGGTACATAGCTTTCAAGGGTCAGAAGTGTTGGAGAGTGAGACTTGCAAAAGAAAGACGCGATGGGGGGGGGGATGGAGGGGGGGGGGGGAGAAGCTGAAAACATAATTACATACGCAATTGCTACTTTTCCACTCCTACTTAAAAAGGGGTCATAAAATGCCCCTTCAAATTTCACTCCTTCATAGAAAAGTCTTTTTAGCGGTGTGGGGGGTATTCTCGTCAGCCCTTGAGGGCGACAGCTCTAGTTTTAATAGAAATAATATTGTCAATACGTGATGTATGTGTTCGTCTGTATATTTGTTTTCTGAAGTATAAGAATTATATTATTGCTCCTACTGTTTTAACCAATTCAAACAAAATCCTGCCTTTTTACGACATTTAAGAAAACAGATAAAGAAAACACTGTGGAAATTGAGAAATTTATTCTTACGTTTAATTTCTGCATTTTCTGCAGTCTTTTCTTCGAAAAACACAGATAATTGAAATTAACCCATTCCCACTCAATCCCTCCTTTTTACGCCCCTCAATTAAACAGCTTTAGAAAACATCGTGGATAATAAAGAAATTGCTTGTCACAAGAAATTTCTTCATTATCCACAATGTTTTCTAACCCAAAAGACAAGTATTTTTAAAATTTCAACAACTTTAAGTTGTCGTCTGCTGCTTCTTTCAATTTGGACCAGTCTTAAACTTTGCCATGTGGGAATGGGTTAAGTGAAGTGGAAATTGTCACCTGCAATTTCTTTGAATTCAAAACAGTCAAAAATATTCCTGTGTGGTAAAGGGCCCTTTTGGAAACCCAAACAAGTGTTGACCCTACTTGTAGATTATACTTTTAACCCTTTCCCGTTTTAGAAAATTTTATACTAGTCCAAATTCAAAGAGGTTGCAGACGACAATGAAAACATGATGCCATTTGAAATGAAATCATCCCATGTGGTAGAAAATATTGTGGAAAAAGGAGAAATTGCTTGTTACAAGCAATTTCTTCTTTTTCCACAATGTTTTCTCAAGTATAAAATCACAGGAACGTAAAATCCTGTGTTTGAATGGGAAAGGGTTAACTATTGCCATGCTGAGCCCAGTATATTCCTGTATTGGCAGGAAGCATAGACACAGATCAGCCTGCACATATGTGCATTCTGATCTTAGTCTTCACCATCGGAGTTATGTTTAAAATTAAATTTTCAAAATGAATGTTGACCCAAACTTAGTACTTTCAGTGCTTCAAACCCTTTGATATTTATGCAGGTTTGGAGAGAATTTTGTTCCGTATTACAAGGTATAAATCTTGTATAAATTTTGGAGCTTTCCTAAACCAATTTGTTTGATATATTTGGTACACAGAAGACCTATAAGCACCTTTGATTCTTCTCAAATAAATTTAGAATTAACTCGTTGCCATACATCAAAATTCAGACTGGCCAAATTTAAAGGAGTTACAGATGACAAAGTGATATTTATGAAATTCTAGATTTTTTTGTTAACTTCCTAGGTAGGAAAAATTATGTAAATGCAGTTTTTTTATTTTAAACAATACATGTACTTAGCAAATTGGATTTCTTGAGGGGCAGCAAAAAGCGTCATTGTGTGGGAATGGATTTAGGCTTTCTTGAAGGTCTCCTTTCTAATGATGATACACAAAATGGTAAATGAGCGTTTGGGAGACATTTCTAACAATTAAATGAGTGGTTTTAACCCATTACTAGACAGCAACATTTTAGACTGGTTCAAATTCAAAGGAGTTGCAGAAGACAATTTGAATTTTATAAATTTATAGATTTATTCAACTTTATTTCTATTGGTACAAAACATTGTGGAAAATGAGGAAATTGCTTGTTGTGAGCAATTTCTTCATTTTCCACATTGTTTTCCGACACCCTTTGCAGTCCACGATATGACTGAAAAATTGTTAAAAGTGGCCTTAAATCCCATTCATTCAAACAAACAAGATTTCACTTAAAGTTGGCTATAGAGCTCAGCAAATATTCAATATGCAGTTTGCACTGTTAGTACATCAAGGCTTCACAGTGAACATGTATTTGCTTTACACATTTGTGAAAGTGTTGGAAATGTTGTGTGCAGATAGGTGTGTGAGCACTAACCTTAGAGAAATATTATAATGATAAAATCTAAAATAAATTGATTTATATCTGAATACAAACTCTTGTCTCATTTATTATGCTCCCCGAAAAAATTGTCGGGGGGAGCATGTAGTCGCCGGCCTGTGCGTCTGTCCGGCCGGCCGTCCGTCCAAAGTCATATCTCAGCAACCCCTGGGCCTAATTGGACGAAACTTAATAATCTTCCTAGGAAATTTCCAAGACCCACTTTTTAATCTTTTTTATTTCAAGGCTGCGTCATGGAAAAAGGGGCCTTAATGTAAAAACTAGTTTTTTGCCAATTTCTCCAAGACTAATTTTTAGAATTTCATGAAATTTCATATTTGAGTAGCAAATCAGATCCCCTTGACCTTGAACTAATGGGAATTTCGTTTAAAAAAATGCGTCATGGAAAAACGGGCCTTAATGTTATTACCTTTACTTTAACTGTCTTTTTTCCCTGCAAAAAATAAAATTGGCAATAACTTTTGATTGGTTACAGATTAAGTCTTCATATTTCACATTTGCATTGCTTGTGACAAACCCTTTCTGTTAGTACCAAGTTCAAGGTCATCATTCAAGGTCAAGGTCATTTCTGAAGTTCAAAATTTAGAAAATCTTAACTTAAACATTGTCTATAATTTTACAATGTTAAGTGATATAACCTTCATATTTCACATGTGCATTGCTTTTAACATGGACTTTCTGTCGGTACTAATTTCAAGGTCATCTGTCAAGTTTAAGGTCATTTCTCAAGGTCAAAATTTTGAAAAGCTTAACTTTAACATTGTCTATAAGTTTACAATGGTAAGTGACACACTCTTCATATTTTACATGTGCATTGCTTCTGACAAACCCTTTCTGTTGGAATTAAGTTCAAGGTCATCTGTCAAGGTCAAAATTTCAAAAAAATTAACTTTAACAGAGCCAATAAGTATACAAAGGTAAGTGATATAGCCTTCATATTTTACATGTGCATTGCTTATGACATGGACTTTCTGTTGGTACTAATTTCAAGGTCATCTGTCAAGTTCAAGGTCATTTCTCAAGGTCAAAATTTTGAAAAGCTTAACTTTAACATTGTCTATAAGTTTACAATGGTAAGTGACACACTCTTTATATTTTACATGTGCATTGCTTATGACATGACCTTTCTGTTTGTATGAGGTTCAAGGTCATCTGTGAAGGTCAAGGTCATTTCTTAATGTCTAAATTTCGAAAAAAAATAACTCTAACATCTCCCATAAGTATACAATGGTAAGTGATATAGCCTTCATATTTTGCATGTGCATTGCTTATGACATGGACTTTCTGTTGGTACTAAGTTCAAGGTCATTGGTCAAGGTCAAATTGTCAAGGTCATTAATTTTCATATATTCCTCCTTCACAATTTCTTGTTACTTTACATAAATGTTGTTTATTAAAAGCACTAGGTAATTTTTATTTCTATTTTTGACCCAATGAGCCTTACCATGCTTAAAGGGGGCTTAATGCCATGTAGCTTTACATTTTGTATATATCCTATTCTAAAATAAATCGGTATATTGTTTCTGCAAAACTACTCATGTTAGAGTCTTCATTTTTTATATGGAGACATTTTTCATTGATAACTTGGATTGTGAAAGTAAAATATTTAACCCTTTACCATATAATGATATTGAATTTTACTAGAATCAGGCCTGTGAAGCCAAACAACTTCCTTGTGAACTGAACTCTCAAACTATAGTAGCATTCAATAAAAAGTTTCTTCGACCGCTCTTGTTAACCCATTACCTGTCAGTAAAATTTTAGATTGGACCAGTCGAAAGTGAAAGGAGTTGCAGACAACTTTTTGGGTAAAAAACATTGAGTAAAATGAAGAAATTGCTTGTAACAAGCAATTTCTTCATGTTACACAATGTTTTCTGAATTGTTTTTCTTGAGGGGTGTCTAAAAGCGTCACTGTATTGGAATGGGTAAACCATATCCATACATGATTTGTTATCCCCCACTAAAATGGACAACCCCAACAGAAAAGCAGAAGGCATGTTTTGGCTTTGCCCCTCCTTCTGTCCGACAAATTTTGTCGAAAGCATAATTCCTACGTAGATTTTGAAATATTTTGGCAGTATTCTCCATCATAAAGAGATATGCTAGTTGAAACAAATCTTTGAATAGCTTAAGCCATTACCACACAATACTCTTACCCTTTGAAGAAAAATTACAAGCAATTTCTCCTTTTCCCTAAATATTTTGCTACCCAGTACGACACATATTTTCAGTTATTACAAAATGTGAAATGTCATCCCACATCTTTCAATTAAGCTTTTTGAATGGGGTTTTAAGCCACTTTCAACAATCTTTCAGTTATATCGCTGCGGCTGGAGCACCTAACAATGGATTCCTGGTATTTCTCACACCAGTGTGCCATCACATCCTTTCCTAGCTCCAGCTGCTTTCCCACATAGGTTTGCGATTATCGACCTATTGGTCGGAGACAAATAGTCGGAAAGGATGAGTGCCGCCATCGGGGATTGAACCCAGGACCTCTAGATCCGATGCGGTACCAGCTTCGCTATGATGGCGACCTTTAAATTAGGACAAGTCTGAAGTTTTGTTATCTGGCAATGGGTTTGATAATGCCATTTGTGATTGTCGAATGTTAAAACTGGTATAAATGGAAATTAACACGATCTCTTTTATGCATGAAGTTGTAGAGACATGTTGTTTTAACCCATTACCAAACGACAAAATTTTAGATTGGTCCAAATTGGGAGGAGTTGCAGACGACAATTTAAATGTGATGGAGTTTCATATTTTTTCAACTTTCTGGGTAAAAAACTGTAAAATGATGAAATTGCTTGGTACAAACGGTTTCTTCATTTTACACAATGTTTTCTCAATCAATTTTCTTGAGCAGCGGCAAAAAGCGTCCCTGTAGGGAAATTGGTTAACAAAAATTTCAAATAGACTAAAGTGCACACTTCACCACAATGCCAATTTAGTGGGATATTGTGCTAGTTCAATTGCAGTTACTTTTTGTCCAGACATAGTTGTCACTATGACAAGTCGGTGAATGTGCGTTAGTCTGTTAGTCTGTCTGTCCGAATTTATCTGGACAATTACTCCTACATTTATGGATGGATTTCAAATTTTCCTTGCACAATTATTCTCCATCATGAGTAGATGTGCCATTTGAAAGAATTTTTGGGATAGTTCTAATGTCAAGGTCACAGCCCAAGGTCAAACACTAAAATTGTGATTGTCAAGAGCATTTCTCCTACAATTATGGATGGATTTCAAAATAAATTGGCACAATTACTCTCCATCATGAGTAGATGTGCCATTTGAAAGAATTTTTTGGATAGCTTAAAGGTCAAAGCTCAAGGTCAAACTCTAAAATTGTGCATATCCGGAGCATAATGCCTACAAAACTTTGTTGGCTCGACAGCAGTTGTCCTGGGATAACAATCTAGTTATGATTTCATCAATGTTAAGAAGAATCAATTTCATTGGCAGTTTGTTAGCCATACCCACTTACCTCTGACAAAGTGTTGAGACATAGGTGATGAAAGATATTTTTTAGTATATGTGGTCAGACTACAAAGGTGGTGAAAGATATGTAGAATATCTAGTCGGAGACTATAAAAGGTGATGCTAGATATTTTGTAGAATATGTGGTCCGAGCCAATCAAGATATTTTGTAGAATATGTGGTCAGAGATGTAAGATATTTTGTAGAAAATGTGGTCAGAGACCACAGAGGTGATGCAAGATACTCTGTAGAATATGTGGTAGGAGACTACAAAGGTGATGCAAGATACTCTGTAGAATATGTGGTAGGAGACTACAAAGGTTATCAAGATATTTTGTAGAATATGTGGTCAGAGACCACAAAGGTGATTCAAGATATTCTGTAGAATATGTGGTAGGTGACTACAAAGGTGATCAAGATATTTTGTAGAATATGTGGTCAGAGACCACTAAGGTGATTCAAGATATTCTGTAGAATATGTGGTAGGGGACTACAAAGGTGATCAAGATATTTTGTAGAATATAATTTTCAGAGTACAGTAATTTTTTGAAGTAGTTTGGTAGAGGGTCAATAGATGATGATGGGAGAAAAAGGTTTTTAAAGATTTCCTTCTTCATTTCTATGTAAAATCAGGGATCATACAAAAAATTCTGTAGAATATGTGGTAGGAGACTACAAAGGTGATCAAGATATTTTGTAGGATATGTGGTAGGAGACTACAAAGGTGATGTAAGACATTTTGTAGAATATGTGGTCAGGGCACACAAAGGTGATCAAGATATTTTGTATCTTGAATAAGCTTCAGTTACGAAGTTCTCTGGCTCGTTGGCCAAGTACTTAACCCTTTCCTGTTCAAACATGGGATTTTACGTTCCTATGATTTTATACTTGAGAAAACATTGTGGAAAAAGAAGAAATTGCTTGTAACAATCGATTTCTCCCTTTTCATTTCAAATGGCGTCCAGTTTTGTCGTCTGCAATCTTTCTCAATTTGGACCAGTCTAAAATTTCCTAAAACGGGAAAGGGTTAACTCTTGATCAGATGGTAATGGGTAGAGTCCCATAGGAGGCGGGTAGTGTATTTGGGCAGGACACTTTACAAACAGTGCCCCAGTCCACTCAGCTATAAAACTAGGTAGCAGTGGTTAGAATCCATTACCTTTCTCTATATTGCACTTCCATCGCCATAGTTACTTGTCACATGACCTTCAGTTGTAACCTTGAACTTTGAAATATCCAACAGAACTTCACACATGCTCCTAGTACTCATCAAGGGGAATAACTGTGCTAAGACATTTTGAAATCAACCAATTAATGTAGAAATTGGACACACACAAAGACAGTCAACTGTTAATGCCTGTCGCCATTTCAAGAGGGGGCATAAAAAAATCTGCCATAGGCAGTATGTTGCCAGCTCAAGCAGTTTGATAAGTTCAATTATTTTTGCACCCTTTTAACCCATTCCAACACAATCATGCTTTTAAACACCCTTTAATATGAGAGCTTTGGAAAACATTGTGGATAATGAAGAAATTGCTTGTTACAAGCAATTTCTTCATTATCCACAATGTTTTCTACCCCAAAAGACAAAAAATTGAAAGATTTTATCAGATTAAAATTGTCATCTGCAACTTCTTTGAAATTGGACTGGTCTAAAATTGTGCCGCCATCATAGTGCAGTCGGTAGCACATCAGACTCCTAATCTTCAACCATGGGATGTCATGGGTTCGATCCCTGGTGTCGGCATATATTCTTTCCGACATTTGTCTCTCACCAATGAGTGGATAATCTTAAACCTAAGTGGGATAGCAGCTGGAAGCTAGGAAAGGATGTAGTGGTAGTACTGGTGTGAAAAATACCAGGAATGCATTGTTAGGTGTTCCAACTGCAGTACAATGACCAAAACACTGTTAAGAGCAATCTAAAATTTTATTGTGTGGGAATGGGTTAATAATCATAAGGGGGAATGGGTTGATAATCATAAGGGGTCACATTTTTGTTAAACAGATTACGCTAATAAAATGTATGGATGGATTGCATCTGTCAATCAAAAGAACATGACATTTTTGTTAATCATTCTTGTTGGTTTAGTCACTTAACTCTTTCCTGTACAATCACTGGTTTTTACATCCTTGTGATTTTATACTTGAGAAAAAATTATGGGAAAAGAAGAAATTGCTTGTAACAAGCAATTTCTTCTTTTCCCACAATAATTTCTACCCTACTGAAAAGTTATATTTTCATTTTGAATCCACACTAAATTTTCGTCTGCAAAACCTTTGAATTTGGGCAGGTCTAAAAAATTTTAAAACAGGAAAGGGTTAAACATCATTTTGCAAATAAACCCATATCATGCTGTATAAAATGCCTTTGGGAATTGTATTAGAATCAAAGGGCTGAAAGTACTGGTAGCTCTTATTGTTCAATCATCATTGTATCTTTGGAAAATTAATTTCATAAACAACTCTGGCAGGAAAAGTATAAGCAGGAGGTGTAGACTAAGATCAGACAGTACATTTGTGCAGGCTTTGTCTTTGTCTATACCTCCTACCAAAACTGGAATATTCCGAGCTCAGCATGACAAGGGTTAACACTGTTTGATATCTAATCTTAGTTCAACTTCCTGTTGGAGATGAGTGACCAAGGCTAGCAATTTGTCCATTAATCCATTCCCACATGATCCCGCCTTTTTACGCCCCTAAAGAAAACAGCTTTTGAAAGAATTGTGGGAAATGAAGAAATTGCTTTATACAAGTATTTTCTACCTTTTTTTCACAATGTTTACTATCCAACACAATGTTTTCTATGACAAAAGTTAACATTCCATCAATTTGAAATCATCGTCTGCAGCTCCTTTCAATTTGGGCCAAATTTTTGTTGTGTGGGAATGGTTTAAGCTGATAGTTTTATATTTCTTAACCCATTCCCATTCAAAGACGCCTTGAGATGCCTTCAAGAAAAAAACTTTGGAAAATATTGTGGAAAATAAAGAAATAGCTTGACACAAGCATTTTCTTTATTTTCAACAATGTTTTCTACCCCAAATGTAACAAGAGGACCATGATGATCCCAGATTGCTCACCTGAGTTGTCTGCTATTAGAAAAAAAGCAACTAGAGATAAATAGCTATGACCAGTTTCATGAAGATTGAGCCAAAACTGTGACTTATATATTGTAAACGAAGAAATTGTCATTAATAACCCTTTTCCTGTGTTTTCAAATAGAACCCTCCCATATTAAATAGGGTTCATCCTTATGACCTAACAATTATTCTGACCAAGTTTCATGAAGATTGGGTCAAAACTGTGGCCTCTAGAGTGTAAGCACTTCAATTGTTGACGTGGCACGACGCACAACAGACATTCAATGATCACAAAAGCTCACCATGAGCACTTTGTGTTCAGGTGAGCTAAAAAAAATCCAAAATTTCAGAAATTTAAAATGTCATCTGCAATTCATTTCAATTTGGACCAGTGTAAATTTTTGTTGTGTGGGAACGGGTTCAACTGTGATTTTAGGAAAAATGGTTGTCAATCGTAAAAGGGTTCCTTACCGTTTAAAGAAGGAAAAAAACGACTTTCATAATGATACTGAATAAAATGAAGAATTGACCTATAGAGGAACATTACAATTCTTTTACAAAAAGAGCACAAACTTGAAAGTTGTCAAGGGACAACATGTTGAGCTGAACAAATATTTGACCTTAAGATCTGACCTTGACACATCTACTCCTGAAAGCAGATCAATTCTTCCGAGTTATTTTGGAATCCATACTAAACCCTTTCCTTTTTTCAGCTTGGCTGTTTTCTGAGAAAACCTGAGGTATTGCTATAGCCTTGGTGTTGTCGTCGTCTTGCAAAAACTTTGACATTTTGTGATATATCTGGTTCTACCAAAGGCATTTTCTTGAAACTTGGCACACTTGTTCACTATCAAAGGAGGAACCTATACTATCAAGGGGGATAACTGTATGCATTTTGTCCACTATCCAGCACCCAACAGCCGAGCGTAGGCACCTATAGGTGGTGCTCTTGTTTTATGATTTTAGTCCAGTCCAAATTGAAAATGGTAGCAGACTACATTGAAAATTGGATGCAATATGAAATGAAACCATTCTATGTGGTAGATAATAATGTGGGACAAGCAATGTTTCCTTTTCCCATGGTGTTTTCTTCACCCTTTCCTGCACAATCCCTTGTTTTCACGTCCCTGTGATTTTATACTTGAGAAAAAATTGAGGGAATAGAATAAATTGCTTGATACAAGCAATTTCTTCTTTTCCCACAATATCTTCTAACCTATAGGTTGCTTACTTTTCAAATTGCACCCACTTTTTTATGTAGTCTGAACTTCTTTCAAATTGGACCAGTCTGAAATTTTTGAAAACAGGAAAGGGTTAAGTATAAAGTCAGTGATATAAAATAACTGCTTTGCACGGGAAAGGCTTCACCTATTCCCACAGTGACGCCTTTTGACGCCCCTGAAGAAAATATATTGGGAAAACTTTGTTTAAAATGAAGAAATTGCTTGTGACAAGCAATTTCTTCATTTTACGCAATGTTTTGTACCCAGACAGTTGAAAAAATCTGACAATTTCCTTAAATTTTAATTGTCTTCTGCAACTCCTTTCAATTTGGACCAGTCTAATATTTTGTGTGGTAATGGGTTGAATACAGGAAATGTGCCCTGGACAAACTAGGACAAGTTGAGGCACTATGAAACTGATGCACATACCCTACCTGTTATAGCTACGACTTTGGGTTTCTCGCTGCTAGTTGGCCCCATAAACAAATACGAGAAGCATCATTTATCTTTCAAAGAAAATTTATTCAGTAACTTATCAATAGAGCATTTTAAGTAATATAAATATTATCTTTACAAGTAAAACAGAAAAAAGAAATCACTACTTTTCTACTAAAAACCCACAATTAACATTTCATTTACATTTTTCCTGTGTTGTCCAATTACAACTCTGTACTTTGTCCAACAAAATTGAAACAAGAGGCCATGGTGGCTCTTAACCCATTACCAGACAGCAAAATTTTTGACTGGTCCAAATTGAAAGGAGTTGCAGACGACAGTTTATAGCTTGTGAAATTTAAGATTTTTTCAACTGTCTGGTTAGAAAATATTGTATAAAACTGAGTGGGAATTGGTTAATCGCTCAGCTGAATTCACATTCTTTACCCATTACCAGACATGGAAATTTTAGACTGGTCCAAATTGTAAGAAGTTGCAGACACTAATTCATGGTTGTTGCAAGTAGAACTTGTCACAGTATGCGACTTAACACCCCTGCAAGTGCTTTCAGTGTAATGAGAGCTTTAACAATACAAGGACATAGCTACTGACTATGCTTTTCTAGAAAGGAGGAGTTTGTGACACAAAATTGGTAATATAATTAGCTGTATATGTATACAAAGCATAAATAATGTTTAAGTTCAAGGGGAGATAATTCTTTAACTAAGGGCAATTAAGACTTCAGAATTGCGTCTTGCAAAACTTGAACATGTGGTACATCTTTGTATGAAGTTTCAATGGTATTGAAGCATAACTGAAGGAGGAGTTCGAGACTTAAAATTGGTACTAGTATTTACACAGACAGACGGACAGACAGGCTGATTCCAGTATACCCCTGAAAACATTCGTTTTGCGGGGGTTTAATAATTATATCATTGTTAATCATCTGGGGTTTGAATATTATCAATAAAGAAGAATTTGCTTGTTGCATAAAATTTCCTAACTTACAATAATGTTTTGCAAAGCTTCTTTCTTAAAGGGCCTAAAAGCAGGAATTTTTTGGGAATAGGTTTACCCAAAAAATGATGCTTTTAGATGCCCCACAAGGAAAATAATTGGGAAAACATTGTGTAAAATGTAGAAATTGTTTACAACAAGCAATATCTCCATTTTCTTATATTTCATAACCCAGTAAGTTGGAAAAATATAAAATTCCATAATTTATGAACTATCCTCTGCAACCTCTTTCAATTTGAACCAGTCTAAAATTTTGTAGTTTAGTAATGGGTAAAGGAGACTAGCTCTCAAACTACTATATTGTGACATCTTAATGTTCAGTAAGTTTTGTAAAGATTGTAACCGGTGCAATGAAAAGGAAACCGACATTATCCCATTACCAAACAACGGAATTTTATACATTGTACTAGTCTATATTGGACTAAGTTGCAGAGAATAATTATTAGCTGAAGAAATTCTAAAAAGAATTTTTCCTGTTTGGTAGGAAACATTATGGATAATGAAGAAATTGCTTGTGACAGGCAATTTCTTCATTTTTCACAATGTTTTCCAAAAGCTTTTGCTATGAGGGGTGTAAAAACAAAATTGTGTGTGATGGTTTGGGAGACTCAATACTGTAAGGAGATATCTTAATATTTATCAGATTAGCCCAACTATTGACCTATTGCAGTTGTGAATCTAATAAACAGTCATTTGGACCAAACATGACTTTTGAACTCTGACAATGGCCGCCATTTTTGTTAAGGTTTTTGGGGTTTTTTTGGGCAACTTAAATGTCAAAACTACAGTTTGTTAAAGTTTGCAATAGTTTGTTCAAGCTATTTTGCAAAGCAAAAAGCAATTTCTCCTTCTCTCATGTTGATAACTGCACATGTAAAAAGGACAAAGTGACCAATTTTGCCCAAAATGATCTCTTATCAAATCTTGTCTAAGAAATCATAAACAGTTTCAAGTTATTTTTGTGGTAAAAATAGAATGTACATTGCAAGAAAGATTTATTTAGATTAGACCTAGTGACCTAGTTTTGGAGCCGATGTGACTCAATATCAAACTTGTCTGAGATTTAATGGAGACAAATACATGTATTAACCCATTCCCACACAGTGACGCTTTTGGACGCCCCTCAAGAAAAACGATTGGGAAAACATTGTGGAAAATGAAGAAATTGCTTGTAACAAGCAATTTCTTCATTTTCAAAAATGTTTTCTTTCAAAAAATACATAGAAATTTGAAATTCAATCAACTTGAAATTGTCGTCTCCATCTTCTTTCAATTTGGACCAGTCTAAAATTTCACTGTGTGGGAATGGGTTAAGACACTTGGCCCAAAAATAAGGGTTCTAGAGTGCAAACAAGGTTATTCTAGGATTACACCTAGTAACCTAAGTTTGAGGCCGCATGACCAAAAATCAAACTTTACCAAGATTATTATGGAGCCAACATTCTGAACAAATACTTCATTTTACACTATATTTTCGACCCCAAAAGACAAAGATTTTTAGAATTACATCAACCAAAAAATGTGGTCTGCAACTTCTTTGAATGTGGACCGCTCTAAAACTTTGCCATGTGGTAATGGGTTTAGTACATATCAAAACTACAAATAAGTCACAGACACCCCAACACTTAGGTACTAATTATATGACCTACAGTTGTGACCTTGAACTTGAGAGTATCAAACAGAATTTTTTTGCATGACACTAGTACTAATCAAGGGGAATAACTTTCCTAAGTTATCTTTAACAATAGAAGATTTGTTCCGGACAAGAAATGGACAGATCTGCACATATTCACACACAGATGGAACTTACTCTTTATGCCCATTGCTATTACATGGTGGGCATAATAAAGAGAGAAGGTACACAAATTTGAAAGTTCAGTATTCTTCAGAGTAGAAAAAAAGGTTAAGAGATACAGTCCCAACATGAATAATCAGATGATACGGCAGAAATAGAGCAAAATGTCTCAAAAAAAATGAAGCAATGACAAGCACAAAAGCTGCAGCTAATTTCAAAACATAATTATATGCTAAAAAAAACTTTCTTACTTTAAAGAGCAAAACTTGTATATGATCTCGTTGAAAGTATCTAAAAATCTTTGGTATTCTGGAATTTACTACCATTACTAGAGGGCTAGCAAACCAACATAAATACAGCTAATTCAAGACACCATTTTGATAATTTGGCATGGATCTGATAAAAGGTGCTGTGCTATGTTGGTCATAAATTACATTCAGAGAGAAAACAGTTCAAAATTTAAACGTAGCATAAATTTTTTTAACAAACTTCAAAAAAGAGGAATCAAAGAACTTTTCATCTTAACCCATTACTTGATGACAAAATTTTAGACTGGTCCTCATTGAAAGGTGTTGCAGACCAAAATTTTAAATTTATTAATTTTCATATTTTATCGACTCTATGGGTAGAAAACATTGTGTTAAATGATGAAATTACATGCAACAAGCAATTTCTTCATTTTACATAAAGTTTTCCTAATTGTTCTTCTTGAAGGGCGTCAAAAATCATCATTTTGTAGGAATGGGTTAATTTGAAATTGACTTTGTTTACAGTAATAAGGAGGGTGTAGCAAAAAGAGTTCATTTATCTGTTTACTGATTTATCTCCCGTTAACTCCCAATAGGGATCTAACAGAGAGTGCGCGGTTGTGACGTCATTGAAATCATATCAAGGTTGTTCCTAAAAATCTAGTCGCAAAAATCTCAGAGCTACTCAGGTTTTTTAGTTTTAATTGTGTATTATAGGGCTTTAACCGATTCCCACACAATGGGGCTTTAAAATGCCCTCAATTTGAAAAATTTGTTAAACATTGTGGAAAATGAAGAAATTACTTGTTACAAGCAATTTCTTCATTATCCACAATGTTTTCTATCCCAAAATACAAAGATTTTAAAGATTTCATTAACTTAAAAATGTCATCTCCAACCTTTTTGAATTTTACTGGTCTAAAATTTTATTGTGTGGGAATGGGATTTTCAAGATTCTTCAGCTTTTCCTAGATTTTTGTGTAAAGTGTATCTGAGTTTATTTGATTGATTGAATGGGGTTTAACACTGCTTTTAACCATATTTCAGTCATATCGCGGAGGCTGGAGCACCTAAGAATGTATTCCTGGTATTTCTCAAACCAGTACTACCACTACATCCTTTCCTAGCCTCCAGCTGCTATCCCACTTAGGTTTATGATTATGCACCCATTGGTGAGAGACAAATGTCGGAAAGAATATGTGCCGCCGCTGGGGATCGAACCCATGACATCCTTTGATTGAAGATTACGAGTCTGACGCGCTGAGTTTATTTGAAGTCAGAGGTAACTTTACGGCTTTCGTCTCTTTTCTTTTGTTTCTGCTATTCTTTCATTTCTGCGAGAACACATGGCTTAGGTCTATTTGTAGTACTTGTGTTATTATATAACTTTGTCTAATGATGTGCGCCGTAATTTTGGTGCAACCTTCAGCACATACACAACTAGACATATTGTCTATCTAATCAATTCCTAATGGAAAGAAGATACTAATTCTGTAACTTTCATGTTCTAATGAACAAAGAAAGCACCTCAGACGTGCCCGAAAATTGGTAGTTTTTTCCAATTCTTTCATAAACTGAAATATAATAGATTGATAGTTCTGATGAATTACTGGCCCAGAATTCCTCAACTGTTTACAGCATAGACGCCAAAGTCAGTTTTCAGATTTTTCAGTTTAGTTAGCGTAATTGATAGGCTGATTTTGTAATTGGGATTATCTTTGGAATCTTTGGTCTCAGTTCGGGGGGGGGGGGGGGGGGGTGCAACCGAAGAAATTGGTCAAACGGGTCACGTGACTTCTCCAAAGACATCTTTTCCTGCTCAACCTAAATCGACAGTAGATCATATGACAGAACGAGATAATCAGGATGATGATACAGGAAAATGTGCAGAAAGATGCGCAGCCAAAAATGAGACTGGCAGCTGAATTTCAGGTTCAGCAATTCATCCAGAAAAGCAAGACCATGTTGAAGACATTTGAGGATAACATTGTTATTTATACTGCACAGCAGACATGAATAAATTTGTTGTCATTGGACATCAACGAAATAAAAGAACAACTCACTCAAGCATCCAGTGGAATGCGCACCTGCGTTTAAAAACAGCTGATTGGCCTATTCATTTGACTCGTTCTGAGTCCAAGTCTAGTGACAAGGACACGGATCTTGATGGATTATTATGTGATCAAAAGATTTGCTTCCAGATTCTGAGGAGAATCATTGTATATCTGAGATGCTGTCAGATTATGACGAATTTTTCTCATTAGAAGAATAAACAGAACTTGCTATCCAGCCAACTAAGAGAATTCAAGACAACAAAACAAGAGCACCAGCTCTTGGGTGCTGGATAGTGAACAAAATGCATCTAGTTATCCCCCTTGATAGTATAGGTTGCTCTTTTGATAGTTAACAAGAGTGCCAGGTTCAATTGAATGCCTTTAGTAGAACTAAAGATATCACAAAATGTCAAAGTTTTCGCACGACAACAACAACAACGCCTCCAAGGCTGTAGCAATATCTTGGGTTTTCTCTGAAAACAGCCGAGCTAATAAAAAGTCTACAGCAGAAATATAAACGCCCTGAGAATGTGACAGCTCTGCAATGCCCTACTGTTCTATATATTTTGTGGCCTTAACCCATTCCAACTCAAGCCCTCCTTTTTACGCCCCACAAGAAAAAATCTTTGGAAAATATTGTGGATAATGAAGAAATTGCTTGTAACAAGCAATTTCTTCATTATCCACAATGTTTTTTATCCCAAAAGACGAAAAAATTAAAATTCCATCAACTTGAAATTGTCGTCTGCAGCTTCTCTCAACTTGGACCAGTCTAAAATTTTCTTGTGTTGGAATGGGTTAATTGAAAAATACGACATGAACAACTGACAAAGGCCAGGCCAACACTATCAAACATCTTAACTGTGCAGCTGTCCTGTTAGTTTTAGCCATGGACAATGCATGTGTTAAACAAAAGCAGGATCTTAACTGAAATCTTACATTTGGGATTCTTTTAAACTGATCTGTCATTCAATCCAGACTGTGAACATGTAGTGCAGGGAAACAGCCAAACTGGAACTTAATCCAAAGGTCAGACAACTACGTGCTGTTGACAACAAATCAACGGACACTGGACCCCTTGGGGATAATGTCACTGACTTGGTGAAAAATCTTGATGATTCTCAGGACATCCACACATTCCAGTTAACCAGCAATCAGCATTTTTTATGGGTAGGGAGGGGGGCAACAACAACCCTTCGGGAGTTATGGTCAATAAATTACCATTCAAACTTCAACTTCCCTAGTTGTGTTTAAATTTTCTAATATGCAAGTATTGCTGTTATAAAGAAAATATTAAGATTTTTTTCTATAATAGTTCATACTTATCTTTTCTATTTTTCAAATGGTATATTAATCGCTTTATCAAGGTACCAATGCTTGGATGCAGGTGCTGGATAATTGAGTATTTAGTAGACCCATTACCAGACAGCAAAATGTTAGACTGGTCCATATTGAAAGAGTTGCAGACAAAAATTTAAAGATAAGGAAATTTTTATATCTTTTCAACTTTCTGGATAGAAAACGTTGTTTAAAATGGAGGCATTGCTTGCTACAAGCAATTTCTCCATTTTATGCAATGTTTACCTGTTTCTCATGAGGGGCATCAAAAAGATGGAAACAATATCTATAGAGATTTATGCTGATCTATCCTACAAAATACCAATATATTGGGCCTTTTGGGTCAAAGGGTAGGGGTTTTTGTAATTTTCATTTTTGTTGTCATGATAACGAGATTTTAAACAGATTTCATTTCTTTTACAGCTTTGAAAGGGGACCAACTCAGGCACATTTCTGCCAAATATTTGGTATGAATTGGCCAGTGGTTTTGGAGATGTAGGGATAGTTCGAAGCAATCCGTCTTTACATCTAGACATAAAGGTCTGGATTTTGCAATTTCATCAAAGTGCATCACGTTTGGTTTTTGTTTGACCTGAGACCTTGGGATTTGAGCAAGGAAATCAAAAAGTAGCGATTTTGAGGCTCAAAAAATTGCCACTGTGCGTCTCTCTTGAAAATTACCAGCCATTCTTCAAGTGTCATCATAGGTTTGCCAGTTAATTAAGTATGTAGATATACATCCCCATCATGCATAACACCAAGCTTGATAGGTACAGTGTATTTAACACTTTCCAATGACTGGACATACATTGGCAATTGTAATTGACAGTTATTTGACAACTGTGTAATTCATTTTGAAACTCTTTTCCAGAATTCTAATCTCACTACAATTATCCTATTTACAGACACTTTTATAATAAAAAAACCCAGATAAATTACACTGAACAAATTATGAGTTAAAGAACAGGTGGTTGAAGAAATGTCATGGGTTTTCAAGAATAAAATCAGGCCTTATTTTTATGTAAATAAGGATAATTTGATCCTCTTAGTAAACTTGAGATTTTTATAAACTTATTTAAACTCAAGATATTCACAGGATTACTACCCCTGAAATTTATCTCTTCATGAATTGAATTACAAAAATCTTTCTCCCTATGATAAATATCCACAAGATAGTGCAGCCATAATTTTTTAATGATAGGGATGTCTTTACAAGCATTGCTGGTTCATATCCCTACAATTTGTGAAGAAGACCACCTAGGGAATATTTCTACCAAATTTATTTGAAATTGGCAAAGTGGTTTCATAAATCTAATTGATTAAGAAATGGTTGACAGACACAGGGCCACACAACAGAAACAAGGCATGACGGATATCACACAGAAGGTGATCACAACAGCTCATATGAGAACTTTGTGCACAGTTGAACTAAAATTCTAAGTTGGAAAAGGGGCATCATTCCTACAAAAATACTTTTTAAGTAATTCCCTCTTGATAGCATAGATTGTTACTTTTTGTTCAAAAACAGCCTAGCTAAAAATCATAAACAAGAGGACCATGATGGTCCTAAATCGCTCACCTGAGGCATCTGCAAATTACAGTACTTTTTTTTGTATAAAAAAGACACAACTTGAGCAAAATAAATAAAACAAATGAAGATTTTGGGCTTTGTACAAAACAATCCAGTAATGCTTTACAATAAGGATGAATTCCTTTGGCTTTATAGTTTAATCCATTACCAAACTATCCCAGAATTTGTCACCCTCAGGGAAAATAGGTTTAAAAAAGCATTTTGAGAAAGGGAGTGACAAGCAATTTCTCTATTTCTATTTAAGAAGAAGAATTCTTTCAATGAGATTTATGCAATTTTTATCGACCCCAGGGGCAGAGACATTTTTTATCCTAAGAGAATATTTTCCTGTAACATAGTACAAAATTATTTAGTCATGCTACATTGTTGAACATGGTCTAATTGAGCATTTTTACAAACTTTGGACACCAAGGGAAGGGGTGTTTTTAACCTACAGGCATAATTTAATCAAAATTGATAGATAAGAGCCAGGCTATGCTACACTCAAAATATAAATGCCCTCTGCCTTAAATGAAGATTTTTTTCTAACATACTCAAATTTTGCGTTTTTCCCATTTTTGGACCCCTAGTGCAGGGCCGTTTTTGACCCTAGGAGGATAACTTTAAGTGATAAAGTATAAAACTATCTACTTATGCTACATACCAAATACAAATATCCTAGACCTTATAGTTTAAGAGTAGAAATCTTTTGAAATTGCTCTAATTGAGCATTTTTCCAAACTTCGGACTTCAGGGGCGGGGCCATTTTTTACCCCAGAGATTAAATATTTAAAAACTTGGTAGTGAACCATATGATTAAGCTATATACAAATATATAAATGCCTTTGGCCTTGTAGTCCATGAAAAAACAACAACAAAGATTTACTAAAATTTCCCATTTTCATATGCAGTGGTTACAACAGTTTCAGAGAATGAAATTCTTTAAACAACTTTTGAAAAGCTTCACCCAAAGGAACATCCCTGCAAAGTTTCAGCTTGATTGGCCTACTGGTTCAGGAGGAGAAGATTTCTAAAGATATTTAAAGAATTACTAAAGATTCCCTTTTTCAAATGCCGTGGAAAGCAGAGTTTTTGACGGAATTAAATTCTTTTAACAACTTTTGTAGAACTTCATCCAAGGAACATCCCTGCAAAGTTTAGCTTGATTTGCCGACTGATTTAGGAGGAGATGATTTTTAAAGATATTCAAAGAATTACTAAAGATTCCCATTTTCAAATGCTGCGGCAACCAGAGTTTTTGATTGAATTAAATTCTTTCAACAACTTTTGTAGAACTTCACCCAAGGAACATCCCTACAAAGTTTCAGCTTGATTGGCCTACTTATTTAGGAGGTGGAGATTTTTTAAGAAATTGTGGACAGAGGGACTGATGGATGGACCACAGACAACGACCGATCACAATAGCTCACCTAGCACTTTATGCTCAGGTGAGCTAAAAACTTACTTTTGATTATCTTGGCTACAACAAACCTTTTCCAAGATTTTTGCTCAAATATCTTTGGTCTTAAATTGAATCGTCCTAAAAGTAAGATGTTCTATACATCACAGGCGATAAAATGTCTCTTGTTCACAAACACAAACCTTTTAACCCTATACCAGACGACAACATTTTTGACTGGTCCAAATTGAACAGAACTGCAGACAACAATTTAAAGTTTATGAAATTTAGATTTTTCAACTTCCTGGATAGAAAACAGAGTTGGAAATCAAGAAATTAGTTGTTGCAAGCAATTTCTTTATTTTACACAAGTTTTTGAGGGGTGTCAGACAGTGTAACTGTGGGGTAATGGGTTAAATCACAATATTGGTAGCTGTGCTGAAACCTTTTAGAGTCTATTGGTCACTTATGAAGTATCCTTGGTATAACAGCTATAAAACTTTTTAACCTTCATTAACCCATTACCACTCAGTGATGCTTTCTGACGCCCCTAAAATAAAGAGATTAAGGAAAACATTGAGGAAAATTTTTCACGATGTTTCTTCCAAGAAAGATGAAAAATATAATGTTTCATCAACTTTAAATTGTTGTCAGCAAATTCTTCTGTGTGGTAAAGGGTTATGGGAACGAAGATACAAGTCGGTCTCTGTAAGGTGACACACTATCGTCACTTGATTGTAAATAACCCATTCCCATTTTGTTTTCTTTAATTTTAAACTGGTCTAAATTGAAAGAGGTTGCAGGGGACAATGAAATTGGATACAATTTGATATGAAACCATCCTATGGGCTAGAAAACATTGTGGGGAAAAGTGAAATTGCTTGTGACAAGCAATTTCTCCTTTTCCCACAATGTTTTCTCAAGTAAATAAATCAAAGGGACGTAAAAACCAGGGATTGAACAGAAAGGGGTTGTTAACTGAATGATGTACATAGAGTAAGACTTAAGCTTTCCCAGATTGAGGCAAAAATAACTTTTGTCCGTAAGAAAAACCATCCAAGTAGTCCGTAAGAAAACCGTCCCAGTCAGTCGTAAGATGTTCTGGTAATAACTTGATGAGTGCAGAGTTTAGTCTTCAGTTTTCCCTATCAGGCTCTCAGTTTGTTCTTTATCAATGTCCCGTAACCTAGAAAGACAAAAACACGGATTTTACAAACAAACATAAGATAACCCATTACCACACAATGACACTTTTTGAATACCCTCAAGAAAAACAATTGGGAAAACATTGCGTGAAATGTAGAAATTTCTACTCTTGGTAAATTGAGAAAATCTAAAAATTCCAAAACTTTAAATTGCAACTCTATTCAATTTGAACCAGTCCAAAAATTTTCCATCCAGTGATGAGTTAAATATGTTTCCTGAAATTTTAGACTGACCCAATTTGAAACATTTTTCAGACATCAATGAACAGTGAGTGCAATTCGAAACTAAGCCATTCTATGTGGTAGAAAATAGTGTTATAAAAGAGGAAATTGCTTGTATCAAGCAATTTCTTCTTTTATCACAATATTTTCTTAAATATAAAATTGCATGGACATAAAAACTAGTGATTATACAGGAAAGAGTTAGGGAGGCAAGCATTGCAGACCTGTCTACATTGAAAGAAGCTACCCGCCACAATGATAATGAAATACCATATATCTATTGATAATTACACCTGAGAGCCACATAACCCATTTACTGTTTCCCACACAATGATGCTTTTGGACGCCCCTCAAGAAAAACATTGTAGAAAACAGAAGAAATTGCTTGTAACAAGCAATATCTTCTTTTTATCACAATGTTTTCTATCCAAAAGGTTGAAAAAAGCTTAAATTTCATAAACTTTAAATTGTTGTCTGCAACTCCTTTCAAGTTGGACCAATCTAAAAATTGTTGTGTGCGAATGGGTTAAAAGATGCAAAATTTGAGACAAGTTCCATTTTAAGGAAGTTACAGACAACATTTCAAATTGGCCTAAAATTGGAAAATAATAGCCAAAAATGGTAGAAACATTGTGAGAAATGGAGAAATTGCTTGTTATAAGAAATTTCTCATTTTCCAACCAAGTTTTCCGTAATCCCCTTTTTTTATCAGCTTTTGAAAGCATCAATGTGTGATAAAGGGTTAAATATTCACATGAAGTTTTTTGAAACCATTAGTTGCCATGTTTGTTTTCTTTTTATTTATTTCTCTCTCAATTATATTTGACTTGGTAGCATATTTTGTACCAAGTTTACTTGAATCATCATAATTTACTAACTTTCTTAGCTCAACACCAGATGACCATTTTCAAGACTTGTCCCAAAGAAAAAGACTTCTGGGTTTTTTAAATTGCTTAACCAATTCCCACAAAATAAACTTTTAGACTGGTTCAAAATGAAAGAAGTTGCAGGCGAGAATTTAAATTTATGAAATAATAGATTTTTTTGGTTTTCTGGGAAGAAAACTTTGTGGAAATCATTTTACACAATGTTTTCCCAATTGTTCTTCTTGAGGGGCGTAAAAAAGCATCATTGTGTGGGAATGGGTCAATAAGTATTATATTGGATGGAAAGCACTGTCAGAAAATGAGTAATTGCTTGTTACATGCAATTTCTTCTTTTCCATCAATGCTCTCAATAGTCATTTGAATGCAGGATTGAGCAGAAAGAGGTTAACCCAATCCACATAATAACTCTTTATAAGTGTTTGCTTATGTCATACTCTTTTGTTAAATAAAGCGAATTTCAAGAAATGTTTAAACCCATTCCCAAACAGCAAAGTTTAAGACTGGTCTGAATTGAAAGGAATTGCAGAGGACAATTTAAAAGTCATGAAATTTCGGATATTTCAACTTTCTGGGTAGAAATATTGTGGAAAACGAAAACAATTTTTTTCCAAAGTTTTTTTTCTTTGGAACATCTAAAAGCATCACTAAGTGGGAATGGGTTAAAATTGTAATTACACTCACTATTGGGAACATTTGTGACAATTTCCTTTTTAATCATTGCAATGCTGAATTATAAGCCCTCTACAGAATTGTATTAACTAGAGGCGCTTGGGCACCGAAATTGCTCCACATGCTAGAATGTACTGATTAACTCATTACCAGACATTGGCACTAAAAATCAAAAGACTACATGCACAGGAAACCCCCATTTTTGGATATTTATTATGAAAATTTATCTCATAAGCAACTCTGGCTTAAAACGGACATGCAAGTGGTGTAGACTAAGATAAAACTGCACATAAGTGCAGGCTGATCTTTGTCTATACTTCCTGCCTAAGCATTTATAATGAAAAATTTATAGCCAGTAGCATGTTTCAAAAGAGTAGAATGATTGGTTGGCGACTTAAAGATTGTAACTACAGCTTGAATAAGCTGTAGTTAAGGCATTTAAGTCGCCAAACCATCAAAAATGCTTTATCAAAATGGCTGTCAATGTCAGAGTTTAAAGTTAACTTCCAGTCTAGATGAATGATTTAATTGGCGACTGATTATTTGATTAACACCTGTGATTGGTCAATTTCAAAGATCAAAATGTTAAAAAACGCTGGCAAGAAAACACACTGGTCTTATAGTCATTCATTTTCAACAAATTTTACAACACAAAGCTATTAAGATATATTCAAAACATATAGCAAAATACAGTGAGACAATTACACCGGATATCTGCTTAAAAATTAGTACACATGTATGTCTAGGATATACAATATAACTTTATGGTTATAATACCATGATATGCCCCTAACAAAAAAGCTTACCAAAACATTGAGAATAATGAAGAAATAGCTTATTTTAACCCATTCTAACACAGCAAAATTTTAGACTGGTCCAAATTGAAAGAAGCTGCAGACGACAATTTCAAGTTGATGGAATTTTGAATTTTTTTGTTTTTGTTTTTTTTTTGATAGAAAACATTGTGGATAATGAAGAAATTGCTTGATACAAGCAATTTCTTCATTTTCCACAATGTTTTCCAAAGTTTTTTCTTGAGGGGTGTAAAAAGGAGGGATTGAGTTGGAATAGGTTAAGCAATTTCTTAATTATCCACTATGTTTTCTATAAGAAAAGACAAAGATTTTTACTATTTCACCAACTGAAAACTGTTTTCCGCAACTTCATTGAATTTGGACCAGTCTAGAATATTATCATGTGGGACTAGGTTAACTGTAACAGATACAGTCATTGTCAATGTTCCTTCATTGAAGTGAGATTGTGTGTGCTCCCTGAACTTGATCATTTCAAAGCACTTTGTTTCAACCTTTGATCCCAAAGTCATAACTACAGCTTGAATAAGTGTATAAATAATATTAATAAATGTTAGTCAATGTCAGAGTTCAAAGTTCATTTCTATTCAAATGGAATGCTTTGATTGGTCAAAAAATTGTTTGATTGGCATAAGTGATTTGTCAATAAGCTAGTAATAAATTACCAGACAACAAATTGAAACAAGAGGACCATGATGGTCCTAAATCGCTCCCCTGAGTATGATGGTTCAAGCCCTCTGTCTAATTATTTTTGAGAAGATGTTTAAGGATTTCTCTTTTAATTCTAGGTATATTGATGATCCCACCATATAGCACTAATTTCCTGAATATGGTAATGCTTTGAATTATAGACATCAATACATACCAAGTATAAAAGCTCTAGGCCTAATGGTTTAGGAGAAAAAAGGTTTTCAAAGATATCATTGTTAATTCCTAACTAAAATTAGGGATTGCACAGAAAAGGGCTAATTTTTTTAAGCAATTTGGTAGAGGGTCAATGGCTGATGATATGTACCAAATATCAAAGCTCTAGGCCTTATGTTTGGGAGAGGAAGATTTTCAAAGATTTCCTTCTTTATTCCTTTGTAAAATCAGGGATCATTAAGAAAAGGGCTAATTTTCAGAGTATGATAATTCTTTGAAGTATTTTGGTAGACGGTTAATACATGATGATATGTAGCAAATATGAAAGCTCTAGGCCTTATGGTTTGGGAGAAGAAGATTTTTAAAGTTTTCCTTCTTTTATTCTATGTAAAATCAGGGATAGCCAAGAAGAGGGCTAATTCTCAGAATACAGAAATTGTTTGAAGTATTTTGGTAGAGGGTCAATAGATGACGATTTGTACTAAATATCAGAGCTCTAGGCCTTATGGTTTGGGAGAAGAAGATTTTAAAAGATTTCCTTCTTTATTTCTATGTAAAATCAGGGATCACAAAGAAAAGGGCTAATTTTCAGATTACAGTACTTCTTAGAAGTATTTTGGTAGAGGGTCAATAAATGATGATATGTACCAAATATCAAAGCTCTAGGCCTTATGGTTTGGGAGAAGATTTTTAAAGATTTCCTTCTTTATTTCTATGTAAAATCAGGGATCATTAAGAAAAGGGCTAATTTTCAGAATACAGTAATTCTTTGAATTTTTTTCGTAGAGGGTCAATAGATGATGATGTATACCAAATATCAAAGCTCTAAGGTCAATAGATGATGATGATTTGTACCAAATTTCTAAGCTCTAGGCCTTACCGTTTGGGAGGAGAAGATTTTTTAAGTTTTTTCACTGCGTTGCCATGGCAACCAGAGTTCTTCATGGATATCAATTCTTTGAAGTATTTTGAAAGAGCATGACCTAAGGATCATTTCTGTGAAGTTTTGTTGAAATTCCATGGTTAATTTAGGAGGAGAAGATTTTTTTGTAATTGTGAACGTACAGACAGACGGACAGACGGACGGACGATGACCAATCACAATAGCTCCCCCAGACACATACCATTTCTCCTTTCCCACAATGTTTTCAAAGGCAAATCTTCTTCCTTACACAAAAATGTTGGGGTTATGTGGTTATAGCAAAAACCAAGCAGGCTGACTTAACCAATTCAAACTCAATGATCCTTTTAGACGCCCCCCAAGAAAAAAGCTTTGGAAAACATTGTGGACAATAACGAAATAGCTTGTTACAAGCCATTTCTTCATTATCCACAACGTTTTCTACCAAAAATATAATAAAAAAATCCAGAATTTCACTAGCTTTAAACTGCCGTCTGCAAATCTTTCAATTTGGACCAGTCTAAAAAATTTTGCCCTCTGGTAATGGGTTAAATACAACTGATATTTACATAGACATTTACACCCCCTTTTGGTGGAGTGAAGCTCTTGTAAAGTTTATATGTTTTTATGTTGAATACAAGTCCATTACAGGGGTTTTCTAACCTTCATATAATTCTTTGTCAGCGTAAGAGTGGTTAGTAAGAAAATAGATAAGACAGAATATGTTATAAGAAGAAAAATTATCAAAGGTCCTAAAATGCCTTGCAATTACATACTATCAATATAATAAACCATTTCCAATCAGCAACCATTTCTTATGCCCCAGAGAAAAAGACAAATGAAAACATTGCGGAAAATGAAGAAATTGTTTCCTAATAAGAAAGAAAAAGTTTTTTAAAATTTCTCAAACTTTAAATTGATGTCTGAAACTTCTTTCAATTTGGACTTGTGTAAAATTTGCCATCTGGTAATGGATTAATTTTTGTCATTGCTGTTATGATTCTATTCTATTCCCCACTGGTTATCAAACAATTACTGGTCTCTGAGTCCTTAGATATACCTTTACCCATTACAAGACAACAAAATTTTAGACTTGCTCAATTTCAAAGAAGTTGCAGACAATAAATTTTAGTTAATGAATTTGGATTTTTTTTACTTTTTGTGTAAAAAAACCTTGTGGATAATGAAGAAATTGCTTGTTTTCAGAGAATTGTTTTTCTGGAGGTGTGTCAAAAAAGCATCATTGTGAGGGAATGGGTTATAATATTAGAAGAAAAGGATGAACCACTTGTGACTGCATTGTTTTTGCATTGATTTTCAACCATTTATAGCTGTAGTTTACAATCTCTTTCGATTAACCCATTACCAAGTAAAAAATAAAACATTTTGACTGAACTGAATTTTAAGTTATTTGAATTTAAAATATTTTGGGTTTTGTGATAGAAACATAGTTTCCAACAAGCATCTTCTTCATTTTCCACCATCGTTTTCAACGTTTTTCCTTCAGGGGCATAAAAAAGCTGAAGCATGTTTAGGAAAAGCTTCTTTTTGTTATTTCCCATAAAGTTGACACAAAAACACTGAACTTTAGTTCATTTGTTAATGCTACCTATGCTGAATAAATCCTGTAAGGATCTTGAAGTACTAGTTGCAGGTCAATATTTCTTTTGAAAAATAATTTCATAATCAACATTAGTTTGAAATGGACCAGCAGGTGGTGTAGACTAAGATCAGACTGCACTTGTGTGCAGGCTGATCTTTGTCTATACCTCCTGCCACAACAGGAATATTTCAGGTTCAGTATGACATGGGTTAAATTAGAATAAAGTAAAGAGCTTGAAGAGAAATAATATAATACATATGTTCAATCATCGTCTCTTGTTTATATATCATACCATTAGAACAATCAGTCACCCATGAGGAACTAACAAAAATTTGTAGAAACATTCAGATCCATACGTATGAAGACAAGAATTAGGCATTGTAACATGACAAATAACCATATGACAAAATGAGAGACTAGACAGAATTGAAAGAAGTTGGAAAGAACAAATCAAAGTGCATCAAAAGAAGTTGGATAGTTGGAAAGAACAATCAAAGTGAACAATAAGCATCATATTTTAACCCATTCCCACACAATGATGCTTTTGAACGCCCCTCAACAAAAACAATTCGGGAAACAATGTGTAGAATGAAGAAATTGCTTGTAATCAAAGAGTTCTTCATTTATTTTCAATGTTTTCTATCCAGAAAATTGAAAAAATCTAATATTTCATAAACTTGAAATTATCATCAGCAACTCCTTTCAATTTGGACCTGTTTAAAATTTTGCCATCTGGTAATGAGTTAAAATTGTTTCATATCCCATGTTTATATAAACTTTTTCTATTTAGTGCATCAAAATGAGGAATTGAGTGGTAATAGGTTAAAGATGTTTATCAGTTACTTAACCCAAGCTCACTTGTCAAAATTTTAGACCGGTCCAAATTGAAAGGAGTTGCAGACAACAATTCAAAGTTTATGAAATTTAAGACTTTTTCAACTTTCTGGATGGAAAACATTGAGTAAATTAATAAATTACTAGTTCCAAGCAATTTCTTCATTATACACAATATTTTCCCAATTGTTTTTCTTGCAGGGCGTCAAAAAGCATCAATGTGTGGGAATGGGTTAACAAAGAAATAATTCTCGAATCTGACAAAGTACTCTGCAAACTAAGGCAAATTTACACTTTTACTTATTTTACACTTTTACTTATGATCATAAAATACACTTGTTTGTAAGCATGTGCATGCATGTTCTTTTTTATCTTTCCTGTTTTTTTTTTGTTTTTTTTTTTCAAACTAAAAGTTTCAAGACAGATATTTAACCCATTCCCATACATGATGCTTTTTGACACCCCTTAAGTATAAAGGCTTTAGAAAACATAGTGGAAATGAAGAAATTGCTTGTTACAAGTAATTTCTTCATTAGCTACAATGTTTTCTTCCACAAATGACAAAGAATTTTAAAATTTGTATTAACTTTAAATTGTTGTCAGCAAATTCTTTGAGTTTAGACCAGTTTAAATTTTTGTCAAGTAGGAATGGTTTTAAGAAAGAACACGTACCAAACATATTTAAGGTTTTCCCATGTCAAATACATTGAGCATTTGTATTATGGTTTTTAGTTTTTCTATTCAAAATAAATTGGCATGAAATTGGACCACGGAAGAACCTGTGGGCAACCAATCTACAAATGATAGCTAATATATAACCTCAGATGTGTATTCATTCATAACCAAACATCAAAATTTTCAACCTAACCAAATTCAAGATGTTTCAGATGACAATTTTCAGTTGATGAAATTCCATTTTGCATTTTGACTTTTGAGGTAGAAAACAATGTTGATAATGAGGAAATTGTTTATAATAAACAATTTCTTCATTTTCCACGATGTTTTACAAGCTTTTTTTTCTTGTGGGCATCAAAAACTGTTATGGTATGGGAATGGGTTAACCCATTCCCACACAAGCCCCTCAAGAAAAGGCTTTGGAAAACATTGAGGAAAATGAAGAAATTGCCTGTATCAAGCAATCTCTTCATTTTCCACAATGTTTTCTGATCAGAAAGTTGAAAACAATTAAAATCTATCAACATGAAATTGTTATCTGAAGATTCTTCCAATTTGGACCAGCCTAAAATTTTCTTGAGTTGGAATGGGTTAAGGAAGAATCATTCTGAAAGTCAAATAAAAAGGTTTCTAACAATTCTAAAAGAATCGTAGATGAGTACCAACAACATAGGTCTAAAATGAGTGATATACTGTATCAAAGCAGATAAATTATTCTGTTGAGAGTTCTGTGCTTTTAACCCATCACCAGACGACAAAATTTGAGACTGGTCCACATTGGAAGATGTTATAGATGACAATTTCAACTTCATGAAATTTTTAAATTCTTTGTCTGTCTGGTTTCAAGCAATTTCTTCATTTGTAACAATGTTTTAAACAGCATTTTACTTGAGAGGTGTAAAAAAGATGGATTGTGTTGGAATGGATTTAGATGTGTATCTTATTCTGTTTGCATAATGAAAGAAGTTGCTTAACCCATTCCCAGATGGCAAAATTTTAGACTGGTCTAAATTGAAAGGAATTGCAGATGACAATTTAAAGTTTATGGAATTTCGGATTTTTTCCACTTACTTAGTAGAATCATTTTACACAATGTTTTCCCAAATGTTTTTCTTTGTGGGCGTCTAAAAGCGTCACTGTGTGGGAATGGGTTGAAAAGGTTGTTGTTAACCTGTTACTAGCCAACAAAATTTTAGACTTGTCCAAATTGAAAGAAGTTGCAGAGGACTATTCAAATTGTGCTAAAATTGAAAATAAGTGCAAAATGTAGATGAGAACATTGTGAGAAAAGGAGAAATTGCTTCCCACAAAGTTTTCCACAATCATATTTCTTCCGGGAATCAGAAAGCGTTATCTTATGGTATCAGATTAAAGCTAAACTGACTGTATGAGTAGGAGACATATAATACGTACCTTGGCACTGGTACCACTCTTCTGGCACACAAACAATGTAACATTTTCTTCACAAGCAGTAAAACAGGATCCCACGCCTCAAAATGGGTTAAACAGCTAATCGCAAAAAATGCCACAAACACAGGTATTGTGCCAACATAAAACATCCATGTATAAGAAATCTACAATATAGAAAATATCATACTCAAATTACACATTCAATCCCATGTATAATGCTCTTACAGAAAAATATCTTAAGAAATAATTTTCGCAAAGAAAACAATGATTGAAATTCCTTGAAACAAACAGATTTTACATTTTCTACAATATTTTCTACCTTGTTCGACAAATATTTCATATATTTCACTAACTTATAACTTTAGTCAGCAACCTCTTTCACTTTGAACAAGTCTCAAATTTTGAGGATTAGATTTTGCAAAGGGTGAAGCCAATTTTCACACTTTAAGTTCGTCTGCAAAACCTTTGAATTTGGATGGGTCTAAAATTTTTGCAAAACAAGGCTGAAGATGAAAAACTAAAAGAGAATGTGGTTTCGAAAGAAAAGGTAGATTATAAATATTGTGGGAAAAATCTGGAATTGCTTTTTTTAAGTTTGTCACAACTTTTTTCTGAAGGGTTAAAACCCTTGTCATGATGGACCAAGAATATTCCTGTTTCTGCAGAGAGCATAGAAACAGATCAGCTTGCACATATGTGTAGTCTGTTCTAAGTCTATACCATTTACTTGTCTCTTTTTAACCAGAGTTGTTTACAAGATTTTTTAAGTTTTTTAAAAGCGATATTTACACAATCAGAACTTTCATTTTTTTGATTTTAATGCAATCCATTGTAGAGGATTATTTTTTATTCAGCAAGACAAGACTTATAAAGGTATATGTATAAACAAATATTCACATAGTATGTTTATCAAAAACAAGACTTAGGAAAACATCATGAAAAGGATCAATTGCTCTACTTTCTTTGCAATATTGCTCTTTTTTTTCTTTTTTTTAATTTTAATGCTGTTGTCATGCTGAGCCCAGAATACTTTTTATTATTTTTTTTCTCTAAATAACTAACAGCTTGAATTTGCTGATAAATCCATTCCAACTTAACCCCTCATTTGATGACCTTCACAAAAAAAAGGAATTAGTTCATTTTCCTAATACATACTTCCCTAAAAGAGAACGATTTTAAGATTTCACAAACATAGAATTGCCATATGAAACTTTTTTATCAACCTGGACAAGTCTTAAGTTTATTGCAGATGGCAATTTTTAGTCAATTCTAAAAATTTCTGCCATTGGGAAAGAAAACATTGTGGGAAATAAGAAATTGCTTCTGACAAGCAATGTATCTACTTTCCACGTATTTTTCCAAAGTTTTTTTAAAGGACATGAAAAGGTTGCATTGTGTGGGAATAGGTTAAGATCTAACCCTGATATTTCATCATCCATTTCATTGAAGATGATCAGTCAGTGCAGAACTCATGTGACTTAAAATATAAAAGGTACTTACAACTGTTTTACACTAACACTTCTTTTACCCATTTCCACACAGTCACCCTTTTGACTCACCTCAAGAAAAAAAACTTGGAAAACATTGTAGAAAATGAAGAGATTGCTTGCTACAAGCACAATATTTTCTACCCATTAACAAAATATGTCTGTAAATTCATTCCATTTAAACCAGCCTGAAATTGTATTGTCTGCAACTTTATTCCATTGTGATCAGTCTAAAATAATGTCTCATCTGGTAAACGGTTAAGTACTTACCCCTTTTATCACAACATCAGCTATCATGGTTAAAGGTGCAACAAGACTAAGGGCGGATGTAGCAATTAATGATGAGGTAAGAAAACAGCCCCTATAAAAATAGAAATCAACTTAATAATGTCAGTGTCACTCAGCGATTTAATCTATTGCCACAAAGCTTTTGAAAATTGTGTGAAAATTCTTCATTATCCACATTTGTTTTCCACCTTAGCTTTTACATGGATTATTAGCCCATTACCAAATGGCAAAACTTTAGACTTGTCTAAATTAAAAGACATTGCAGACAGCAATTTAAAGTTTAATGATTTTTTTTTTTTCAACTTTCTGGATTGAAAACATTGTGTAAAATGAAGAAATTGCTTCATTTCACACAATGTTTTCCCAATTGCTTTTCTTGAGGGGCGTCAAAAAGCGTCACTGTCTGGGATTGGGTTATGATTTTATTGACAAAAAAATGCCATTTGCAACTTCCTTTTGGTTTTCCCCGTCTAATTTTTTTTTCTAGTAAAGGGTTAATTAGTGATTTGAGGCATTTTCTTACAACAGTGCCAGTGCAAAAAGATCCACTACCACATAGCCAAAGTAATACAATAAGCTAAACAGATTAACCCATTACCAATCAATGACATTTTTTGACGCCCTCAGGAATAATAGCTTTGGAAATTTCTTCATTTTCAACAATGTTTCTACCCAAAAAGATGAAAAAATCTAAAATTTCATCTGTGACTTCTTTCAATTTGGACCAGTGTAAAATTTTGTTATTCTATTAATGGTATATTGAATTCTCTCAACTACGGCAGTGACTCTTTGTCTTTTTCATCCCTAGTGGAGAACTAATATTTTATTTGACTCTTTTGGTATTCGAACATACACGGATATGGCAACGCCGCCTAACGTTGTAATGTACATTGCAGCGCTAGGCAGCATGGCGTATCTGCGTAGGTTGGAATCCTGTAAGAGTAAAATAAAATTTTGTCGAATGGTAAATGGTTAAAGCATTAGAATTTCAAAGACTTTGAATTTCTTGCAACTACCTAAATATATAATATGATGGCGATAAATGCAAAATATTAGTCTGAACTAATTAAAGACATTTAACCCCGTCTTCAATGACAAAGTAAATTTGAAAATGAATATAATGGAATTATCACCATATAATGTCCCTTTCTGATGCCATAAAGAATTACAATCAACGAAACAATTCAAATGACTACCCAAAACATAGGGTTTTGTTGAAAAATAAGGATTTTACAATGCTCTTACCCCTTCTTATCCAGACCTCTGAAATAAGATATTGTATTCAAGTTGATTTCTATCTCTTTAACCCATTCCCACATGAAAATTTTAGACCAGTCCAAATTCAAAGAAGTTGCAGACGACAATTTAAAGTTGATAAAATCTTTAAAATCTTTGTCTATTGAGGTAGAAAACATTGTGGATAATGAAGAAATTGCTTGTGACAAGAAATTTCTTCATTTTCCACAATGTTTTTCAAAGCCTTTATATTGCGAGGCGTTTAAAAGTGTCACTGTGTGGGAATGGGTTAATCTAGCTTATTATTAAAATCTCAGAAAGATTTTTTTCACTTTAGAAATGACTCCAAAGATAACAACAATACATTTAAACTCATGTAACATTCTGTATAAATATACTTGTCAATCCATAACTATCATGAAAAGACACTTTTTGAGGCGTGACTTTGAGTTTTGGAGACCTTCCTTTAACTTATTCCCACACATTTTCACTTTTTTAACCTTCAAGAATAAAGCTTAACAAAAATTGTGGCAAATGGAGAAATTACTTTTCCCCCATTTTTTCCCTATCCAAAAGTATATTTTTATATAACTTTATCACCTCGAAAATGTTGTTTGCAACAACTTGAACCCTTTCCTGTTCGAACCCTTGATTTTACTTTGCTGTGATTTTATACTTGAGAAAATATTGTTGAAAAAGAAGAAATTGCTTGTCACAAGCAATTTCTTCTTTTCCAACAATATTTTCTATCAGATAGGATGGTTTCATTTCAAATTACATCCAATTTTCAATGTCTTCTGCAACCTCTTTCAATTTGGACCAGTCTAAAATTTCTAAAAACAGGAAAAGGTTAATTTGGACCAGTCTAAGTATTCTCATCAAGTTCTCCCTAAGTTGGCACATTAATTTTCATCTAATGAAGGCTATTTATAGGTCAAATAAGAATAAACTCTTACCACAACCACAGGAAGTCAGACAGAACGGTGCCTATCAAACCGTTGATCAAAATAAATAACCACTGTTCTCCATTTGGCCATTGAAACACTTCCCCATGAGTGTAATGAAGTATAAAAAATCCAGGCCATAATATTAAAGCACTGAATAGCCCTACAAAACCTGCAGAGACAAAAAATATCCTATCAAATAAAACTATAATCATTTGGCCAATGGCATGCAACTTTGCCAAATGCCTAATAAAGTTTACATCATATTATGTTATCGTCTCGGCTCTATAATAAACAATTAATGGATTGCTGGCTACGCCCACTGTGTTACGACAGAAATTTTCAATACAATTTTAAATGATGTTAGTTTGAAAAATTAATGGTCAGTGGCATGTAACAAAATGTAAAATGGTTTGCTTGAATAAGCTGTAGTTACTATGTTTCAGTTGCCAAACAAACCAAAATGCTTCACATTAACCCATTCCCACATACTGGCGCTTTTAAACGCCCCTCAATATGAAAGCTTTGGAAAACATTGTGGAAAATGAAGAAATTGCTTGTTACAAGCAATTCCTTCATTTTCCACAATAGTTTACCGACTATAATTCGTATTAGATCTAGAAAATCGTTTTGATGGCATTCTTTGTTAATGCTCGGCATCCATGCTAGTAATATTCTTTAGGGTATGACAAAACCTCCCAGGGTGGATGCCCAGCCTGAAACCTAGAATTAAGGCCACAGCAAGGTCAAAGGTCAAATAGGTGCGCTTTCATATTATAATCCTCATTGTGATATTTTCAATTGCTATACATGCTGTACTATTAATTCTAATTGTGCTAAATTTTCTGAAAACTGCATTAGAGACATTACTTTATTGAAAAGACTACTTTTTTTGCCCTCACATAGATCGGGGGCATAATGTTTTACCGATGTCCGTCTGTCTGTCCGTCTGTCTGTCTTTCTGCAAAACTTAACCTGCCAACTAAACATTTTCCTATAACTTCAACCTTGATTAAGTTACTATGCTAATATTTGGTATGTAGATAGGTCTCAACAAGGCACAGCTGGGGAGGGTCATTTCATCAAGGTCAAGGTCAAAATTTTAACCCTTTTCCCCTATAAAACGTTACTCAAAAACTTAACCTGCCAACTAAACATTTTCCTATAACTTATCCCTAATTAAGTTACAATGCTAATTTTTGGTATGTAGATAGGTCTCAAGAAGGCGCAACTGGAGAAGGTCATTTCATCAAGGATAAGGTCAAAATTTTAACCAACTAAACATTTTCCTATAACTTCAACCCCAATTAAGTTACAATGCTAATATTTGGTATGTAGATAGGTTTCAAGAAGGCGCAACTGGGGAAGGTCATTTCATCAAGGTCAAGGTCAAAAGTTTAACCATTTTCCCTAAAAGAAAGAAAAACAAGATGTGTTTGTGAAACACCATGCCGCCGAAACAGGAATTTTTTGGAAACGGGGTGATTTTTATTGTTTTTTTCTTTGTTTTTTATTGCGTTTAAGCTTTAAAATTTGTATCAACACAGGTTTTGAATTCCTTAAATATTAACCCATTACCAGACGGCATTATTTTAGACTGGTCCTAATTGAAAGAAGTTGCAGAGGACTATGAAGAATTTGCTTGTGACAAGCAATTTCTTCATTTTCCACAATGTATTCCAAAACTTCCTGGGGGACGTCTAAAAGCGTCACTGAGTGAGAATGGATTAAGAAGAGTTCTATACTTCTGCTCATTAGTTTTGTTATTAGCCTCTATAAAGGAAAATGACACTTATTTAATTACCCTATGCACACTGCGAGCCACTGTACCAGTAAATACAGCGCTACAAAGCGACAATTTGAATGTATTTGGTTACCGGACACTAGGCGACGTGCACTCTTTCTACTTTACAAACCATCTCACTTTCTTGAAGTCAAAAGATTTTTATATTCTGATAAGGTGATAAATATGTTGCAAACATTTATATTTTTCGTGTAAAATGTGTTACTGAGACCTGATTATACCATTTGTAATTATATCCTGCTGATTTTATGCTAGTTAGTAGTTAATGTTCAGTGATTTCAATCTTCAAATGTTTTGATTAAAATCTATCTTTAATAATTCAGAATTTCAAGTTACACCAATCATGCATGAGATGCAGCAGGATGTGCTAATCCTGTATGACTTCAAGCAGCCTTGGAGGCTATCGAGTACGCGGAATCATTGCAATTTCCACTGGCCGATCCTGTAGACACTTTTAAAAGGTCTCCTACAAACATGTTTCTGAAAGTAGTCACACATGGATATTTATTAGAAAGTGTGTGGTAATACAAGCTGTATATCAGAAACTGTAACAGGTATATGACAATTATATAAAGCATTGTGTTTCATCATGTTTACTGACGGTATTGTGTTATATCTTTGTTTTGCATTGCGCCGGGGCGCTTTTTAGCAGATATATGGTAAAGTTTTACCTGTAAATATCAATTGAGGGGCTGAGGTAAGCATTGGTTTAATTTTTATCCTCCGCCGTTTCGGCGAAGGGGATATAGTAATGATCTCTGTCCGTCATTCCATCCTTCCGTCATTCTGTCACTAATCTTGTCCAGAGCATATCTCCTAAAGTATAAATGCTATCAACTTGAAACTTCATAGGTGGATAAAACTCATTGAGGAGAATTGCAGTGCACAAGAACCCGACTCTTGCTTGCATAGTTTTGGAGTTATTGCCTTTTTTTTTAAAGACTTAGATTTTGTCCGATTGTATCTCTGAAAGTATCATAGCTATCTACTTGAAACTTTATAGGTGGATACATCTCATTGAGGAGAAGTGCAGGGTACAAGAACCATTTCATGGGTTATGGGTCAGACTTAGATTTTGTCTGGGGCATATCTCCTAAAGTATAAATGCTTTCAACTTGAAACTTTATAGGTGGATAGATCTCATTAGGGAAAAGTGCAGTGCACAAGAACCACAACTCTTGCTTGCATTATTTTGGAGTTATTGGCTTCAGTTTACTATCAAGCTTTTAAAGCGGGGGATGGCCATGTCCGACATGGCTCTTGTTACTAATTTGCATTTGATTTTGTTCCTATTGTCATAATATTAAAGATGAAAATAATGTACAATGAACATCAGTTGCATGTATTTGCAAGTTTCACACATTTGAACGTACTTTACCCGTGACCTCATTCTGACCTGAAATTCGAAACAGACACTAAGCAAGCATTGCTTGAAGTAGTATAGAATAGCTACCTTCAGTTACATGAATGCCTTGGATAATATGTATGTAATAATACACCTTTTACTCATATTCAATCAAAGTTTTGTTAAGTATTGTGCTTTATTTTGTTATTGGCCATAGCATTTTTTTTAGCATAAATATGGTAAAATTCTGTTTGAAAATGACAATATAGGCTCTAGGGTAAGCCTCTGTTCATTCCTGATTCAATTTATTTGATTTCGTTCACATTGCTTTCATTGTGTGTTGACGCAAATAAATTTGCTTTAGCTACAAGCCATTTTTTCTTGATTTTTGAACTCATTGACCTTTGACCTCACTGTGACCTTAAATAAAAAAATCACGCTGGGCATCCACCCCTATCTTGTTTGTAATAGCCTAAGGAACAATTCTAGCATGGATGCCGAGCATTAACAAAAATGCCATCAGGAGTCATCGTAGGATTTAAGGGAGGCAGACTACAATGTTTTCTACCCCTAAAGACAAAGATTACATTGATTTCATCAGCTTAAAAATGGCGTCTGCAACTTCTTTGAATTGGGACTTGTCTTAAGTTTTATCAAGTGGGAATGGGTTAATGCTGGAAAATGTTGGAGTTAAAAGTTAACTGACATCTTTTTGATGGCTACTTATTAATCATAAACAGCTATAATAGATGATGTTCCTGTCTGAAGGGTTTCATGTAGGCTTTGAATCACTCATGTATTGTTTATTGTTCATACATATATTATCGTAGCTTAAAAATGAAGGTTATCATCCTTACAATCCATTACAACACAAAAAAGCTTTTAGAGACCCCCAAGAAAAAAAGTTTTGGAAAAAAAAAAGCTTTCGAAAACATTATAGAAACTGAAGATATTGCTTGTAACAAGCAATTTCTTCATTGTCAATAATATTTTCTATCCTAAAAGGCAAAGATTTTCCATATTCCATCAACTTAAAATTATTGTCAGCAACTTCTTTCAATTTGGACTAGTCTAAAATTTTGCTGTTTGATAATGTGATAATCCAGTTTTTACCATTCCTCTAAAATGAGGCAAGACTTCAAATTCTTCTTTAGAATTATGATGTGCCTTTATATAGATCTATAGGTCATCTATAGGTCAAAGGTTATAGGCAATAATAAGAAGGAAAAGATTACAATATGCAGATGCCTGCAAATCAACTGTTGAATACTTGATAGTACAAAATTAACCCTTGTGATGCTGAATATATATCCTTTCTTGACATAATTTTAGACTTTTTCTTCAAATTTAGATCTCCTTTGAGTTCCAATATTTCCTCAATACTACAAGTAGAAGTAGGTAGTGTAGACTGAGATCAGACAACACATCTCAGCAGGCTGTTCTTAGTCTATATACCTGCCAAAGCTATTGTAGAAACAGGAATTTTCAGGATCAGCATGACAAGAGTTAAGTAAAAAAAAGGGGGGGACAATTACTTCATACAAAAGCAAAGTCATCCACTTTTTTGATCGAATGATTGATTGAATGGGGTAAATCTACCTTCAGTACACTTAAAGGGCAATAGATGTAGTGAGAATATGGTATTTAAAGAGATTTAACATCTAATGAAATCCATTGATAAACCTTACCAATTCCAACACAACAAAATTCTAAACTGGTCCATATTAATAGAAGTTGCAGACGACAATTTCAAGTTGATGGAATTTTAAATGTTTTCGTCTTTTTGATAAGAAAACAATGATGATACTTGACACAAGCAATTTCTTCAATTTCCAAAATGTTCTCAAAAGCTTTTTTTTCTTTAGACGCATAAAAAGGAGGGATTGTCTAGAAAAAGGTTGAGAGAAATTAATAAAGTGTGTAAAAAAATCAAAGTAAACTTACCAAAAAACATAGGAATGTCAAGTTTATCTTCATGATCAATTTTGCGTCGTAAAGCTACAAGGTAGATTGCATACAATATAGACCCAGATAGGGCCCACAGAGCCCCAGCAGGAACATTGTTCTCTATCTCACTGTCCGATAATGTTACCATCACTATACCACTTATACTGAAATACATTTAGAGGACCATGATGGTCCTAGATTGCTCATCTGAACTGTCTGCTTTAAAAAAAATGCAACTAGAGACATAAAACTATAATCAGTTTCATGAAGATTGAGGCAAAACTGTGACTTCTATATTTTAAACAAAAAAATTGTCATTATGGCCCCTTTCCTGTGTTATCCTATAGAACCTTCCCATAATCTATATGGTTCATCTTTATGACGTAATAAGTACCCTAACCAAGTTACATGACGATTGAGCAAAAATGATGACCTGTAGAGCGTTAACAAAGAAATTGTCATTAAGGCCCCTTTTCCTGCGTTTTCCAATAGAACCTTCCCATAATCAATAGGCTTCATCCTCATGCCCTAATAACTATTCTGGCCAAGTTTCATGAAGATTAAGCCAAAATTGTGGCCACTAGAGTGTAAACAAAGAAATTGTCATCAAGGCCCCTTTTCCTGTGTTTTCGGAAATATTCTTCTAATAATCAATAGGATTCATCTGTATGACCTAATAATTATTCTGGCAAAGTTTCATGAAGATAGTGCCATATTTGTGGCCTCTAGAGTGTAAACAAAGAAATTGTTATTAAGGCCCCTTTTTCTGTGTTTATCCTCATGACCTAACAATTATTCTGACCAAGTTTCATGAAGCTTGGGTCAAAACTGTGGCCTCTAGAGTATTAATACTTCAATTGTTGACCCCGCACGAAGCAAGACGCATAACAGACATTCAACGATCACAAAAGCTCACCATGAGAACTTTGTGCTCAGGTGAGCTAAAAAGACAAGAATCCTGGTATTCCATTCCCACACAATGACGCTTTTTTATGCCCCTGAGAAAAAAAGCTTAAGAAAGCATTGTGGAAAATGAAGAAAATTATCCACAATGTTTTCTTCCAAAAAAGTAATGTCGACATTTGGCATAGCATCTAAAAAGTAATAGAGATAAAAAATCTTTTCATTAGGATATTAAGTCAAACAATTCTATTCACGCACAAAGACACTTTTTCTTGCCCCCTGAGGAAAAAAGCTTAAGAAAGCATTGTAATATTTCTTCATTATCCACAATGTTTTCTTCCCAAAAAGTAATGTCGACATTTGGCATAGCATCTAAAAAGAAATAGAGATAAAAAACTTTTTCATTAGGATATTAAATCAAACAATTCCATTCACACATAAGACACTTTTTCATGCCCCTGAGGAAAAAAACTTTTGTAAGCATTGTGGAAAATGAAGAAATTGCTTGTTGCAAGCAATTTCTTCTTTTTCCACAATGTTTTCGACCCAAAAAGTAATGTAGGCATTTAGCATAATATCTAAATGGCAATAGAGATTAAAAATCTTTTCATTAGAATATTAAGTCAAACAATTCCATTCACACACAAAGACACTTTTTCATGCCCCTGAGAAAAAAAGCTTTTGAAAGCAATGTGGAAAATGAAGAAATTGCTTGTTGCAAGCAATTTCTTCATTATCCACAATGTTTTCTACCCAAAATGTAATGTCGACATCTGACATAATATCTAAACAGTAATAGAGATAAAAAATCTTTTAATTAGAATTTTAAGTCAAACAAGAATTTCTAAGTCCAAAAAAGGTTAAAATTCCACTAAAAGTATCCAAAAAATGAATCTTTGTCTAGAAGATGATATGATGGTCTCAAAAGAATGTACAAGGTTTCAACGCAATAGCATAATTACAAAGAGAGTTATTAAAGATATATGACATTTGCATGCAAGGTTTAACCAAGATTTTCTAAGTCTTAAAGGTTTAAAACTCCACTATAATAAATGTAATTGTACTGAATCTTTGCCTAGAAGATGATATGGTTGTTACAAAAGCATATGCAAAGTTTCAGAGCAATAGCATTAGTGGAAACTGACATATGAACCTTGCATATAAGGTTTAACAAAAACATTACACTAACATTGACACGGACACCGGGTGACTTGAATAGCCTCCCTATTTTTCGAATAGACAAGCTAATATTTCTGTAAGAAAAGGGATAATCACTCTTACTATGTTAAATTTAGCTCCCTTAACCCATTTCCACAAAGTGATGTTTTTAAACGCCTCAATATAAAGCTTTGAAAAACATTGAGGAAATTGAAGAAATTGCTTGTTACAAGCAATTTCTTCATTATCCACAATGTTTTCCATCCAAAAAGAAAAAGATTTTTAATATTTCATTTACTTAAAATTGACGTCTGCAGCTTCTTTGAATTTTGACAGGTCTAAAATTTTATTGTGTGGGAATGGGTTAATCATATTGATTGCTCTTTGATAGTGAACATAAATTGCAAGCTTCAAGTATATATTTTCTGTAAGAACAGAGATATGATTTTTTTTCAAAGAAACAAACACCTTCAGCAATGAAATCAAGGATGCCATGGGAACTGTTAAACAAGAGGGCCGTTGGCCCTAAGGCGCTCACCTAAGATAAAGGCACTTTTTCTTTCAACAGTCTAATTTCATGTTAAGGTAAGGATTATGATACAAGTGGGCCATATGTACCTGGGAATCCAAAAGTCTAAAATACAAATTCCAAGGCTTTAGGGCAGATTTGAAAGAAGGAATTAACTTTTTTCCTTCTATGGATCCATGGGTTATACTTTCAGAAATAAGAAAGAAGTCTGTGAACTGACGCTTCATGCCTAAAACCCCCTCCCAGTGCTCTGTCCCTGGGGACCCGAGGATCATGATTTTTAGCTACTTTGTAAGAGGTCAATATACTGATAATTCATGCAAAAAATCAAGGCTCTATGCCATCTGGGTCAGGAGGAGAAGATTTTTAAAGATTATTTTAAAATTTCACTTTTGCTTCCATGGCAACCAGAGTTTTTAACAGATCTCAATTCTTTTAGCTATTTTTAAAGAGGACTACTTAAGGAACATTTCTGCCAAATTTGGTTCAAATTGGCCTAGTGGTTTGGGAGGAGATGTCATTTAAAAATCGTTCTTTATTTCTATATAACACCACCACCCCCACCACCCTACCCAAGGGCGTTCCACCCCTTGGGGCCCGAGGATCATGAATTTAGCTATTTTGAAAGTGGTCAATATACTGATGCTTCATGCAAAATATCAAGGCTATACGCCTTCTGGGTCAGGAGGAGAAGATTTTTAAAGATTATCTTAAAATTTCACTTTTATTGCCATGCCGACAAGAGTTTTAAACAGATTTCAATTGATTTCAGCTATTTTTAAAGGGGACCACCCAAGGAATACTTCTGCCAAATTTGGTTTAAATTGGCCCAATAGTTTGGGAGGAGATGTCGTTTAAAAAAATTGTTTACGGACAACGCACGACGGACGGATACTGGAGCACTTCCTGCTCAGGTGAGCTAAAAAGGGTGGAACTTAAAAAATAATTTTGTTTATCACCTTATTGATTGCCATGTCAGAGGTGAGTGGGCGTGACCAAAAATCCATCAATTCTTATCAACAGAGCAAAGTAATCTTGACACCTACCTGACTAGAACAGAGACTAATTTGGACAGACTGAACCTGTCTGCTGATGAGCCGGGGTATATAGCTGCGCAGATCAGGGTAAATAAGGAAGATGTTGATGATAAAACATTTACAATCCCTGCTTCTGTGTCCTTCAGAGCAAACTGATACGAGCAGTTGGCAAAGAACCACTGAAATCAAAGCATTTCAGGACTTATTTACTCAGGGAAAAAGACTATTAATTTTAACCTAGGGGCCCAGGCTTCAAAAATTCAATATTTAATATTAGAGGTATAGGCATTTTCTCAAAAGGTCTAGGGGCCCAGCCCAAAATCTAGGGGCCATGGGCAATTGGACCCCTGCTAGTCTTTTTCCCTGTTTACTACTTAAACCCTTAGTCATGGAAATAGAATATCTATGTCTTTTAATCTATTACCAATTGGCTAAATTTTGCACTGGCCCAAATAGAAAGAAATTGCTGCCAACAACTTTAAGTTCATGAATTCTTTAATTTTTTCAACTTCCTTTGTATAAAACATAGTGGAAATTGAGGAAATAGCTTGTAACAAGCAATTTCTTCATTTTACACAATGTTTTCCAAAGCTTTTTTCCTTTTGGGCATCTAATAGCATTGTTGTGTGGGAATGGGTTCAGCCATACCCACAACTTAGCTTTAAATGCCTCTGAATAGAAAAGTTGTGGGGAAAATTGGGGAAGTTTTAAATTTTACCAATTTTTCAGGGTAGAAAACATTGTGCAAACTGCAGAGATTGCTTGCAACAAGCAATTTCTTCATTTTCCACATATTTTTCATTTGTTTTCCTTGGGGCGTCAAAAAGCATCACTGTGTGGGAATAGGTTAAACTATTTTTGTAGAGCATCATCATGTGATTTCATATGAAATTTATTGACTTCATGATGATTTTAGAATGTTTCCTTCTGTGTTTCTAAGCAAATAAAGGTGTGCACAACCTCGAGATTTGTTGCTAACAGATTTTTATAAAATTCCTGTTTTTTGCTTAATGTAAGTTTCAGCTTGATAGGCTGATTGTTTGAAGAAAAGAAGATGTCTATAGCTAATTTGCAGATTTACTATTTCCCAGGCTTTCTTACAGTTTATTTGAAATTCAGAAAAAGAAATACATAATCATTAATCAATTATCCCACTCTTCTTTAAATCACGCAACAAAATTAACTTTGGAAAACAAAGTGGAAATTGGAAAAAGTGCTTTTTTACAAATAATTTCCTCATTATCCACAAAGTCTTCAACCTAAAAGACAAAGATTTTCAAAATGCCATATGTAAATCTTTGTATACAACTGCTTTGGTTTTGGACTAGACTAAATAATGTCATCTCGTAATTAGTTGCCCTTTAGTAACCGATTCCCACACGGAGAAGCCCTCTCAAGAAAAGTTATTGGGAAAACATTGTGCAAAATTAAGAAATTGCTTGCAACAAGCATCATTTTTTCTTTTTCATCTATGTTTTCTACCCAGAAAGTTGAAAAAAAAATCATAAACTTCAAACTGAAGTCTGCAACTCTTTTCAAATTTGAATGGTCTAAAGATTTGCCGTCTGGTAAAGGGTTAATTTATATTCCTAGCATAAACATCTGCAATTCAACAAATTTTATTCATGGAGTGAAAATCCTTTAAATGATGTTTAGAACTAATCCATGAAATGAAGTTTGGTGACACAAGTAATACTAACCAAGAAGCAGAAGACAAAGGCAAACTTGGCAACCTGTTTTATACTGAGCTTCGTAAGTGCCCTGAGTCGTATTTCTTCTGCCCGCAACGATGCTTGATATGACAAACGAGCAATAACATGGTCTTCTGCATAGGCATCTGTAGGGAGACAAAAATATATTTCACATGTGCGTCTACTTTCTTAAATAACAGACCTAGGACCTTGGAGTGAAATAAAGCCACTGAATATTTGTTATATGACATTGGTGTTATTAGATTAGTCTAATAACTATGTAAATGAACCAGAGCCTATGGTATTGCATTTTTGTTACCCTGAAAAATGTCATGATTTTACAAATAGTATTAACCAATTTCAACTCAACCACAAACGTGTTTTTTCTTTTCATTTCTTCTATAACATGACCAACAAATTGTGAAATATAACCATTGAATATTTTTTTATATTACATGGGTGATATCACACTAGTGTAATAACTATGTAAATGAACCAAAGCCTATTGAATTGAATTTTTGTTACTGTAGAAAATGTCGTGATTTTACAAATAGCGTTAACCCATTTCCACTCAATCACTCACATATGTCTTTACTATTCATTTTTTCTATAACATGACCTACAAATCGGGAGTGAAATAAAAGCAATTAATATTTTTTTATATTACATTGGTGTTATAACACTAGTGTAATAACTATGTAAATGAACCAAAGCCTATTGAATTGAATTTTTGTTACTGTAGAAAATGTCGTGATTTTACAAATAGCGTTAACCCATTTCCACTCAATCACTCACATATGTTTTTACTATTCATTTTTTCTATAACATGACCTACAAATCGGGAGTGAAATAAAAGCAATTAATATTTTTTTATATTACATGGGTGATATCACACTAGTGTAATAACTATGTAAATGAACCAAAGCCTATTGAATTGAATTTTTGTTACTGTAGAAAATGTCGTGATTTTACAAATAGTGTTAACCCATTACACTCAATCACTCACATATGTCTTTACTTTTCATTTTTTCTACATATCGGGAGTGAAATAAAACCATTGAACAATTTTTTTGTATATATCATGGAAGATATCACACGAGTGTAATAACTATGTAAATGAACCAAAGCTTATTGAATTGAATTTTTGTTACAGTAGAAAATGAAGTTACCATCTTACAAACAGCATTAACCAATTTCTGATCAATCACTCCTTTTTACGTCCTTCATTGAAAAGGTTTCAGAAACATTGTGGATAATGAAGAAATTGCTTGTTACAAGCAATTTCTTCATTATCCTTAATGTTTTCCATCCCAAAAGATAAAGATTTTTTAAATTTCAACCATTTTAGATTATCGTTTGCAGCATCTTTCATTTTGGACCAGTCTAAAACTTTGTTGTTTGGGAATTGGTTTAATGTTTCAATAATGTCAAGAACTTTATTGATTCATCACAAAGATTTACATTGTATAATGAATATGATATAAAAGTCCCACTCATAGAACACAAATTTTATTATAGAACACAAATTTTATTAAACTCATCATTTGAAACAGATAAAAACTTGACAAAACCTCATTTTTCTGTTTATAGATGACTTGTTTAACCCATTATCAGATGGCAAATTTTAGACCAGTCCAAATTGAAAGAAACTGCAGACGACAATTTAAAGTTTATGAAATTGATATTTTTTCAACTTTATGGGTAGAAACAATGGTGTAACATTAAAGAAATTGCTTGTTGCAAGCAGTTTCCTCATTTTACACAATGTTTTCCCAATAGTTTCACTCGAAGGGCTTTAAAAAGCATCATTGTGTGGGAATGGGTTAATAAATTCCATATTTCAAGACCATTCATATCAATATCCTCTATTAATAGATATTGTATCAGGTCAAAATTCATTACATTTTTTATATAATTAGTTGGTCCAAAGCATTTAACCCATTCCCACACAATAAAATTTTAGACCAGTCAAAATTAAATGAAGTTGCAGACGACAATTTAAAGTTGATGAAATCTTTAAAATCTTTGTCTATTGTGGTAGAAAACATTGTGGATAATGAAGAAATTGCTTGTAACAAGCAATTTCTTCATTTTCCACAATGTTTTACAGAGCCCTTTATCTTGGGGGCGTCTAAAAGCGTCACTGTGTGGGAAAGGTTTAATCGAAGAAGCCATTTGGTTAAAAGATCATTTTACATCAAAACAAAATTGGCTCAAAATAGGTGCATCAAAAGACCACTTCATCAGACTTTGTGGAAATTGATCAAAGATGATTACTATCTCTACGATTTCTTCAAAGGGAACAGACAGATTACATGTAAGAAGTGAGCAAACTTGTGATTATTGGAAATATTGTTTTTGGGAAAAAAAAATCACAACAATATGTTCCGACTGAATGTTTGATTGAATAGGGTTTAACTTTTACCACTTTCAGCAGTTTTCAGTGATATTACGGCAGCTTTTGCACCACTACATCCCATCTGAGCCCCAAGCTGCTCTTCTCACTTAGGTTTAGGATTATCCACCCATTGTTGGGAGACAAATGACAGAAAAGATATCTGCCTTGACTGGGGATCAGACACAGGGCCCCATTTTATTTAACCCATTCCCACTCAATGACACTTTTAAATGCCCTTTCAATATGAAAACTTAGGATAACATTGTGGAAAATGAAGAAATTGCTTGTAACAAGCAATTTCTTCATTATCCATGATGCTTTCTTCCCCAATATACAAAGATTTTAAAGATATCATTAACTTTAAATTGTCGTCTGCAACTTCTTTGAATTTGGACTGGTCTAAAATATAAGCATGTAGGAATGGGTTAAAAGTTTCATTTAGAAATGTCTTAACCCATTACCAGATTACAATATTTTAGACTGATCCAAATTGAAAAGAGTTGCAAACAGCAATTTAAAGTTTATGAATTTTCAGATTTTTTTCATATTTCTGGGTTTAAACATAGTGAATAATGGAGAAACTGCTTGATTCAAGCAATTTCTCCATTCTATACATTGTTTTCCTAACCCTTTTTCTTGAGTAGTGTCAAAAAGTTGTCACTATGTGGGAACGGGTTAAATCTTACCCATTGAGGGGTTGGTATATTCCTGAATTAATTGAAGACCAGTGGTTGACCCCCATTCAATCCCTGGTTTTTACGTCCCTGTGTTTTCATACTTGAGAAAACATTGTGAAATATGAAGAAATTGCTTGAAACAAGCATTTTCTTCATTTTCACAATATTTTCTACCCTATTGAACGATTATTTTTCAAATAAAATTGATTTTGTATTGTCATCTGCAAATCCTTTGAAATTGGACAGGTCTAAAATTTTGCAAAACAGGAAAGGGTTAATTACCTGAAAGTTGTCTCACTTCCATAAGATTATTGAATCTAACAGATCTTGTATGTTGGTCTGAAAATAAATAAATAAGTAATGAATAATACAAACAATTTCTACAGCTGGTTCTTAATACACTTGAGAGGGTAGCACAAACAATCAAAATTAAATCAAATATCTGCTGAAAAATAAATATTTTTATCATTGCATGTCACAGGGTCAAACAAATTTGCAGGCAAACAGATAGATGACAAATATGTTATTTCTGTATACAAAATATGGAAGAGCTGCCAGCATAGCGCAGTTGGTAGCGCAATAGACTCCAAATCTTCAATCCCAGGATGTCATAGGTTTGATCCTCGGCGGCGGCAAATATTCTTTCCAACATTTGTCTCTCACAAATAGGTGTATGATTGTAAACCTAAGTGGGATAGCAGCTGGAGGCTAGGAAAGGATGTAGTGGTAGTACTGGTGTGAGAAATACCAGGAATCCATTGTTAGGTGCTCCAGCCGCAATATGACTAAAATACTGTTAAAAGTGGTGTTAAACCCCATTCAATCAATCAGTCAACATATGGAAGGTTCTTTATAATACAATACAATAAACCTATTATTTATCCCGTAACGACAAAAAAGTTTTAGACTGGTCCATATTCAAAGAAGTTGCAGACATCATTTTGTAATTTATAGAAATTTGAAAAATGTTGTCATTTGGGGTGGGAAACATTGTGGATAATGTACAATGTAAATCTGTTATTTCTCATCCAAATCTCATGTTGTGGGTACTTATTGAAAATGTCTTGATTTGACAATATCCATTGAGTTCTAAAGCACCTACAACTAGGGAGGAATGATAAGATTTTGTATTTAAAAACAAGTAATTTCTAAATTGTAGCCATGTCCACAATTTTTTTATTCTCTAAAAGACAACATTTTTTTCAATATCACCAATTTAGATTTTTTGTCGTAATTTCAATTTTTGGTTCATGTAATACCATACCAGAGGTAGGTGAAAGTAGGTTTGTTTGTTTGAATGAGATTTTACGCCGCTTTCAACAATCTTTCAGTTATATCGCGGAGGCTGGAGCACCTAACAATGGATTCCTGGTATTTCTCACACCAGTACTACCATTACATCCTTTCCTAACCTCCAGCTGCTATCCTACATAGGTCTACGATTATTGACCCATAGGTGAAAGTAGGGCTTAATATTTGATATGGGCAATTCACTACTTTTATGGAGCATGTAGATGAGTTACCGGGTCTGGCCCTTAGAAAAAGAACGGTTTTCGAAAATTTCAAACAAATTCAAGCAAATGCAGTTCTCTTACCATTTTCAGCTATAGACATCCCCCCACCCATACAGTACAGACATTGTCCTGCTAGTCGCTATAAGCTGAACTTTTTCACAAACGTGCTACTTAAAAGTCATAGGGCTGAATTCAATGAAAATGCCTGATTGTGGGTTGATATTTCTCTTGTTAATTGACTTATCTATAGATTCTAGATTCAAATCTCAAACAGGTTGTGTAGACTAAGATTAGACTGCACATATATGCATACTTATCTTAGTCTTTACCTCCTGCCAAAGCAGGAATATACTGGGCTCAGTACGACAAAGGTTTAAAAAAAATTCAGTAACCCATTACCAAATGGCAAGTTTTAGACTGGTCCAAATTGAAAGGAGTTACAGATGACAATTCAAAGCTTATGGAAATTTAGGATCTTTTAACTTTTTAGGCTAGAAAATATTCTGGATAATAAAGAAATTGCTTGTTATAATCAATTTCTTCATTTTCCATAAAGTTTTCTTAAACTTTTTCTCTTTTGGGCGTCTAAAAGTGTCATCGAGTGTGAATGGGTTAAACCTTACCACTGTCATCATCGTAATCTACCCCATTGTTTGTCTTGTCATCATACTTCAGAGGAACATACACTGGCTCTGTCTGAATTAACAAAAAAAAAGAGGTCTGTTCTGGAATCACTCATGCCTGATAATGGATAATTTTCAACTAGGATCGTCACGAAGCGGACTAATTTCACCTACCAGCTTTGTAATTGAAGTAGCACAGTTGACATTTGACCTTCAATACCCTAAACTTTTTTGATCTAGACCGTTGACCTACATGACCCATAAAAAATATGGCATCTCCTTGGGTGATGCAAAACATGTTTGATATAGTTTGAAGGTCCTAGATCAAGTGGTTTACAAGTTAAGAGCACAGAAACAGATTTCAACCAAAATTGAATGTTGACCTTGACCTTTGACCTAGATGACCCAAAAGATATAGGGCACCTCCCTGGGTTATGGACAACATGTGAATAAAGTTTTAAGGTCTTAATTAAGTCAAATGGCGTATGAGTTAGAGCACAGAAACAGTTTGCAAACTAACTTCAATCGGGACCTTGACTTTTGAACTATGTGACCCAAAAACAATATGGCTCTTTTTTGGGTCATTTGCAACTATTGTATTAGATTTCAAGGTTGTAGGTCAAAAGATTCTTGAGGTAGAGCAAGGCAAAGAAAAAGTCTACTGACAGATGGATGGATGGACAGACACTGTGAAACCAATATAGCCCCCACTACCATAATTTCGTAGTAAGGGGGCTGGGGGGGTTATAAAGATACAGCTATAGACCTTGAAACATGAACTTAATATTGTCTGAGGAACAAAACATGCTAATGAGAGGTACCTTTATGGTACATTTCATCATTTTACCAAAAATATTTAATGGAAACTGTAACGTCTAATTCCCACTCATTGATGATTTTGGATGCCCCTCAAAAAACGCTTTGGTAAACATTGTGGAAAATAAAGAAATTGCTTGTTAAAACTCAACTAAATATTTTCGTCTGCAAATTCTTTCAACTTGGACCAGTCTTAAATATTGTTGTCTGGAAATTTGGTTAAAAGATTCAGTAAGCATAATATTAAATCAGTTGTAAATAATATTCACCTGGTTGTACAAATCCTGAATTAGCTCATGGGACTACAGATATTTACAACAAGCAATTTCTTTGAATTGATTTCCGCCGCCGAAAATATTTTGTTTGTCAATGGAGTATATCAGTCTTAGGATATCACTCTGTATGTAAAGGCTTCACCAATCAGGGGCGGTAACTCTAAATTTAAAAGTCAACCGGGTAACCCAGACGATATGTGCATCTCCTTTTTGTAGTGAAGCTTTGCATAAAGTTTCATTGAAATCCAGTCAATGGTTTCCAAGAAAGAGCGCAGAAACGAATATTACTCTGTATGTTTATAGCTTCACCAATTAGAGGCAGTAACTCTAAATTTAAAAGTCAAACCGCATAATATCAACAATATGCACATTTCCTCTTTGTAGTGAAGCTTTCCACAAAGTTTCATTGAAATCCAGTCAATGGTTTCCAAGAAATAGCGCAGAAACGAATATTACTATGTATGTATCTGGCTTCACCAATCAGGGGCAGTAACTCTAATTTTAATAGACAAACCAGGTAATCCTGACGATACGCATATCTCCTCTTTGTATTGAAGCTTTCCATAAAGATTTATTGAAATCCAGTCAATGTTTCATAGAAATAGCCCGGAAATGAATATTACTCTGTTTGTATATAGCTTCACCAATCAGGGGCAGAAACTCTGAATCTATTAGTTGAACCGGAAAACCCCGAAGATATGCGCTTCTCCTCTTTGTAGTGAGACTTACCACTAAGTTTCATTGAATGGTTTCCAAAAAATAGCGCTGAAATGAAACTCGGAAAACAAATCCCCCCCCCCCCAAATGATTTCATCGGCAAGGATAATTAGAGTGGCAGCGAAGGCTTACATTTGAAAGCTTTTTATGCAGCAAGGTAGAATGACCATTCACTGTCCAAAAAATCAAACCGATATTGAAGTACCTACATCATTCTGTTTAGTGCAAAGTTTTTTCACCTGTTGTATATATTATTCATTATCAAATGAAAGTTTTTTAGACTAGTCCTAATTCAAAGAAGTTGCAAACAACAAATACAAGATGACTAAATTTAAGTATTTCTGTCATTCTTTGGAAGCTTACTGTGGAGAATGAAGAAATTGCTTATAACAAACAATTTCTTCATTCTCCAAATTATTTTCCAAGACTATTTTCTTGAGGGGCATAAAGGCGAGATTGTATGGGAATGGGTTAACCCACTCCAAACAATACCAGAAATTCATAACCCTTAAGAAAGAGGTTCATGAACACATAGTGGAAAATCAGAGAAATTGATTGTTACATGCAGTGCATTTATTTTCTTCATTGATTTCTACCCAAAAAGACAGAGATATCTAAAATCCTATCAAATTCGAAATGTCAACTGCAACTTCTTGAATTAGAACTTCTAAAATTTTGTCATCTGTTTGCAAGTTAACCCTTTCCTGATCAATCCATGGTTTATATGTCCTTGTGAATTTAGACTTGAGAAAACATTGTGGGAAAAAAAGAAATTGCTTGTAACAAGCAGTTTCTTCTTTTCTCACAATATTTTCTACCCTGTTGGTTGGTTACTTTTCGAATTGCACTCACTTTTAGTTGTTGTCTGCAACTTCTTTCAAATTGGACCAGTCTAAAGTTTTGAAAAACAGGGTTAAAAGATGGGCAAGAGATACAAGAAATGTAAAAATCTTACCAGTAGTTCTTCCGTTTCTATAGAATCTACATTGTCAGAACTTGGTGCAATCTAAAATGGATTCAAATATTAACAAATCAAAATTTCTTTTTATAAGTCTTGATCTTTATCTATTTTTGATATTATTTTGGTCACGATATTTCTAAACAATTCTTGAAAATTCCACTTTAAATATTTTTTCGATCTTAACAAAAATATCCACAGTGGTGTGGAATAAGAGATTTTCTGCTCTATTCCCCAAACAAATAAGATATAATATTTTACTTATCCAGAATTAGAATGAACTTGTCAACAAAAAGTGAAGAGATTAATTTTAAGAAAACATTGTTATTCCAGAATTTTCTTCATTAACCTTTCCTGTATAACCTCAGGTTTTTGTGTCACTTTGATTAAATAATAAGAAGCAATTTCTCCTTTTCCCACAATGTTTTCTACCACATAAGATGGGTGCATTTCAAATTGCATCCAATTTACATTGTGGTCTGCAACCTCTTTCAATTTGGACGATACAAAATTTAAAATCAAAAGCCTGAATGGCCTCAAATGCAGTCAGGACTGTATATTAACAATTTGTATGATAGTTGAAGTCATTCTCTGTTTTGTCTGTTATGTTTTCCTTATTATGAAATCATATTTGAAGACTTCTATCTTTCACCCCCCCCCACGACAGAATCCCAACCATGTTTTCTCGCCCATAACTGAATTGATCAACAGGATAGTTTAAGGAGGATCACCCTCCGATATTTCGAAAGATAACAACAGTTGTTAAGAGATTTAAGAAGAAACTGACGTGCGGAGAATTATTAAATTCTACCCCTACCTTCCCGGTCTATTCGAATTGAATAATCCGTAAAATTCTACAGGTCTACAAATTGTGGTTCTCTTTTGGTCCGTACCAATATTCAAAAGCTAGAATTTTCACCCGAGACATGTTTTATCATTATTGATAGTTGTCAGAATTAATCTAATTGAATTTAGCTTTACACCAACGTAAATATTTCCATTCTTAGACAAAAGGGATAAAATCTATGTATACCGCATAGCGACGTCTCCTTTGAGACTGATGTGTTACTAAACACCTGGGGTAACTGACACATTGAGAAAATGTCAGGTGGATCGACCTTCGAACCTCTATCGCGGCAATAGACTTGGTCTAATTTCTTTACCATTTTTAAAAATACGGTAACAATAAATCAACAAAGAACTCTATTTTATGTACAAAACTGTATTAAACTTTGTAGATGGTAACTTTTAAAATGGTAAGAATGAAGGTTATAATAATCAAAAAATCCGAGACGGCAGAATGTCTAGTTTCACTTTCGACTATGTCTAAGTTTGCGGAATTGTTGAACACGGAGGCCTAGCATACCCATTATTTGTTACATGAAATCCGTAATGATAAGTTCAGGCAGTCGATTAAATGATGTTAGAGACATAAATATACATTATACTATGTCTCTGATGATGTTAACATAACGACAAACCCGGAGGATTCCCTCTATCGAGTGGCATGGATGCAACACTGTTTATGATGGTATAAATAGAAGTACCTGTAAAAGGTCATGACCTTAATCACTGCGCACATTCAGTGATTTGGCTTTTCTTCATGAATGGGCTTACATTTTCAGATAGTATACTGCAAGAATTTATTAATCAATTCACGAGCAAGGAAAATATTTTCAGGACGTTGTCAGGTTCCTAGAAGCAAAGAGCGAATTCGGGCGATTCCTAGATTACAGACAGTTTCCTGACTGCAATAATAGGAAACCACAATATTTACTACCATTCAAAATAAACATTATGTTAACTTTCTAAATATAACTAGACTTTCACTATATGTCGGGGGAAGGAGGGGATCTTTCATGAGTTATTTTTTAGACTCTTTTGTAGAATTGTAATATGAATAAATTAAGTTTACCAAAAAGTGTACAGTTCTCAGATCTGGCTAACTAGAAAGTCAACCAGGAATAAAAAGTCTAGCACACTGAATATTTGACTTTGAACTATGACCTTGACCTTGCAGCTAACTGAAAATTTGTTTCAAATGGCATGTCTACTCATAATGGAGAACACGTGTCCCAAATCATTTTGAAATTGATGAACAAATGTAGGAGATATGCTCTGGGTAATCTCATTTTGAACGTTTGACTTTGAGCTATGACCTTGGAGATATCTGAAAAATGTTTCAAACAGCAAACTAATCTGATAAAGAACAATTATGCCCAGTTATTATTTTGAGTCCATCCTCAGATGTAGGATATATGCTCAGGACAAATTCGGACAGAATGAAGTACTATTGCACAAACACACAAACGTACATACACCGACTTGTCTATTTGTTTGTTTTGTTTGAATGGGGTTTTACGCCGCTTTCAACAATCTTTCAGTTATATCACGGCGGCTGGAGCACCTAACAATGGATTCCTGGTATTTCTCACACCAGTACCGCAATCACATCCTTTCCTAGCCTCCAGCTGCTATCCCACATAGGTCTACGATTATAGACCCATTGGTGGGAGACAAATAGTCGGAAAGGATGAGTGCCGCCGTCGGGGATCGAACCCGGGACCTCTAGAATTGACAGTCCCACACACTACCAACTGTGCTATGACGGCGGCTCCGACTTGTCTAATTGACAGCTATGTCTCGTTCACTGCAAGAAATATCCATAAAAAATTACCTTGTACTTCTTAACCCTTGTCATGCTAAACCCAGATAATTCCTGTTTTGAAAGGAGGTACTGACAAAGATCTGCCTGTGAAGGCTGATCTTAGTCTACACAACCTGTCTGTCCCTTTTAAGTCAGAATTGTTCATAAAATTAAATTATTGAAACAAATTTTGGAACAAAACAAGTACTTTGGGCGCTTTCAGCCCTTTACTTTTCATGCAAATTTTGAAAAAGATTTTTTTCGGTATGACAAGGGTTTATGTGATAGTAACTGATGTTGAAATCCTGTAATACACACCAAGTTTTTCTTGCACTGATTTCTCCAAGGTTTCCAAAACAAAAATCCACTGAGGTACAAAGTGAACATTGCTGTCTTCATGTAGGTACTGAAGTATGGTTTTTGATAGTTCTCATTCTTGAATAAATACTGGAATATAGCAAGCAAATATGGTCATATTGTTATAGGTCAGTTATGGACCCCATTCTTAACTTTATGCAGAATAAATAATAAGGTTCATGAATATGTATCTGACGATACTTAAGCAAATATCAATTACAAGTAACAGATCCCCTTTTCCCATTCCCAAACAACAAATTTTAAGACAGGTCCAAATTGACAGAAACTGCAGACTACATTTTCAAGTCGTTGGAAATCTTTAAATCTTTTTTTGGGGGGTAGAAAAATTGTAGATAATGCAGAAATTGCTTGTGAGAAGCAATTTCTTCATTATCCACAGTGGTTTCCATAGCTTTTATATTGAGGGGTGTATAAAAGCATCATTGTTTGGGAATGGGTTAACTATAAAATTTACATGTACATGTACTTCCGTTGTAACAAATCTGTCTTGTTGGCATTGAAAATTAGTTAGTACACCTCCCTTCCAGATAAAAAATTCCTGGCTCGAATCTCAGTCAATATTGATGGTTTTGTTAGTTAAAATTTACACGACATATTATTTTTCATTCACATGAGAAGCAATTTCTTCATTATCCACAGTGGTTTCCATAGCTTTTATATTGAGGGGTGTATAAAAGCATCATTGTTTGGGAATGGGTTAACTATAAAATTTACATGTACATGTACTTCCGTTGTAACAAATCTGTCTTGTTGGCATTGAAAATTAGTTAGTACACCTCCCTTCCAGATAAAAAATTCCTGGCTCGAATCTCAGTCAATATTGATGGTTTTGTTAGTTAAAATTTACACGACATATTATTTTTCATTCACATTTATGCCAAGTGGGACCTTAAAATAGCCAATTTCAAAATGAATTTCACAGTCTTTGATTTTCCGAAACTTATCATAGCTTTTTTCTATATTGTCGTTGGGAAAGCAACATGTCTTAAATATAGCTCTCTTCGAGTTATATTAACAACAAAATGATATGAGTGTTAACCCTTTCCTGTTGAAACACAGGATTTTAAGTTCCTGTGATTTTATTCTAGAGAAAACATTGTAAAAAAAGAAGAAATTGCTTGTAACAAGCAATTTCTCCTTTTTCCACAATATTTTCTACCACATAGAATGGTTTCGTTTCAAATTGCATCAAGTTTTCATAGTCGCCTGCAACCTCTTTCAATTTGGACAAGTCTAACATTTCCAAAAAGGGAAAGGGTTAATGATTTGCAATGTAAAGAGTTTGCATACTACCAGTAGTTGCAAAATAGGCATCATTTTTAATGGCAAAGTTACAATAGTACAAATCTTGAACTGACAATTCTCTTTTCAACGACAATGTTATGTGGGTTACAACTGAAATTGGTATTTCTTTGCATAAACAATAACTTTTCTTTTTCTGTGCCATAGAAAATGAACCTAGTATTTATTGAGCAGGCACTGAAGATAACATGTGCTATGTCGAGGGGGGAATGATAGAACATTAATATATTGAAGTTGAACCTATTTCCACACAATCCCTCCTTTTTAAGCACCTCAAGACAAATGCTTTGGAAAACATAGTGGACAATGAAGAAAGTGCTTGTATTGACAATTTCTTCATTATCCACAAAGTTTCTATCCTAAAAGACAAAACAAGAGGGCGGTTAGCCCTGGGGCGCTCACCAAAGATAAAGGCTCTTTTTCTTTCAACAGTCTAATTTCATGTTAAGGTTAGGATTATGATACAAGTGGGCCACACTTACATATAAATACTATGAACCTGGGGATCCAAAAGTCTAAATTACAAATTCCAAGGCTTAAGGGCAAATTTGAAAGAAGGAAAACACTTTTTCCTCCCTCTGGATCCTTGGGTTTCAAATTAAGAAATAAGAAAGCAGTCTGTGAAAAGACGCTTCATGCCTATAGCCCCCCCCCCCCCCCCCGGCTCCAACCCTGGGGACCCAAGGATCATACTTTTAGCTAGTTTGTTTAAGATTAATATACTGATGCTTCATGCAAAATATCAAGGCCCTATGCCTTCTGGGTCAGGAGGAATTATTTTAAAATTCCATTTTTGTTGCCATGGCAACAAGAGTTTAAAACCGATATCAATTCTTTTAGCAATTTTTAAGGGGACCACCTAAGGAATATTTCTGCAACATTTGGTTAAAATTGGCTCAGTGGTTTGGGAGGGGATGTAATTTCAAAAATTATTCTTTATTACTATATAAACCCCATCCCCTAGGGCTCTTCCCCCAGGGGACATGAGGATCGTTATTTTAGCTTTTTTAAAAGAGGTCAATATACTGATGCTTCATGCAAAATATAAAGGCTCTATGCCTTCTAGGTCAGGAGGAGATGATTTTTAAAGATTACTTTTAAAATTTCACTTTTGTTGTCATAGCAACCAGAGTTTTTAACGGATTTCAATTCTTTTAGCTTTTTTAAAGGAGACCACCTAAGGAACATTTCTGTCAAATTTGGTTCAAACTTGGCCCTGTGGATAGGGAGAAGATGTTGTTTAAATAAATTGTTGACGGACAAGGGATGGATGCCAGACAAAAGGTGATCACAATAGCTCACTATGGACAAAAAGTTAGACAACGATGATAATTCTAGTATACCCCACACTTCATTATGGGGGATATAAAGAAGCTTACCTCTGTCAGCTCTGAGGAAGCCACCCAAATCAGATCTACAATTAGCAAGACTACTACACCCAGGACTAATCTCTGACTCTTTGTAAGTCCGGTCAATCCAAACATTGCGGTGACACGCTGGGTCTGTACAATAATCTGTAAATAAATTATTATTACTGTCTATAACTCAACAGGCTGTATTTTTTCTTTTTCTTAACCCATTCTCACACAACAAAAAATTTAGACAGGTCCAAAATGAAAGGAGATGCAGGCAACAATTTAACACTTATAAATTTGGGGGGGGGTACATTTGGGTTAGTTAACATTGTGGAAAATGAAGAAATTGCTTGTAACAAGCAGTTTCTTCATTTTCCAAAATGTTTTCCAAAGCTTTTTTTCTTGGAGGCGTCAAAAGGCGTCATTGAACGGGAATGGGATAAGTGCTGCTTACAACATGCTACTGTATTGCTGTCACTGTATCAGGATCCATGGTTTTTATATCTGTTACGACATTTAACCCTTGTCATGCTGAACCCAGAATATTCCAGTTTTGGCAGGAGTTGTAGATCAAGATCAGCCTGCACATAAATGCAGTCTGATCTTGGTCTTCACCTTCTGCTTGTACTTTTCCTGCCAGAGTCGTTTATGAAATATATCTCTAAAAGAAATATTACTGTTTGAACCACAAGTTCTTTAAATACTTTAAGCCCATTGATTTAACAGCAAATAGTAAGGTAATATATACAGCATGACAAGGGTTAATTAAAACAAAGAAATAAAATCACAAGTGCAGCAGTTAATCCATTTCCAGATGACAATAGGATGTTTATGGTTTATACATCTAAACTTACTAAAGAGATTCTCAAATCTGTAGGAAGAATCCATTTTCTTCATAAATGATATTTATTTGCCTTGAAATCTTCCATGAAATTAATTGAATCACTTTTGATTTCTAGACGCTTGCTTTATAAACAAAACTGACAATGACAAGCGTCTTTCCGATAATCAGTGCATGTAATTTTCAATTTTGCGTAAAATTTGCTGATCAGGACTGTTTACTTTCCGACTATTTGTCTCTCACCAATGGGTCGATAATCGTAGACCTAAGTGGGATAGCAGCTGGAGGCTAGGAAGGGAAGTAATGGTAGTATTGGTGTGATAAATACCAGGATTCCATTGTTAGGTGCTCCAGCTGCCGGGATATGACTGAAATACTGTTAAAAGCGGCGTTAAACCCCATTCAATCAATCAATCAGGACTGTTTACAACAAAATTCTTGAACTCACAAAAAAATGTGACAGGTTAGTGTTTGGAACTCGCTGTTTCAAATTTCACTCGCATTTTGCGAGTTATTAAGTGCTAATTTTGATGTTTTTCAAAGCATTTTTCTTGAGGGGCGTAACAAGGGGGTATTGTGTGGGAATGGGTCAACAGGGCTCTGCAGAGTGGGCGACTCAGGCAAATCAGTTACACAACTGCTAAATGGAAACCCTTTTAATGTAAATCAAGCATGTATTGATAGGCAACATGCTAGATTTAGTTGCATCTCCGCCGATTGGATATTTGCAAGCCCTTGCATACTGGCGGTAGTACACAAACTTTTTGATGTCAAAACCTTTCCCTTCTGAAGATTCAATTATATCTGTTGCATATCATGTTTATTTCATCTATGAGATTTGTTGCGCACTTTCAAGCAGTTATAATAAATGCGGATTTTATTATGAACGCCAGGTCATTTATCAGAGTCAAAATTCATTGAATAAAATCTTGGGGATGAAAACTGATTTTACCATAAAACTAAAAAGAGAGGGGGAAAATCATTTTTGAATGAAATCCTTTATTCTAGTTATCTAGTTTAATTTAACAAATGTAGAAAAACTAAGACTAACAATTTAATTTTACTACGATCTTTTCATTGGTAACATTGTTAGTATTCTTTCAGTCATCTTGTTTTGGTAATCAATCAATTCCATGACATGTAATCCAAACAACTAGAGCACATTATTTGTGTTAACTTAGTTTCAAATTTAAACCTTCTCTACACAGTCTCAGAGTCTGTGATTTGTGTACCGGTATTCATCTGTTATCTTTACCCTTTACTTGCAATAACTGCAACTCAGTCGGATTGGACTCTTTTTTTAATCTATTACTTTCAAGCTTTTCATCAATTTTTTGTTAGAAACAGGTGGAGTTGACAGACTTTAACCCATAGCCACACAATCCTTCTTTTTGATGCTTTGAAGATTTTAAATGTTTAAATGGAAAACTTGTGAGAAAAGGAGGAAGTGCTTGTAGCAAGCAATTTTTCCTTTTCCAAGATTAATTTTTAACTTATCTGGTACCTATTTTTCTGGCACATACTCTAAATTGAAATGTGGCATGAAACTTTTTTCTTTCAATTTGGACCAGTCTGAAAATTTTAGTCTTCTGGTAATGGGTTGAATTAAATAGTATTGTGATAATAATAATGTTATCTTATTTTTGCTTCAAATTGAACTCTGATCATTTTTGTTAATTCAGACCACCTACACACTCTTTGCAAGTTATTGATTATTACCATTTTTGATAATTGAGAATATAATACCATCTACTGGTATATATGAAATATTCAAGAAAAAAAATCAAATTGATATTTCTTTGTTCTCAAACCCGGAAAAAGAATACAAAAATATTTGTTCACAGGAATAAGATCTCTGTAATAAGGAGTGAAAGAAAGGATGATCAGTACTATTTACATTAATTGCACACTATATACAACAAAATATGCAGCTACTTGGTTGCAAAGCTAGTTTTATTTTCCCATACAAATTAAGAATACGAGCAAAGAATATTATTCAACGCAATCCACTTCTCCTGAAAATCTCACCACTTCTCCCTATTTTGAAAAACTTCTCCCAATTCTCAGATTAGGGAGAAGTCACTTCTCTCCAAATTCTGAGAGTCTGCAAAGCCCTTGTTAAGGCTTGATTTGATCACTGCAATACTTAGAAATCTCCTATGAAGGGCAATAATAGCCATATTTTCAAAGCGATTATGTTCAGTAATGTTTCCACGTGAGAATTGTTTTGCCAGGCCTTGGCTAAGACAAAAAGAATCAATATACAGTCAAAACTGTGTTAGCGGTCACCTGAGAATAGCGGCCAATCTGCGTATAACGGTCATCTCAGGTCCGCCCGTGCAATTTGCTCTTTAAAATTACTGTGAATAGCGGTAATCTGTCGTATGTGGCCAGCGGTCACCTTTAATTGTCCAATTTGCACTTCATGCATATCCCTTTAAACGGTCACGCGACCCGACTAACTTCTGACAGGTGTCGTGTAAAAAATCAATAATGCGTCTGGCTAATCTTGTGCATAAACTTTTCAACACGTGAGATAAACATAAAGGTGTACTCTATCGTCGTGTGTTTGGCTGAATGCAACAAGTGCCGAGTTAAGTTGATTATAATTGATCGAATTGATGGATTTGATATGAAGTCTAATTACGTATCCAGTTTGTAAGTCTACCACACAGCAAAATTTTAGACTGGTCCAAATTCAAAAAAGTTGTAGACGTTTTAACTTAATAATAATCGTCCTTTGCGGTAGAAATATTATGGATAATGCTACTTCTTCATTTCCGACAATGTTTTCCAAAGCTTTTTATAGGGGCGTAAAAAAGCGGTATCGCGTTGGAATGGGTGCGGGTTTGGATCCGAATATTCTTTCCAAGCGGTTCGTAGACATTATATACCGGTATTTAGGAAACATAAGGTCGTAATGGATTATCTAGAATTTATTTTTCGGCGAACTTTCGAAGAAAATAAATTCAACGGAACGTCGGTCTCGATCATAAGTCGTTCGACGTTTTAACATGCAACGAATTATCGTACACCGACCGTAATGCCCCATAAATGTTTAACTCTAGACGAACATTTCTATGTTCGTCAGTTTCTTGATCGCGGTCGGTCGTCGCTTCCGAGTTTGGGTTGTGCAAATTAAAAAATGAATGGAAATATTTTATTAAGAATACATAAATATTGGTGTGTTTACTTTTTTTTGTTAATTAAAACAATTGTCTTTCTGATTTTGTACATTTTATGTGGCCATTCTGATAATGAGACGCATCATTGTATCATGACCACCTTTTGTCAACGGGGTTGTACCCCCCCCCCCAAAAAAAAACACAACTGATCTGTGTTAAGCAGCCAACTGTCGTATGTGGCCAGTTTTGATCTGTCCCTTGGCTGGCTGCATACGACAGGTTCGACTGTATATTATATTTACTTTTCTCATTTCATCCTTATAATGATAAAACATCACAGATTTACTATTACAGTAGGATTTTAACTCTGAAAAGGTGTTTTATCATTAATTTCACATGTGTCAAGTACGATCGCCAATGCATGTCCATCATGTTAATTACCAATCAAGCTTTGTGTTATCCTTGATGGGGTGTATATTTTCATAATCAATTAACCATTTTCCAATAATTTGGCACACTTATGATGAACCTTGATGCATGGCTGCTAATCTTTCAGGGTCAATATTATGCAGTGACAAATAATCGCACATCAAAATTGCTTCTTTTTGAATTTCCGTGCGCCAAAACCCAAGGTCTCAGGTCAAATGAAAACCCTGGCTAGTATAAGGAGAAAGAGAGATCTATCTATCTATCTATCTATATATACTGCCCAACTCCCCTTTCGGGTATTACTGGCAGGTGCGCGTCTGTGCTGGAATAAAAACTGTTAGACATTTGTTAGGGTGCAAAATTTTAAAAGTATTGTGAGTGTTAGATTAAAAGAGCTGATAAAACATATTTTGGTCATTCAGGGACGGCTCACTAACTGAAAAGAATCAAGACTCTTTTTGAATGCTGCAATATCAGGTTGCTGTACTATTGTTTCTGGGAGGCTGTTCCATAGTATCACTGTGTAGGGAAAAAAAGAATATTTAAAGTAGGCTGCATTTGTGTGGATCTGTCTGAAAGATGCTGTGTGCATATGTCGGGTGGTCCTCATTGGTCTTTCAAGATAAGCTGGTACTGGCACTGCAACAAAATTGTTAACGATTTTATAAAACATGGTGACTCTGGAGATGTCTCGTCTGTATTGGAGAGTTTCCCAACCAAGCTCCTTCTGCATGCAGGTAACACTGTCATAATAAGAGAAATTATTTTGAACCCATCTTGCCGCTCTACGTTGTACTTTTTCCACTTTGTTGATATAGGTTTTTGTGTAGGGGCTCCAAACTGTTGATGCGTATTCTACCTGGGGTCTCACTAAAGTTTTATACGCTATTTCTCTGATCTTCTTATTTTTGGTCTGGATGTTTCTGCGGAGAAAACCTAAAGTTTTATTAGCATTTGATGTTATATTGTCAATGTGTTTGTTCCAGGAAAGATCTCCAGATATTGTAACTCCTAGGTATTTGGCATTGTCCACAGTCTCTAGTACTTGTCCATGTAACCTGTAATCAAAGGAAATCTTTTTCTTCTTTTTAGTAATATTTAGGACAATGCATTTGCTGGGGTTAAACTCCATTTCCCACTTTTTCTCCCACTGCATTAACTTGTCTAGATCTTCTTGTAGGGTCAAACAGTCTTGTCTGTTGTTAATAGCTAAGTAAACGACAGTGTCATCTGCAAACAAACGAACTTGGGATGTGATGTTATTTGGAAGGTCATTTATATACAAAAGAAACAAAAGAGGGCCAAGTACAGATCCCTGAGGTACTCCAGACGTGACTGGTACTTCTGATGAGCATCCACCTTCTAAAACTACTTTTTGTGTTCTGCCTATTAGAAAAGATTTAATCCACAAAAGGGTAGCATTGTTAACACCATGTTCCTGCAATTTATACAAAAGTTTTAAGTGAGAGATATACCTACATGTATAGGATTAAGATATTTACTTCAACCAACAGTCAAAACCACCTCAAACAGAACTCCTATTAAGGAGTACACATGAAATATCACAGTACCGGACAAAAGCAGCGATATGATTGGTCAGTTGATTCTGATTGGAGTGGTAATGTATTGACTAAGACTCAATCACTAGTTCAAAAGGGATTAATAATCCAAGGACAGGACCATGGCCAATTAAATTGTATATACAGAATATGTAAACCCACACCATCCACATGTTTAGGTTAAAAAAGGCTGAAGCTTTCCGCTAACTATCCGACTCATCACATGTGTACTAAAAAGCAGTGTGCCCGAAATGTTCTGTCCGGGCACTTCTCCTTCTGAGATAGGGAGTGTATTCCTTACCTTTGACTTTATAGATCGCTTGGGCACGATGAATTCTGTCAAAATCGTATAGAAAATAATTTCATAGACACTTTTAAAACATATTTTGGACAGTATTTGTTGATAGAAAGTATAAATAGCTCTAAGAGTCTGATTATTTCGGAATTTCCAAATAGACCGGAAGTGAAATTTGACAGATTGCCTGTAGTGCTTACTCTAACTTTATCAAAAACCAAGGGACCGAAAAAATAACGGTGTGTTGGAATAGCAAATAATAAATAGACAGAATTTACCGAAATACCCAATCTTTCGGGCAGACATAGACTTTTCTTACCGTACAATACGGTGAGATCAAATTTGCAAATATTCAAACGATAAAGTATCATGATGGCGATTTATTATATACCGAGGCTATGGAAATAGTTTTGAAATCTTCGCCGATTCGATAAATTGTCGAATTTTTTTATTTTACCTATAGAGAACAGGACCATCTTACCTAGAGAGTACAGGGCCAAACTGATTATCGAAGTGCACTATACGAATGGTTGTGGATGTGTATTTCGCTATTTATTGAGAAACACATATCTTATTTTAGAGAGTACAGGTCTAATATCAATCGAGAAATCATTATGTGATGCTATTAGAATGGTTGTGGATGTGTATTTCGGTATTACATTTTGAAGCTTGGACTATCTAACAAAATGGTTTACTATGAAGTCGAATTTACTGTTTTTGTTGATCATTTCCAGCCGTTTCAACAACAAAAAAGAACCAAAGCACTGAAAGCCTGAGATATATCTACATGAGGTATTTGACCTGGACACAAAAAGTTTGATACTCGCATTATCGGAGGTGTTGTTTTCTATCCAAATCTACTGTCGATTATGCGCAGATCTGTCGGTCTGTGCGCTAACCGGAACTCAACTTGCCAACAAAGAGTCGAATTTTCTTTGCGGGTATTGTAACGATAACGATATATATATATACCTACTGTCACTAATATTGTCACACTTAAGAATCTTATAAAGGGCCACCCAAGGACCACTCCTGTTAACTTTGGTTGAATTCTGTTTAGTTCTATATGAGAAGAAAATTTTAAAAGTAAAAGTTTACAGACGGACGGACACCACAGGTTCAAACTTTGAGGCTCTCGCGTGCGACGCGAGTACATGTATTCTTCTCGCTATGTAAATACGCTTTATAGTTTCCAGGCAAAGAGAAAGAGTGACAAGCAGACTTACCGGGTTTACATTATAATTTTGACCTCTCAAAAGCGATATTCAGACTTCGCTCTTATATCCCCCTTATTTTTCTTAACAATATGTCATGATAATTCATGTTTAGAAATTGTCTAAAACATCATATATCTTCTCTCTTTCAACCATTCACTCATTAATTTTGGATGATTTTGCCAAATTCAGAACACTCACATGAATGCAGTGTATATTGTTAATGAAATGTGTCAAGTCTTACCTTAGTCTGAACCGAGTTCAATCGGGCGTATAAATAAATACCCTAAAAGTGTAATACGGTCCGATCTACTTATCATGGGACAGAAGAGCGTATTAATTGCGTTAGATGTTTTCACATTTTACTCTGCATGGGTTGGAATTGACTGGCAAGCCTGTCCTAATCTGACGATATAGGAGAGCAGCGTAGATCGTTATCTTCCGATAGATGGCATTCTTTAAATACTGACCTATCTGATTTGATCATTCTGGGTACTGTCAATCGTGACATTTCGGCCGATTCCGTAGAATTTCATTCAAAATGTTAGCGCCCATGAAAGGCACGCTTCGAATTTTTTATGCCTGTTCTTGGAGAACAGATAAGACATAAATGCTTTGGCAATATAAAATAATTATTTTTTATTTAATTTGGGGCGACAGTTAAGTTTGATTTCTCCACAATTGTAGTTTTTATTGCAATTATTCACATGCTACTTTTTGGCGATATATTATGGTGTTATGCGTACGACGTAGTAATATTTAAGTGATACGGTCCCGAAGACAGGTCAATCTTCGGAGAATATGACATGCGAAGACAACGCAGCGTAGATGGGACAGGTTCACCAGTCTAGGGTTGGAATTTTACCGTGATAACTTTATTAGCCTCAGATTGCTACGCTATCTCATTCTAACGAGTCTCTTTGTAGAACTTTCCAACAAAGCTAGGCATTCAAGAAGCACGGTCGACAGACCTAACGGAAAACCAATTCTTTGTTTAGAGGTTCTCTACATCTATACATTTTCAACCCATTCCCACTTAGTCCCTCCTTTGACGCCTTTCAAGCAAACAGCTTTGACAAACATTGTTGGAAATGAAGAAATTGCTTCTATCAATCAATTTCTTCATTATCCAGAATATTTGCTATCTCAAAAGATAAAAAAAAATCCACCAGCTTGAAATTGTCGTCTGCAGCTTTTTTCGGTTTGGAACAGTCTAAAATTTGGTTGTTTTGGAATGGGTTAATCATTGCAAGTTTGGAAACATTATATATTTGACAGTTGATGTACTGCTTGTGTATTAACAAATACGAGCCGTGTTTTATGTCTAATCTAGAACTCAGGTGAGCGATCTAGGGCCTAATTGTTTTACGGAATAAATCGTTTATTTTGCAAAAACCAATATCGAAATCTAAATTGAAATGCCTTGGCAGACGTCATTTTGCGTGGTCAGCTACCCGCCATTTAACATATTTAACTCGGTATATATATATATATATATATATATATATATATATATATGTGTGTTACACTAGAAGCAAAGCAAACGACCTGGAGTTACAATGTAAGTAATTTCATTTTTTTCCATACGATTGTTTTCTATTATTAATCCTTGTCATGCGGAACCCGGAATATCCCTGCTTTTAGAAGAAGTTTTTGAAGAGATCATTTTACACAATATTTTCCACTAAGAAAATTGAAAAAAATCTTAAATTTCATAGACCTTAAATTGTCGTCTGTAACTCCTTTCAATTTGGACCAGTCTATTTTATTTTTTATTTTTTTCCATCTTGTAATAGGTTAACACCCAAACTGTTCGATTCGGGAACTTTTAACAACTTATATCTCTGTATAAAATAATATGTACGAAATTGTGCAGCTGCCATGTTTTACAGCAAAGGGTGTATTTATAAGTTAGCAAGATTCCTTCAAAGGACACATTTAAGTAGACTGAAATTGGCGTCTTTGCAAAAACATCAATTTCCATAAAAAAGGCAGCTGCGTAACCTTGTACATTAACCCTTGTTATGCTGAACCCGGAATATTTCGGTTTTAGCAGGAGGTGTAGACTAAGATCAGACTGCATTTAGGTGCAGGCTGATCTTAGTCTATACCTTCTGCTTGTACTTTTCCTGCCAGAGTTGCTTTTGAAGTTGATTTCTTAAAAAAAAACGATTTTTGAACAACAAGTTCTAACAGTACTTTCAGCCTTTTGATTTGACAGCAATTCAGTGAGGTAACTTATACAGCATGACAAGGGTTAATAAATAATGACTAAATATGGTATAGTGATAAAATTTCAGAATTTTAGAGGCTGTGTTCCCGGGCCTTGGGACCTGGTGTAAATGTCGGCCACTAATTGATAGTTTCATTTTCGCTTGGCCTATCACGTTATTTGTACACCTGCAAGCCAAATTTGGCTCAACACTTATTACTGTTCCATATAGTACCACGCTAAGACGTTGTTTCACATATTACACACGGAATTTCTAAGATAATTAAGATAGAAGGTATCTAAATATTTCATCATTCTTACAAGTCAATGTCTGGAAAATGAACAGTGCCTGTCAAACCGTCAAAATATATCTCAAAAAACTGACTTAGCTAATTCTGAATCGCTGTAATGGTGAGGGCTAACCCATTTCTTCACAATCACGCATTTCTTATGCTTCAAAGAATTGAATGATTGATTGAATGGTGTTTGACGCCGCTTTTAACAGTATTTCAGTCATTTCGCGGCTGCTTGAGCACCTAACAATGGATTCCTGGTATTTCTCACACCAGTACTACCACTACATTCTTTCCTAGCCTCAAGCTGCTATCCCACTTAGGTTTACGATTATCCACCCATTGGTGAGAGACAAATGTCGGAAAGAATATCTGACGCCGCCAGGGGCGCTTCTAAGTAAAAAAAAACATAGGAAACATTGTAACTTCTTCTTCCTGCCTGATATAACCCTTGTTTTTCAATTTAGACCAACCTGGCATGGTCGTCCGTAGCCTCTTCGACTTTAGACCAGTCTAAAATTTTGTCGTTCGGGAATGGGTCAACCCATTCCCACACAATAAAATGTTAGACTGGTCCAAATTCAACGAAGCTACATATGACATTTTCAAGGTTTTTTTTTTTTTTTTTTTTTTTTTTTTTGTTATTATTATTATCATTTATGATTTTGTTGTTGTTGTTGTTGTTCATTTTCGATAGAAAGCATTGTGGATAATGAAGAAATTGCTTTATACAAGCAATCTCTTCATTTTCCACAATGTTTTCCAAAGCTTTTTTCTAGAGGGGCGTAAAAAGAGGGGTTGTGTGGGAATGGGTTAACGGGACCTTCCATTTAATTCTACAAATAAAGTTCACGTCTAGCTAGTAACATTTTGTAGATTAAATAGAAGTTTCTTCAGATTTTAGAATGGAGCAAATTTGAATGACGTTTCTGGCAACAAAGGTAGGTATCGATGTTTTTCTCATGTCACAGATTTTAATTATTTCTATTTCCTCTCGTATACTATTTGAATACAATATGCCAAAAAGTAGTTTTGCAAATATCTGAGGTCACTTATCAGAAAAAAAACAGGGTATTTCCTTAATAGCCTACGTAGGCTATTAATGTATTTTTAGATTAATCCGAGACCGTTGCGAAGATTCTATGATCATTCACGTGATGCGAATAATCGCTGTAACCTTGAATTTGGTTTGAATTACATCACACCAAAGTCATCGTTACGTCATCAGGAGTAATGTTCGCTAGCCGGTCTTTATTTCTGTAAAGATCAGTCCAAAACTGTCGTAAGCGTTATTACGAATAAAAACATTTACTGTAGTTTTGCTTTAACCCTTTCATGCAACATGAATTAGAACGTTGTCTGTTTCGCTAGTAATTTTGTTACCTTCAGTTGACTTTTGGTCATATGCAAATGAGGTCATTCGATGTCGACAGCCGAACTCAGTAACCTGGAATTCCGCTGAACGTTTCCGATATAGCCACAAAAAGCCACTTTAGGCCACCAAGACAATACCTGTTTCAACTTAAAGTATTAATGTTCGTTTGAGTGTATTTTTCGGCACTTTGTATTTTTTCTTATCTAAGTTTGAGAAACATCGAAATAATAAAGATAAAGAAGAAATTACCTGTGACATGCGATTTCTTCTTTCCCCCAATGTTTATCTATTAATAATTCCTTATCTTACTGATGTCAAGTGATTATAATGGAGAATAGTTAAATAAATGAAAAGGAATTTAAATTGTTCTTGTAATAGATGAAAAACTTAAGGACACGTATTTAAATAAGAAATAACACAAGAATAAACGGACCGCCGCTGCCATCAAAATATCAACCGACCAATCAAATCAAGTGAACTTTGAACATCGACTGTAGTAGTTTTTTTAGTCGGATTGAAGACGTCCTATATAAAAGCCTATAGTTTATTCAAGCTGCTGTTATGACGTTAAGGTCGTCAATAACCATTTTACCTTTTTGTTTAATGTTGCAGGCCATAATCTTTACAAACTTCGGAGTCAGTGGGCGGGACCAGCCAGCCATCCGTTATTTCAAAGATTGAGGATGCCGCGTGTATTCTAAACCCTTCCTCTTTGCTATAGTCATCAGACAAAAAATGCATACACGTGAAAAAGACTCGGTTTTTAGCTCATCTGAGCACGGAGTACTCACGGTGAAGTATTTTTATCGTCCTCTTTTTCGTCGTGCGCCGCGTGTCAACAATCTTAAAACGACATCTCCTCCAAAACCGCTGGGCCAACTTCAACCAAATTTCGAAGAAATGTTAATATGCCGGTGCCCTTTAAAAATTGAATTCCGTTGAAAACTCTGGTTGCCTTGGCAACAAAATTGAAATTTTAATAAAATATTTAAAATTATCCTCTCCTGGCCCAGAAGGTGTCTTGATATTTTGCATGAAGGGTCAATACATCGACCTCTTTCAGAATAGCTAAAATAATCACCCTCGGGTCCCAAGAGGCAGAGCCCCGGTTGGGGGGGAGGGGTTAAATTGAAACAAAGAAGGATTTTTAAAACGACGTCTCCTACCCAACTACTACGCAAATTTCAACCAAATTTCACAGTAATGTTAATATGATGGTGCCCTTTAAAAATTGCTTAAAGAATGGAATTCCGTTGAAAACTCTGGTTGCCATTTCAACAAAATTGAAATTTTAATAAATTCTTTAAAATTTATCTCCTCCTGGGTCTGAAGGCGTAGAGCCTTGATGTTTTGCACGAGGTATCAGTACATCGACCTTTTTCAGAATTGCTAAAATAATTACCCTCGGGTCCCCAGTTGGGTTGGATTATATTGAAACAAAGAAGGATTTTTAAAACGACATCTCATCTCTAACTACTACTCCGATTTCAACCAATTCTACAGAAATGTTAAAGAATGAAATCCGTTGAAAACTCTGGTTGCCATCGCAAAAATACTTAAATTTTAATTAAATCTTTGAAAATAATCTCCTCCTGGCCCAGAAGGCATGGGCCTTGAGATTTGCATGAGGCATCAGTACATTGGCCTCTTTCAAGATTACTAAAATCATCACCCTCGGGTCCCCAGGGGCGGAGCCTCGGTGGAGGGGTTTATATAGAAATAAAGAAGGTTTTTTGAACGACATCCCACAAACACCAGGACCATTTTCAAACAAAGAATTTAAATCAGATGAAAACTCTGGTTTGCTATGACAAAAAGAGTAAAAAAAATCCTCCTGGCCCAGAAGGCGTGGGCCTTGAGATTTGCATGAGGCATCAGTACATTGGCCTCTTTCAAGATTACTAAAATCATCACCCTCGGGTCCCCAGGGGCGGAGCCTCGGTGGAGGGGTTTATATAGAAATAAAGAAGGTTTTTTGAACGACATCCCACAAACCCCAGGGCCATTTTCAAACAAAGAATTTAGATCAGATGAAAACTCTGGTTTGCTATGACAAAAAGAGTAAAAAAAAAAATCTCCTCCTGACCCAGAAGTTGAAGAATCTTGAATTTTGCTTGAAGCATCAGTATATCGACCTCTTTCAAGATTACTAAAATTTCAGAGCCACGGGGTGATTGGGCTCAAATCGAAATAAAGGAGGCATTTCTTTGAAAACTTTTTGGCCAATTTTACCAAAATTGGTAGAAATTTACCTAACATTGTCCCCCTTTTAATAATTACTAAAATATTTGAAATCTTTTGAAAGCATTGGTTGGCATGGCAACATAAGTTGATTTTAGTTCTCCTGACCTAGTTAATATTGGCCTCGAAGAAAAAGAGCCTTATCTCAGGTGAGCTCCAGGGCCACTTGCCCTCTTATTTATACCTCCGTATCTATAAGATCGGTAAGATTTTGCAAGCCAGCTGCAGCTCACCAATCAGTCGCGTCGTTTTTACCCGATGAGCCTACTTCAATCTATACTCGAACATTCGACCTCCTGCTTCTAAAACTAAAATAATCAGTTTATCATTTATAGCTCATTGCCGGATCGCTGACAGAGCCCAGTGACTATACCTAGGCCCCGCTCATTGACTCCAACTGGAAGTCCCGCTTCGAATTTAAACGTCGTTATTTGTAAAAAAAAAAATATATATGGCCAGTAGCATGTAAAAAAAGTAGTATAGTTTGTTTGAGACCTAAACGTCGTATATACAGCTTGAATAAAACCAAACCAACATAAATCAGTGTCGGCCAATGTTGAAGTACAAAGTTCACTTCCAGTCTAAAATCTTTTCAGATACAAAACATTGAGGATAATGGAGACAAGCAATTTCTGTCATTGTCTGCAATGTTTACCCAAGCTTTTCTCGCTCTCTCTGTCTTTCTCTCTCTTCCCCTTTCTCTTCCCCTTTCTCTTCCTCTCTCATTTCTCTAAAAAACCTTTGGAAACTAGGTAAAAACTGTTTAAAAAAGTTTGTGCACACTCTACAAGCTACATTTTACGCCAAAGTGTTTGAAACTTGGCGCGAATGGTGACATTCCGGGCAATTTTAATAAAATCTGGCGGAAGATGAGGTTCAACAAAAGGCCATGTAGTCAAATTTTGGAAGAATGTTGTGAGCAATCTAGCAACTACACGTTTAGTTCTATTTCTAGCTCTGAGGCAAAGTCATTATTTTTCATCAGTGGACAAAAGTAAGATACGCATTAGAAAACACTTTTGACTTCTTGATGATATGTCTTATCTTCAAATAATTCAATCCTTAGTTTCGTCCATCAAAAACGGGCGTTCTGATTGGTCGAAAAAATTATTCATAACTCCATGAACAAAATTTTGAGCACGCAGCAATTTTGTACTCTTCCGCACAAAATAGTCCCATACAAAAAGGTATCAAAAATTGTAAAGCTTTGTTTTTTACGCTCAATGCTATTAAATTATAAGAAATGGAGATATTTTTTTTGTTTTCATGGAGGTATGAACCGAAAAACCTAATCACACAATGTATGAATCCGCTTCGCGTATTCATACAATGTGATTAGTTTTTTCGGTTCATACCTCAATGAAAACAAAAAATATTCTCTTCATCTCTTAAATGCTTCGAAACTTAGATTGTTCTTCGAGGTATATAAAAAATATGGACTACCTTTGCTAAACACTAGCTTGATAGTTTATATATTAGGCGGTTCTCAGTACTATAAGTACTTTGAATTAGCTCATGGAATGTACAGTTCCATAAGGATGTGCTGGTCCCTATAAATGGTTATCCCCTATCACTCTCAGTGTAAATTTGATCTTTGATCACTCACCCGAACATTTGCGTCTACAAATTTTCTCTTGTTAGCAAACAAAAACCTTTTAACACATTCTCACAAAACTACATACAAATCCCAACTACATATCGTCGTCAAGTAAAAACTCGGATTATTCTTCACATTTATGCAGTGTGATAAGAGTCTTCATTACTCAGTCAAAAGTACACGTTCAAAATCTTAACAAAAAAAACCCCACACATTCCGCAAACTCTGTAATTACCATGTTTCGATACTCAGGCTAATCAGTTTGACACTGTAGGAAATCTTTGTATATCAGTGCGTACTCAACATTTCATTAAACGCACAGCTAACACTGTAAATACCCTATGTCGATACTCAGGCTACCCACTGTAGGAAATATCATGATATAAGTACGCACCCAAAGTCTCATTAGGCAGTCAGATAACTCTCTAAATACTCTGTGTGGATACTCAGGCTTCCCAAGTATGACACTGTAGGAAATAACTGTATATGAGTACGCACTCAAATTCTTATTAAAGACCCAGATAACACTCTAAATACTCTGTGTAGATACTCAGGCTTCCCTAGTATGACAAAATAAGAAATATCTGTAAATGCGTACGCACTCAAAGTCGCATTAGACACGCAGATAACTCTCTAAATACTCTGGATGGTTACTCAGGCTTCTCTAGTGTGGCACTTAGGAAATATCTGTATATGAGTAGGCACTCTAGGTCTCAAATAACGCTTTTAATATCCCATGTGGATACTAAGGCTTCCCTAGTATGACACTGTAGGAAATATCTGTAAATGAGTATGCACTCAAAGTCTCATTAGACACTCAGCTAACACTTTTAATACACTGTGGATGCCCAAATTGATCAGTTTAAGATTGTACTAATCGTAATGCGCAGGGTCTAAGGATCGCATTCCAGTTATATGCATGTGGAACGTTGAAAAAACGTATCTGAAAATCCTTGCTGGATTTCAACAACCTTTCACATGAACAATCCTTTAGTGACCCTATGTCAGATAGATCGAAAGAAAAAGATCTGACAAAAACATTGATTTTAAAGGAGTTATTTTCTCTTACGCTTCCTTTATTTAAATTAACTTTTTTATTCTCTTTTAATAAGTCACAAGTCGACAAAATTTCAGACAAGTCCAAATCGAAAGAAAGTGCATACTACAAATTAAGAATTGTTGAAAACCAAAACGATGTTTGTCTTTTACGCTAAAACATTGCGGATATTTAGCGATTTGTTTATTTCAAGTATGTTGGTGACTATCTACTGTTATCAATGCTACATTTATCCGTTCGTTGTCCCTTTATACTTAACACTATAAATGGACAAAAAGCAAATCCCCTGATATGATGTATAATTGCTCTACTTGATATTAGGTATTGTTTGAAGTTTGTTATATTGAAAGGGAATAGAGGGAACAGATACAAGGCACAATGTAATTGACCAATCGCAAGGACTAAACCGACCAATCAAATTACGAATTCAGCCCGGGGTTGAGCTTTGAACTTCGAATTTTGTCGCCATTTTTGTGAATCATTTTTGTTGGTTTGGAGACTTAAACGTCGTAACTACAGCTTATTCAAACTGTACTTGCAGCGTTTAAAGTCGCCAACCAACTATTCTAATATTCAAAGCATGCTGCTGGTCAATAAATTTTGCGGAATAACGCCTTTAAAAATCGAACCGGGAGATCCTGTCAGAGTAGATGGGCGTTGCCAACGAAGTAAGTGGGCGGGGCCAGCGATTGGTCAATTGACAGCTACAATACTTTAAGATAATGTGGACATCCAATGTACACTTCTCTGTGTACACCAAGCGTAGATAACTCCAAGGTATGGATTTTTAAACAACTTTTGATAAGATAAAATTGTTTTCGGTGCAACGGTCCTGAATGAGTGCGATAGATATCTATTTTCTCGCTTAGTGTATGGTATTCTACGTACACTAACTTTGTGCCTAAGATACATAATCATAATTTAGATTTGGTATTTTAACTCTTGTTATGCTGAACCCGGATTATTCCCGTTTTGGCAGCAGGTATAGCCTAAGATCAGCCTGCACATATGTGCAGTCTGATCTTAGTCTACACCCCCTGCCTATCCCTTTTAAGTCAGAATTGTTTGTAACATACATTTTCAAAAGAATTATCAACCCACAATGATTACATCCAGTACTATCAGCCCTTTGATTTTAATGCAATTCTAAAGAGAATTTCATTCAGCATGACAAGGGTTAAGAATAATGTGCTATGAATAAGATGTCACATGTAGTTCAAAATCATTAGAGACCAGGAAGACTATCGATTTTTTGAAGACCTGTATTTTCAAACTCGGCATTCCTTTTTACACACAACACCTTCAGATCCTTTAGCTTCGTCACTGGTGTGAGAAATACCAGCAATCCATTGTTAGGTGCTCCAGCCGCCGCGGTATGACTGAAATACTGTTTAAAGCGGCGTTAAACCCCAATCAATCAATGAGCCACATGAGTGAATTCCAGCTGGGTCGTTACAACGTTTAGGTCGCAAACCAACCATTCTATTTTTGTCATATGTTGCTGACCAATAACGCAAATAACTCCGTTTAACCCATTCCCACGCAAGCCTTCCTTTTTACACCCCTCTAGAACAAAGCTGTGGAAAACATTGTGGAAAATGAAGAACTTGCTTGTATCAAGCAATTTCTTCATTATCCACAATGTTTTTCTACCCAAAAGGATTAAAAAGAGTCCCCAAAAGTGAAGTTGTCGTCTGCAACTTCTTTCAATTTGGACCAGTCTAAAATTTTGTTGTGTGGGAATGGGTTGATATCTACGGCGAGTTGGCTCTTTCTGTTGGAGGATCTCTGGGCGGGACAAGTGATTTCTTAATTGACACTATTTTGAAAAGTTCTTATTCATTTCTTTTTTACTGTTTTGAAGCTTACTTAAAATGTGTCGTCTATAGTTGGTTTCCTAAAAAATGCATCGGGCATAGATACTTTTTTTTCTAAATCTACACAGAAGTTGATGTTTGGAGAGTAAATACATTGGAAAGAGAAGGAAATATATAAATCTCAAATTAAGAAGAAGAAGAAAAAGAAGAAGAAACCTAAAGCTAAACCTTTGGTCAAATATTGAGATCAATAATTGGAACATATTTTCTTCAATTGAACACAAGCTACCCGTCACGCATAGACTGAATTTGAAATTTTAGACTTGTCAAAATTGAAAGAGGTTGCAGACGACAATGAAACTTAGATATAATTTGAAACGAAACCACCTTACATGGTAGAAAGTATTGCGGAAAGAGGAGAAATTTCTTAATACAGGCAGTTTCTCTTTTTTCCAAAATGTTTTCTCCAGTATTAAATCACACGTGGCGACGTAAAATCCGGGGTTTGTACTGGAAATGGTTTAAGAGAAAATACCCAAATTGTTAAACAAATCGGACTTGATGGTGAACAAGCTGTCTGAGTAAGCTGCAGTTACAATCTTGTGTGTGTTCCATCGATTTTTTACGAATATTTTTGACGTTGCATTCTCATTGCTAAAGAATTTTCGTGTTTCCAGTGAAGACCTTTGCGTGGTGACATTTACATGCCTTTCGTATAGATGTCTCAAACATTTTTTCGGTATAATTAATGACATTGGAGGAGATCTTCGTCATACATTCATTTCCACAAAACAAGGATTCGTTCATTATGATATTTATGTAATGCGATTGCGTTTTTTTCTATCTATTATATTTGTGTAAAGGCCATGGTATTTTCATTTTTATTTGTTTATTATAGACTGGAAACTGAAGTGTTTAATTATTTATACCATTGACGTCATCGGCAGTTTTAATCTGCGAAGTTTATCGATAAACTAATTAAAAATATTCTTATTAATTACAAAAAAAGTATTGAAAGTACTGTAAACTAGCACTGAAAGCATGGTTTTGTTAATTAATCTTCTTTTTAAAATGTAATGATAAATAAACAAGGTTACATTAACCGAGGAGTTAACCCATTACAACATAACAAAATCTTAGACATGTTCAAATTGAAAGAATTAACAGACGACAATTTCAAGATGGTGGAATTCGGTAGAAAACATTGAGGACATTGAAGAAATTGCTTGTTACAAGCAATTTCTTCAATGTCCACAATGTTTTCCAAAACATTTTTCTTAATCCTTCTCATGCTGAACCCGGAATATTCCAGTGTTGGCAGGAGCTGTAGACCAAGATCAGCCTGCACATAAGTGCTGTCTGATATTAGTCTACAGCTCCTGCTTGTACTTTCCTTGCCAGAGTTGTTTATGAAGTTGATTTCTAAAAGAAATATTGTTTTTTGAACTACAAGTTCTATCAGTGCTTTTAGTCCTTTGATATTACAGCAATTCAGTAAGGTAATGTACCCAGCATGACAAGGGTTAACATGCCTAATTGAGTGGGAATGGGTTAGATAGAGTGCTTTTGAAAGAGTTCACTACAATTTAAATAGAGTTTGTAATATTCTTAAAATACACCGGATCTGCTTTTTATGGCGCAGGCATTCAATTGATATAGTTGTTAAGCCTCCAGTGACAGTTTGCACTCGTTGAACTTTGAGATGACCTCAATTTTTTGCCTGTTATCTTAAGCTATCAAAGCTGACGCTTTGCTAGATAAAAAGTATATGAAGAACATTTAATATATCATAGGTTTAGCCCAACACTGTCCTAAGTGCACATACAAATATTTGCACTTACGACAGTGTTTCACTAAGCCATCTATATATGAAAACATCTTTGTGATGTGTAACCATTTTTAGCTGGCAAAGCGTCAGCTTTGATAGCTTAAGATAACAGACAAAATTTTGAGGTCTTCTCAGAGTTCAACGAGTGCAGACTTTTAAGAAGCAATTTCTTCATTGTCCAAACTGTTTTCTTCTCTACAAGGCAAAGACTTTCTAAATTCCACCAATCATGATAACCTTTGATAAAGAAGATTACTCAATAAAATCATGCTTTGCTAGCTTACAGTACTTTCAGTACTTTGATGTTGTTGTTGTTGTTGTTGTTGTTGTTGTTGTTGTTGAAAAAGGAAACGTAATGCGGAAGGGAGAATACAGGTGACCTTTTTGACTGATGATAATTAACTGATTGCGGCTATATCAAATAATCAGTAAGTCAATCAAATATTTCATATTACCGGAAGTGAACTTTGTACACGAAGCATTTTCGCTGGTTTGCCGTCTTAAACGTGGCAAATTATTCAAGCTGTAGTTACGAAATTTAGGTCGACAACCAACTCTTTAGCTCATTTGTTACATGTTACTGGCCCTACATTTTATAAGATAGTACCGAAGTGGTACTTCTTGACGGAGTCATTGATTGTGTCTAACGGAGTCAGCGGGCGTGGCAAGCGGAGTCCATGGGTGTGGCCAGGGGAGTCAGTGGATGTGGCCAGCGGAGTCAGTTGGTGTGGCCAGCCGGGTCAGTGGGTGTGGTCAGGGGAGTCAGTGGGTGTGGCCAGTGGAGTCAGTGGGTGTGACCAGCCGGGTCAGTGGGTGTGGTCAGCGGAGTCAGTGGGTGTGGCAAGCGGAGTCAGTGGGTGTGGCCAGCCGGGTCAGTGGGTGTGGCCAGCGGGGTCAGTGGGCGTGGCCAGCGGAGTCAGTGGGCGTGGCCAGCGGAGTCAGTGGGTGTGGCCAGCGATCTGTCAATTTGTGAAAAGCTTAATTATAACAGTGCTGTTAGAATGTCGTGAATTGATAACAATGTTCGAATTTTCTCTAATCGGACAACGGGCGAAAATTTGTTTTTGGCTTTTAAGAGAACGAATGAACTGAGATTCAAAAGAAAATATGAAGTTTTTTTTATCTTTAACCCTTTCCCACACAATCCCGTATTTCTACGCGCCAAAGAAATAATGGTATGGAAAACATTGTATGTAAAGGAGAAAATTTGCTCGAAACTAGTGATTTCTTTTCACGCAATGTTGTTTCCTCATATGACCCTTATTTTTCAAATTAAACCAACTTTTGTTAGTAGTCTGCAACCTCTTTCTATTGATTAATCGCTTGTCCCACCCACTTACTCCTTTAGCCACGCCCATTGACTCCAACAGGAAGTTACGTTTCGATTTAAAACGGTGTTATTCTGCAAAAACTATGGTCAGTATCTTATAACAAAAAAATAGAATCGCTGGTTGGCGACCCCAACATCGTAACTATAGCTTGAATAAGCTGTAATTACGACGTTTGAGTCGCCAAATCAACAAAAATATTTCACACAAATGGCGGCCAATGGTTAGTTGGGACCAGTCGGAAATTTTGTTCTTTAGGTTAAGGTTCCTAAACTACAGCGTCATGCAAGATACCTCAAACACACTGACTAGGAAGTTTTTACGATATAAATCACATAATTTATAAGGATGTTTTTTAGTTTATTACCTAGACAAAAGACCGTTAATATTTCATAGGTAATGTCAGGGAACGTGCGATCTTTCATAACCCTGTCGCGCCTTATTAGTAAATGTGAGGATCGACATTGTGCTGACATTTTGAGAAAGTTCTTAATTATCTTGGAACCGAACGCGTCATTTTCTTTCCTCCTTTTCTTTTGGTGGAATTTAGCCGGCTTTGTAAATGAGTGTCGGCTGATAATCGCTCGGCTCTTGTTCACCCGTCTGTGTTAACCCATCCCCACACAATGATGCTTTATGACGCCTCGCAATAAAAAAATAAACTGGGAAAACATAGTGTAAAATGAAGAAATTGCTCGTAACAAGTAATTTCTTCCTTTTACACAATGTTTTCTACCCAGAAAGTTGAAAAAATCTATAATTTCAAAAACTTCAAAGTGTCGTCTGCAACTCCCTTGAATTTAGACCGGTCTAAAATTTCACTGTGTGAGAATGGGTTAATCTTTTTACACGTATACTAAATTTCTATTTGCGAATACAATTTCTCTCATATGACATGTGAATTCCATTATATCCTCGTTGCGCGTGCTTCAGCTTATATCGTAACTTCAACTTTAAACCATTACCACACTATTCCGCATTTTTACGCGTCGAAGAAAAATATGTGAGTAATGAAAACATGATTGTAACAAGCATTTTTCTCCTATTCTCTCGATATTTTCTACCTAATATGGCCCTTAATTTCACTTTGTTTTGTCCGCAAACCCTTTGAATTTGGACAAGTCTAAAATTCTATCGTTTTGGAATTGGATGATAAAGCTGTAATTACGACATTTTGCTCGCACAACCACGATATGATACCTAAATGTCATAATCCAAACATCGGTCTCGGTAAATAATGTTCGCCTTTCGCTGCCCTTGTTATGAAAGTTTAATTTCGAATTACACATGTAAATCATTTAAGTACGGTGGCATAGAGATGACAAGCGTGCGTTTGTTGGGTATTTATTTATTATTATTATTCATTTAGACCTATCTCGAAATAATATTTCATTTTATAGTTAAAATGGATGCCACGTTAGAGAAGTAACAGGGTTGGATGGTCATCGCTTGGGAACGACTTACTATCTCATAGACCGATTTTGATTGGCTGTATTTTTCGTTCCCACGAGATAGCATATTCACTTTTTCTCTTTCAAAACGGAAAGAAAAAAGGTGTTTTGAATGCTCTTTAAAACGATTTATTTTTTTGATAATGATAAAAAAGAACAAACAAAAAAATCATTATCTCGTTGCCCCTTTTCTTTTTCTTTTCTTTTTTTTTTTTAAGTACCTAAGAAACTTGATACTTTTGAGGGGTCTAAATAAATATACAAGAAAAAAAACCTCACAAGTCGCCTCTATGCCATCGTAAGGAGAATAATTTTTGTAGGTATGAAACGTAAAAAACTAATCGCACTCAATGAAATACAGCGAGAATACGCGAAGCAGATTCATATATTGGAGTGATAAGTTTTTTATATATATTCTTTTATACATTTATTGATATCAAACGAAAAAACAACAACAACAAAAAACAAAAATATTTTACAAATTTTGATATATTTTTGTGGGCAAGCGTACAAAATAGATGCGTGCTCAACATTTTGTTCACAGATGTATGAATATTTTTTTTAGATAAAGAACACTCATTTTTGATAGACGAAAATAATAATTGAATTATTATCATCTAATCTCGTTTTTTACGAACTAATTAAAAATAATAATTCAAATTATTGTTGGAAAAAAGGAAATGGCTAATAACAAGCGATTTCTCGTTTATCTCCCAACATATTAACTCTATATGTCATTTTTCCTATTTTTAATAATACTTTAATATGACTTCTGTAACCTCTTCAAAATTTGGACCGGTCTATCTGTCATCTGTCATTTATTGTGCGATCCATATCTCCTAACCGCTATCAAGGCCCCGTAAAGGCTTGCATAAAAGTTTATCTCATTGAAAGGATATGCAGTGCTTATGGCCCAAATATTTCATTTCAGTATATTTGAAGTTGTCGCCCTTTGACATTTTTATGAACATATTGTCATCGTCTGAAACTTTTGGTGAAATTTTATTAAACCGTTTGCACAAGTTTTTCTCATGACAGGAATTTCAATGGACAAAAACATAACTTTCATTCATAATTTTTGAAATGATCGTTCTTTGGAATTTTAAAGAGTAATTCATGACTAAACCGTATCTGCTAAAACCCTGTATCAAATAACGAAAAATTTTACACAAATATTTTTGTCTTTGAGAAGGTGTGCATTTGACGAAAACTATAGTTTCATTATTTTATGGTTAACCCTTACTGTATATAACATACCGACAGACCGAAAGACTGACAGGCAAAAAACTACTTCTTCGATGCTATGTAACAACTGACTAATCACTGATCGACGTTTAAGTCGCCAAAACCAACAATAAAGGACAACAAAAATGGCGGCCAATGTTGGACATGAATGCCCAGGTTCAGACTTAATAAATTATTTAATTGGTCGGTTGATTCCTTGATTGACAGCCCCGTTTGGTCAATTGGTCTTTTACAGCTGTGTAAAAACTGCCATTTTGACTTTCAGTTCACGAGTTTTTATCTCTGATATTTGGGTAGACCCTTGTCCAGTCTAAAACTTCGTCCTCTGGTAATGGAATGAGTGTTGGTAGGACTGACAGACGGAAAACGTTAATATTTTATGCCCCGATCTTTTCGAATCTGGTCATGAAACAAGAGGACCATGGTGGTCCTGTATCGCTCACCAAAAGGACGTTACATGGACAAAATTGGGATACAAGCTACATACCAGATATCAATGTTCCGCACCTTTTTGGTTTAGAGAAGATTTTTAAAGATTTCTTTCTTTGTTTCGATGTAAAATGGGTTCAATCCAAATGAAGAGCATTAATCAAAGTGCCGTACGCACTGTAATTGGTCGTCACTGAGAATTGGACATATCGTTGCATTCCGACTTTAGAATTAGGATAAAACAACTTTAATTTCTATTACTTTCACAACACGTAGGTTCTATCCTAGTGTATGATATTTTCGTGAATGTTAATTAGAACTTATATTATTTTACACGAACGTAAGACCTTGATGCAACATGGGTACCGACAAAAAAGCAACTTTTTGTGAAAACTAAATTTTTAAAAATTCTCGATTGTTAAATAGTCATGGTTAGATCATCCCTGCAAGCTTTTTTTATAAAGCCAAACCAGAAAAATTATGGAAATATGATAACTTAAGTTTAAGAGCAAATGCTGACAGCAGGTTCATGAAATTTCAAAACCCTCTCTTTTTCTGGGCAGAAATTAATAAGTTCCTAAACAGCGCTGATTATAAACAAAGGAAAAAACAATTGATACTATTCTTTTGGCGAATTCTTTAGACAGCTTGAAAACATAATAGTCAAATTTGCTCTCCAGAAGAACTTTCATTACTTTGATTAACTTATGGCTGGAAAATAATTGAGTGCCAGTATCATCTTTGTTTATACCTCGATATGATTGAAAGAAAGGGTTGGTTAGACGCGTTCATCACTAGCGGAAAATCCTTGAAGCATTCATCTTTAAAGCGTGTGACCGTCCAGTTTTCCTTTACTCCTTTTGATAATTCTTAACTTGTTAAATGAAATGATTTTTAACCGTTTTCCCGTCAGAATATACGTCCAGTTGGGCTAAAGGCAGTTTTGGTAAATTGCAGCGACACAATCTTGAGTTTATGGTTATATAAATTGGTCTACGACCAATTAAAAATCACCCAAATTGTGTGTTGTAAAACCAATTCAATAGAGGTACTCTAGGAAGTTCTACAAAACGATATTTAAATCGAGGGTTAATTGCGATTTTGTACTTACTGTCTATAGAATGAATAGATACTTAGAACAGTCATGAAATTAAGCTTCGAAATGCTCTAGGTCTCCTTGCTTCAGAGAAGGAGGTTTTAAGATATACATACCTTTGTTGCCATATAGAATTGGGTGTACCCGGCCGGAAGGAAAATATATCCCAGGGGGTTTCAAATGAACAAATATGATATGCATAAGAAATTGTTTTATTCCAAGGACCAAAGTTGGTCTCTTCCAAGTTTGTTCATATGGTCATGCCTGGGCCCTGCCAGGTCTCAATGTTACATAATGAAAAGAAAGAAATGTGTTTAAAACATTCTTCTAATAAACAAAAGGCACATAGCTTTGATATTTGGTATATATCATCTCCTAGATTTGTTGATATGAAAATCATTGGGTCATTTATGATAACTGTTTGGGTTAACCCTACTTTACACAGAAGCAACGATGAAAATGATGATGATTCTTATTCCATGAAATTAAAAGGCCGAAAGCTTTGAATTCCGTTGATACATTGTACACTAGATTTATGTATGTATGCATATCCTACCTATGGTAACGGTCAATTTTAACAATGGGCATATTATTGCCCTCATAGGCCCTCATAGGTCACATGTAGGACCTATATAAGTTACCCACATGGGCTCATGTCAATCCCTGTTTCGCTCGACTCAGGTGGTTTTCCACATAGGTCCTATATGGTCCCACATTTATTGCTAACTGTTTTTGTTTTGGGTTTTTTTGTTATTTTTTTTTTTTTTTTGTAAAACTTGGTCAGCCTTGGCGGGCCCAAAATATTACCGAGGGTTATCATATGAAAAAGTTTAGTATAGGTTCACACCAAATACAAATGTTCGTGGTTCTTTCGGTTTCAGAAAAGTAAGTTTTTTAAAAGATTTAGACTTTATTTCTATGTAAAGGGGGAGCCCAACTATGACCCCATGAGTTTTATATATGAACAGACTTGGAATGGGTCATTTAGGAGGCATTTTATTCCAAAGATCAAAGCTCTAGGGCTTTTGGTATTAGAGAAGAAGATTTTTGCATTCTTTGTTATTATGAAAATCTGGATAGCCCGATTTAAGCCAGAAATGATCCCATCGGCATCATATCAACAAAATCGAGGTGCCAAAGAACACTTCATACCAAATAAAAAAGCTCTCAGTATTTTGGTTTTAGAGAAGAGGATTTTAAAGATTTTATTATCATCGTTCTTTATGTTGGCGTTAAGAGTGAACTTCAGTGATCTGAACAGTTTTGTTAACCCTTTCCCGTTTGTCAAATTTTTAGACCTGTCTATATTCAAAGGTTTTGCAGACGAAAAATACAAAACGGATTCAATAGGATGGAAAACTTTGTGGAAAAAGAAGAAATTGCTTGTCACAAGCAATTTCTTCTTTTTCTACAATGTTTTCCCAATCATAAAAATTACAGGGACGTAAAAACCAGGGATGGAACAGGAAAGGGTTAAAGCTTCAATCGAGGAGCATCCCTGCCACATCTCTCTTATACTCGGTTCATCTGTAATGGACTCAGTAAATAGTACGTCAATACGTCACCATTGCATCACACACCTCAACTAATTTTTAGCTAGCAAAGCATCTGCTTTGGTAGCTTAAGTTAACAGACAAAATTCTGAGGTCTTCTCATAGTTCAACGAGTGCAAACTGACCTTGGAGGCTTAACCACTAAATCCATTGAATGCCTACGCCATAAAAAGTAGTTATTATGTATTTCAGGAATATTGCAACCTCTAAGCAAATTGTAGAAAACCTTTTCAAAAGCATGCTATTTAACCCATTCCTTCTCAATTCCTCTTTTTTAGCATCTCAAGATAAAAAGCTTTAGAAAACATTGTGGACAATTTCTTCTTTGTCCACAATGTTTTCTTCCCAACAAGTAAGGTATTTTCTAAATTCAACCAACTTTAATTTGTCATTTTTAATGGGTTAACTTCTGGGTTACTTTAACCTCGTTTATTTATCATGATAACCCTAAGCAAAGAAGAATACTTAACACAACTATGCTTTGCTAGCTTACAGTACATTCAGTACTTTGATTGTAGAAAAACTGTCGTATGAATATGACAGGTTTTTCTGCTAGCTATTCAGACGATTTTAAAACAAGTAGTTCGTTGGTTTAAATGTAAATTATCAAGGCTTAATGCACATATAATGTAAATTGAATCTTCATATTTATCATATCCAAACCGTTTTATTTCTCGCGAAAGAAAAATAATATATCTTCCATTACTTGGTTTTATAAGAATCTTATCAGTTAGCCCTTTGCAGAGGTGTATTGTGAGAGTAACGAACGACAACTCTGCTTGGATATTGCCCTGTCATATTTCATCAAGATTGGAGAAGGAGATCTTTTAAGAAATTTTGAACGTCCAACAAAGGATAGACGACGGATATTCGACGATCACAATATCTCACCTTAAGCACCTCGTGCTCAGGTGTAGTAAAAACAACCGCCAAAGCAAATGCAAACTAGGACTAAATTCAGTTGGGAAAGGTCTTGTTTGTATGGAAGAGCTAAACCAAACAGAGCGCATTTGTTATTTCGTGAGTCAACATTTGTCAGTAAATGTTTCTCGACACATTCTCGATTAATAACTTCCGATTTCCATTTATATTACAATGGGGAAATGCCGTGGAGGACGGAACGAATCAGTGGTAGAAAATACAACCCCAGTCAACAAACCGTGCAAACTTATCGGAATACACATTATCACAACATAGCAAGACTGTACTATGAATGTGAGCAATGCATCGATACTAAACTCATTTTCACATATTCACCCACAAGATTTTTCTCTCCTTTTTGAAAATATTTTGACGAATATTTTCATTTTCACTTTCTCCGATAGTTTCTTATCCGAAGGACAAATAAATAAACATGAAATTGTCATCTGCGAAACTCTCGAAAATGGACAAATCTAAAAGTTTGATTAATACAGCTCGAACTTTATCTTCTTCACAAGTAACACACATTTATTAGAGCTGTGAATATTCTCGGACTCATAAATAAGTTGATTTTTAGCCCTTCATCAATTGACTAATCGTGGTTGTCTATCAAAAAATCAATGGACCAATCAAATCATTCATTTAGAACGGAAGTGATCTTTGAGGTCCTATATTGGCCGACTTTTATGTGAAACATTTGTGTTAGTTTGGCGGCTAAAACGTAGTAAATACCGCTAATTCAAGCTTTAGTAACGACGTTTATTACGCCAACTAATGTTTTTGAAACATGTTATAGACGATAAGTTGACCAATCGCGTTTGTCAGTCAAGGAATAAACCGACCAACCAAATAATCTATTCAGCCCGGACCTGAGCTTTCAACTCCAACATTGACCGCAATTTTTGTTAACCTTTATTGTTGGTTTGGCGACTAAATTGTCGTAACTACAGCTTATTCATGCTGTAGTTACGACGTTTAGGCCACCAACCAACCATTTTACTTTTTTTTCCTACATGCTACTGGCCATAGATTTTGCAAAATAAGATCGATAAAAATCGAAGCGGGACTTCCTGACGGAGTCGGTGGGTCTGGCTAACGACGTAAGTGGGCGAGGCCAGCGATTGGTCAATTTGCAAAATAACGCCGTTTAAAACCGAACTGGAAGTCCCTGTCATAGTCATTGACGCCCGTTGTTCTGGTTCAAATTTCACTTCCGATCTAAATAAAAGATTTGAATTTTGATTGACAGTCTCGATCGACCAATCGTTATTTTCTCATGAAGTCATGTGTTTGTTGCTCGTCAGAACATAATATACGAAGAAAAAAAACGGTTAGAGTTTTCAGACTTGAAATCAAAATTCCATATGCACCTTAGGCGAAATTTAAATCGTTGTCTTAATCATTTTTAAAACACACACACACACACACATGCTGTCTTGTTTCAGGTTTGATAAATGTTTTGAACAATATCGGACTCACTCTAACTATTTAAATTCTGACAAACGACCAACCTAAACAATATTAGACTCGTTCTAATTATTTAAATTCTTACGAACGACCAACCTCAACGATATTGGACTCGTTATAATTATTTAAATTCTGACAAACGACCAACCTTTAAGATATTTGTCTCGTTCTAATCATTTAAATTCTTACGAACGACCAACCTCAACTATATTGGATTCGTTCTAATTATCTAAATTCTGACAAACGACCAACCTTAACGATATTGGTCTCGTTCTTATTATTTGAATTCTTACGAACGACCAACCTCAACAATATTGGTATCGTTCTAATTATTTTAATTCTTAGGAACGACCAAACTCAACAATACCAGGCTCTTTAAATTTTAGCGAAAAGTACTGTACAAACTATGTTGTATACTTCAACCGGGATAAAATGTCACTTATTTACAAAAAAAAACCTTTAAAAAAACAACACTGACGACATATATACGGGATAAATACAGTAATCTTGTATTAGGCGACCACTCATGGAACGACCAAAGAGTGGTGTCTTAAAAGTAAGGTCGCATAGTTGAAATTTTTGTGAAATATATGAACGATCGATTCGGTTGTATACATGAATTATTTAAGAATTTTCTGTTAATCCTGTGTTGTTAGAACTCATTAGAACCGCCTCATTGAGACGATTTTAATGATTTCCACCAACATTGGATTAAGGTTTGATATTTTTTTAACAAATTATGTGTGTGTGTGTGTGTTTTAAATATATAAATATTAGAGTTATTTTTTTCCTTGTCTTGCATAAACATATTATTGGAGAGTATTTGATTAATATCACTTTTTAACTTTTTGTGTTGATCAACGCACACACATCCACACGCTAGAAAATGAAGAATTGTCAATAACCTGTCGTCTGTCATTATAAGCGTAAAAAAGTCTCATGTTTGATCACATTTCGATTAATGGTGACATTATAGAATCGAAATAACAATCTCTGCTATCAAGGGTTACGCCCTCATCCTTTTCAAGGATAATAATCCCCTCTTCTTTAACTTTTAACCAAATCTTTTTGCGGTAACAGTATTCTTGTTATCCAGAATTTTTGTTTGCGATACCGTTGGTCCCAACACATTAAAAACAACAGCAAAGACGTTTGACCTATCTTCATACGGTTCGAGACGCGGTTTGCAGATGTCGACTTACTTGCGTTTCGTCAGAATCCTTTGCTTATGGAATATTTTGCATCGGTTAAAAATATAAGTCTCATGTAATGTAAATTTGTAATTGTTACTCGCAAACAAATACATGTATTCGATTGCGTCTTGATTCGAACTAGGGACCTCTTTGTCTCAAAGCAAGCACTCTATCGCGTCACTATAAAAGCTGGTTTGCACGGCGAGGCAGTAAAGGCACCACTCATACACTACCCGGCTACATTATGGTTGCTATGTGTCAATGCATTGCTATTGCCGCGATCATATTACGGAATGCAGCTGTCAAAGAATCATTCGACCAAATTATTCATATGGGCCAGAAGTGAACTCTGAACTCCAACAACAGCCTCCTTTTGTTTGACGCATTTTGTTGTTGTTGTTGTTGTTGGTGGTGGTGGTGGTGGTGGTATGGCGACTTAAACGCTTTTTCCTATCAGAGCTTAGGAAACGTAGCTAGAGATCCGTCACAAAATTGACCAATCGCTGGACCCGTTATTTACTTACTTCGTTAGCACCGCCAGTTGACCCCAACAGGAAGTCCCGCTTCGATTTTAAACGGCGTAATTTTGAAAACAATATGGCCGAAAGCATGTAACGCAAAAGTAGAATAGTTGGTTGGCGGCATTGAATAAGCTGTAGTTACGACGTTTAAGTCCCCAAACCCAAAAAAATGGCGAACGATGTCGAAGTTCAAAACCCATTTCTAGTCTAAATGAATGATTTCATTGCTCGACTGCTTATTTCATTATCAGGCGCGTTTGGTCAATTTTCCCGATAAGATTATAATGGTATAATTCCGTCAAATATTTAGGAATTCATGGGATTACCTTTGACCCATTACCCGTCGGCACAATTTTAGACTGGTCCAAATGAAAAGGAGTTGCAGATGACATTTTAAAGTTTATGAAATTCTAATTTTTTCAACTGTCTGGATAGAAAGCAATTTCTTCATTTTACAAAATGCTTTCCCAATTTTTTTTCTAAATGGGCGTCCAAAAGCGTCACTGAGTGGGAATGGGTTAAATACGGTTTACATTGTAGGACCATTGAAATAAATTTTAGAATTCTAGATTCCTCTCTCAAAATTCCTTCATTCTGATAGGTTGATACATTCGTTCAATACCCCATGTATGAAAACAAGAAATAAGTTTGTATGCTTTTTGCACGAGGTATACTGTATACATGTACTTACATGAAAAAAAGGGTCACAAATTATTTGTTATTGTTTCTTTACGCTTTTGCAATTTTTATTTATTATTTTTATCTCACCTGAGTACAAGGTGCTCGGGGTGAGCTAATGTGGTCGATCAATGTCCGTTTCAGACCGTCCGTCTGTTTGTTTGACCGTTAACAATTGAAAAGAATCATTTTCCCCCTAACTACCCTAACAGATGTGCAGTCTGATTATAGGCTACACCACCTGCTTTTTCTTAATATGTCGAGAAAAATCTTTGAACCAAACATCGGTCTAATTATGCAAAAGTTTTATGATATAGTGAAAAAAGGATAGATATTCAACAGGACACGTGTTAAAGTCCTCACACTCCAACATTATGGTAAACTACCGAATTACATTAAATTTCAACTCTAGGATCAACATAAGAATTTTTTAGTTTGGGTTCCCGGGTTAACAACGACACAATGAAGGGATTTTTTTTAAATCTTCTCCATCAAAACCATTAGTCATAGAGTTTTTAATGAGTTGCACGCACAATTGAATAATCGTGAATGTCTATCGAAGAATCAATCGACCAATCAAATCATTCGTTTACACCAAAAGTGAACTTTGAACTCCAAGATTGATCGACATATATGTGAAGTATTGTTGTTTGTTATGCGACTTAACCCTTTCCTATTTTGCAAAATTTTAGACCAGTCCAAACTCAAAGGGTTTGCAGACGAAAATTTCAAGTGGGTTTAATTAGAAATGCAACTATTTAGTAGGGTAGGAAATATTGTGGAAAAAGAAGAAATTGCTTGTGACAAGCAATTTCTTCTTTTTCCACAATATTTTCCCAAGTTTGAAATCACAGGGACGTAAAAACCAGGGATTATACAGGAAAGGGTTATACGTCTCTATTAAAGCTAATTCAAGCTGTATTTAAGGCGTTTATGTCGCCAACCGTCAATTAATCTCTTTCTTACACAATACTGGGCATAAATTTTGTAAAATAAGCCATTTAATATCTAATTAGAACTTCCTGTGGGACCAGCGATCCGCGAATCATCTCATGGTAATCCATCGAAATACGTTTCGCGGTTTCATAAAATATGATTAGGTTTTCGTTTCATACCTCAAGAAAAAAATCTCCGCCCCTTAAATGTATAAGAATAACACGATATTTATAGGAATAAATTGCCCTGTGGCACGTACGAAATTTCAATAACTCTGAAATTACACTGTCTATTTGAAGGGGTTGTAACCCGGGAAATTTGGTTTCCATTGATTCACTACAAAAAATCAGAGCATAATGTAATTTTTATTTGATTTTCTAGTATTGTTTTGAAACAGGGTCACGCAATATGTGCAGAAAACTGATACATAGTCGACGCACATGTTACGTATTTTCTATATGAACAGAAACTAAACACCACGCGCTGACTTTACCCATTACTAGACGAAACATATTTGGACTAGTCCAAATTCATAAGAATTGCAGACGACAAGTTTTGGTCGATGAAATTGAAAAAAAAAATCTTTGAAATATGGGTTAGAAACCTTATGGATAAAGAATAAATTGCTTTAAATAAGTAATTCCTATTTTTTTCCATGATGGTTTCCAAAGCTTTGGGCGCCAAAAGAGGGATTGTGTGGGAATGATAAATATTTAATTTTTATTTTTTGATATCTGACTTTTCCACCAATGGGTCGATAAACGTAGACCTATATGGGATAGCAGCTGGAGGCTAGGAAAGGATGTGATGGCGGTACTGGTGTGAGAAATACCAGGGAACCATTTTTAGGTGCTCCAGCCGCCGCGATATAACTGAAGGATTGTTGAAAGCGGCGTAAACCACATTCAAACAAACAAACAAACAAAAGTTATCTGACTTTTATTTAATTGTTTAATGTTCTATATGCATGGGGTTTTTTTTTGGGGGGGGGGGGGTTAAAAAATAGACGTTTTAGAATTTTGAAACAGGCGCCGTTTCATCTTTTCTTTATTTTAGCTAGCAAAGCGTCAACTTTGATAGCTTAAGTTAACGGACAAAATTTTGAGGTCTTCTCAAAGCTCACTGAGTGCAAACTGCCACTGGAGGCTTAACCACTAAACCCATTGAATGTGTGCGCCAAGAACAGTAGTTCTTGTGTATTGCAAATTGAAAAGAACTCCTTCAAAAGCATGCTATACAAACCATTCCCATTCAATACCGCTTTTTTTAGAATCTCAAATAAAAAGGTTTTGGAAAACATTGTGGACAATGAAGAAATTGCTCGTAACAAGCAATTTCTTCGGTATAAACAACCTTTTCTACCCTAAAAAAGGAAAAGAAGATTACTTAATAAAATAATGCTTTGCTAGGTTTTCCGATGTATATTGCCTAAAGGATCAAACATTTGTAGTTTTGACCCATTCCCACACGATTCAGCTATTTTACGCTCCTAAAACAAAGTTGAAAATAAATAAATTGCTTGTTACAAGCAATTTCTTCATTTTCAACCTTGTTTTCTGTCCATAAAGATGAAGATAATTAAAATTACCTCACCCCTAAATTATCGTCTGCATTTTCTTTGAATTTTGACCAGTCTAAAAATTTGCTGTGTGGAAATGGGTTAAAGTCTCGCGACGTGTTCTTCACGAGACCGTGAATTATCTTACTAGGATTCGCGGATAATATTTTATGGACCAAATACCGAAGGAAGCGTCATAGTAAAATGAGAAATAACCCATTATAAGCAATTTTGCCTTTAATGATAATATGAAAGTGTTATATTGATAGGCCATTTTTCGATAATTTTCAACCACTTAGATATTACTTTTCAGCTTGGTTTTTCCCCACTCGTTTTAACCCATTCCTACACAGTGACGCTCTTTGAAGAACCTTAAGAAATACAATCGGGAAAACATTGTGCAAAATGTAGAAATTGCTTGTAACAAACAATTTCTTCAATTTCCACAATGTTTTCAACCCAGAAAGTTGAAAACTCTAAAATTTCATTAACTTTAAAGTGTCGTCTGCAACTCCTTTCAGTTTGGACCAGTCCAAAATTTTGCCGTCCGGTAATGGGTTAAACAAATTGATAAAATAGTATTGGTGTATTGATGATTTATGCCTTTTTTGCCCGCTTTGTCTCCCACCAATTGATATTATTATAGTAAACCTAGGTTAGATGAGCAGCTGAATGCTCGGGAAGGATGTAGTAGTAAAATACTGATGTGAGAAATACCAGGGAATCCGTTGTTAGGTGTTCCGGCTCGATACGACTGAAATACTGTTAAAAAGGGCGTTAAACCTCATTCAAACAGACTTTCGATCGCATGCACGTCACATATAAATAATGGCGACAATTTTCTAGTTGTAAAAGATATTTGAAAAAAAGACAAGAAACAGCGGAGGTCAATCAATGGTCAGATTTTATCATATATCAAATTGACCGTTAAGCCAAAAAGGATCTGCTTGGGAAAAACTATGGGCTCTAACCAGACTGCGTGGCTTGTGCAGTCTGCCCGGTATCGATACGTTTCGCCCTTGGTAGATCTATTGACTCTTTCTTTCTCTAAATTCCTATAAATCCAATTAATCTCTGCTTGACCCTACCTGAAGAACTTGTTTAAACCATCACCAGACGAAAAAAAAAATTAGTCTGCACTTAACTGAAAGGGATTACAGAAGAAAAAATCTAATTGTCGAAGTGCTAACAGAGAAATATGTAAAGAAAGAAAAGCATCGTGGGAAATAAGTGCTTGTGACATGCTATTTCTTCTTTTTCCACGATGCTTTCGTGCGCAAAGAAACCCTAACTCAGAATCGTGAAAACAAGTGATTTTACGGGGAAAGCTTGACGGAATTCGCCGCGAGTTTCCTGTCCACGCATTCGGTCAAATTTAGGCCGAACTGAAATGGGTTAAAAAAGAGAAAAGAAATGTAGCTCTTCGTCAACCTACGCAGACGGCTCCTTCGGCAACCAGATCAAGGTCGCCGCTTTTCGTAGTTCATCCAAAGAACATTATCGGGAGACGCATCACTTATACATGTTTCAAGTTTATAGAATTTTAAAATGCTCGATCTTTCTGTGTATCGAAAACTTTGTGGTAAATGAAGAAATTGCTTGTTACAAGCAATTTCCTCAATCACCACAATGTTTTTTAACCCGCGTTTTCTTGATGGACGTCAAAAAGAGGGACTGTGTGGGAAAGTGTAAAGGGAAAGGGATTTAGATGTACGACCTGAAATTTTTTCTCAAACATACTTTTCAGCTATTTTCCAACTGTTAAACCCCGTGTGCCAGAGATAAACACACGTGTGTTCAGGCTTCCGGGAAGCTTAACTTAATGGGCATTTAACTCTCAAATCTTTAAATATCATTAGTTTTTTGGGGGGATTTTTTTTTTTGGGGGGGGGGGTGGAGGTAAAATAAAAATCAGCGTTGATTTAGAATTCAGAATAGTTTTTAAGAGTCAATAGATTTTTATAACTTTAGGATCAAATCATGTATAAGTAAACGAGTACAAGACAAAAAAATAGAAAAAAAACGGAAGAAATAACAGGAATTTTTCACAATGACCCTTAATGACGCCCATCAAGAAAAACAATTGTGAAAACACTGTGTAAATTGAAGAAATTGCTTGAATCAATCAGCGTTTTAAAACCAGAATGTTATATAAATTCAAAATCTCTTATATATAAATTACACAAAAAGAATGCAAGTAAGTAGCCATTCCTTGTACGAATATAGTCAGACCCGAAGCAAGTGCTAATGTACAAATACATGCAATTGTAGTATTCTAGCGGGGGAAAAAGATAACCATAAACTATAAAAAATATCACATACTTGAAATACACAGTACTAGCCATATTTTTTTTTTGCATAAGAACATCGTGAAATATTGAAATGGAACTTCCTGTTGGAGGTAGTAGGAGTGCAAGCTGAGTCAGTTGGTGGGGCAAGCGATCCGTCAATTATAAATAATTATAAAGAATATGGAAGTCATTTCAGGGATGAAAAGAATATTTCTTTATTTTCATGGAAGTACGAAACGAAAACAAATAAAAGAACTAATCAGACTGTATGGATAAACGAAATTAAAAATAATGAATACCACGTTAAATTTCTTTAAACGTAGACCTCGTATTTCGATTTTCAAGAGAAAAATGACATTTATTGCATCGCATGTTTAAAGCGCGAAATAAACAATTACTCGAGGACTACGAAAATCCAGTTATTTATTCGTCCACATTTTTTGTGTATTTATTGCTGCTTCCATACCAAATGGCCCAGCCGGATGAGAGCACATTTGAATAAGAAATATGTTGTACAACAAAGTAGATTTCAATATTTGTCGTAGAGGGATTAAGCGACGCTAAATTACATCTGTATTTATTGTTGACTTCTGAATTTGACATTGTCTACGTCAGAGAAGTCAACATATTCAATACTGGAAGGGGTAGCAGGTTGGGGAAATCGATCCAATAGATAGGTAGCATGTTTTCTTTTTATCGGCTTCCAGCCACCGTCATAGCGCAGTCGGTAACGCGTCAGACTCCTAATCTTCAATCATTGGTTCGATCCCCAGCGGCGGCACATATCCTTTCCGACATTTGTCTCTCACCAATGGGTTGATAATCGTAAACCTACGTGGGATAGCAGCTGAAGGCTAGGAAAGGATGTAGAGGTAGTACTGGTGTGAGAAATTGTTAGGTGCTTCAACCGCCACGATATGACTGAAATACTGTTAAAAGTGACGTTAAACCCAATTCAATCAATCATTATCGGCTTCCAAAATGTAGGCCCCCATTTTATCATAAGCCATAAGGTCATTTAGGGTGGGAAACGGTTTCTTTGATAATAACGAGCCACTAATCCCAATTTTTTCGTTAACCCTTTCCGATTCAATCCCTGGTTGTTACGTCTCTCTGTTTTAGGCTTAAGAAGACATTGTAGAAAAAGAAGCGATTTCTTATTTCTTCCATTTTTCAACCATTCAGATTAATTATTTTTTAAATAAAATGGACTTTAAATTGATCATCTTTGAATTTTGACAGATCTAGAAATTTGAAAACCAGGAAAGGGTTAAGATATTACCTAAATTTTTAGACGTACATTCGTGGATTATTTTGTCGACAATGGTTTCAACTGCACTTGTCATAGTGATTTTTTGCATATCGTGATCCACAGTTACGCTTCAATGTGCTTGTCTATACTTGTCTATGAATTACTAATGGGTGCATCGTCATTAGCTCGGTTAGCAGTATGAACGAAGTAGAGGATGAATATCACTAAATGATGGTGTGTGTATAATTCAAATAATAATTTTGAAAATAAAAATCTCTGCATTTATATTTGAACGTTAATATAACATGCCGTGATCTAATGAATGCAAATCATAAAAAATTGAACATTTTTCTTTAATTCGTTGACCTATGATAACTCTCTATAATTTGTATATATACCCAGGACTAAATTTGTAAAGAAAGGATTCTTTTTGCGGGGATTTCAATCAAAATCGTACTTTCCTAACAATTTTACGATAATAAACACGGAGGCTTCAACCCCAGCTGCATCTCTAATATACACTCTTCGTTTACAATTTTCCTGGTGGGAAAAATAATGACAGAGATATACGTGTGACCGTCCGCGTGCACGTGTGTGTAGGCCTATTTCCGTCACGCTCTTGTGTTCTCTTTAAACCATTCCCACACAAACCCCCATTTTTACCCCCCCCCCCCCCTCAAGAAAAAACTTTGGAAAACATTGTGGAAAATGAAGAAATTGCTTGTATCAAGCAATCTCTTCATTATCCACAATGTTTTCTATAAAAAAAAGACGAAGAAAATTAATACATGTATTTCATCAACCGTAAATTGTCGTCTGCAACTTCTTTTAATTTGGACCAGACTAAAACTTTGTTGTGTGGGAATGGGTTAAAGATAGCCTTTATCATCCAATTTCCTTCAAAATTTGCACCACAGAAACTACATATTTTTTACCATAATCTCGGTTCTAACGACTTGTTAGTTATTTATATGTTAGTTGGGAGAGGACGCCTTGTTTTATGTAGCTCTTGTTTGTTTTGTTTTGAATTGTATATCATGTGATAAAATCATGTAAAGTCTGCCTTTTTCCTTTGATACCTCTTCAGCTTTACTAAAAGGAGTGTAGGCCTATTTCTCGGAAACTCAGAAGAGTTTTTAGGGGAGGGGGGGGGGTATGTTTTTTTTATGGGTGAGCATGTTTTTTTTTGGGGGGGGGGAGTATTTTTTTTAGGGGGCTGAGCATGTTTTTTAGGGGGCTGAGCATGTTTTTTAGGGGCTGAGCATGGAGTTCAGGTCTTCATTTTGATTAGCTTAGAAAATAGGCATAGTCTGTGGCTAGATAGAAGTCTTAAAAAGTCAATATGCCGTAGCGATAATCGGATGTCATGGGTTCGATCCCCGCCGGCGGCACGAATCCTGACCGACATTTGTCTCTCACCAATGGGTTGATAATCGTAACCTACGTGGGATAGCAGTTGTATGCTAGGAAATGATGTAATGGTGGCACTGCATGGTGCGAGATATACCAGGAATTTATTGTTAGGTGCTCTATCCGCCGCGATATGACTGAAATGCTATTCAAAGCGGTGTTAAATCCATTTCAAACAAAATGAATGCCGTAGCGCTTATAGGGGGAGGGGGAAGACGTAGCGATACCATTGGCTTTTATGGTATGTTATTAACTCATTCCCACTCAATCCCTAATTTTCGCACACCTCGAGAAAAGGGCATTGGAAAACATTGTAGAAACGAAGAAATTGCTTGAATCAAGAAATTTCTTCGTTATCCACAAAGTTTTTCTTTCCAAAAAGATGAAAAAATCAAGATGACATCAACTTGAAGTTGTCGTCTGTGGCTTCTTTCAATTTAGACATGTCAATTTTTTGTTGAGTAGAATTGGGTTAAACACTTTTTTTTTTGTTCCCGTTCTAGTTGTAGGCTTGCAAACCGGACACTGCAAAGGAGTTACCTTAAAAGTTGCCGCTATCTAACTGAGAATAGTTTAGCAATCACCGTTATTTGGCTTCTTTTCCCACGATATTTCTTTCACATATTCATGGACAAAGATATATTCAATTCATTCAACTAACCTTAATACATGTTTACACTTAGGCCAGTATGAATCATTTAATTCCGTATTTATCTTACCCTTCGCAATAACACTGATCGATCTTTCAAAGCACCGTTAAAACATAACAAAAGTAAGTTTTGACATCAGCGACAAGGGAAACATTTTCCTCCCCCTCTGATTATTAGGGAAGGTATATAAAAGAATGGTTTTATTGACCGTTTTGTTGTAGTGGCGGGCACTTCTCGGCCGTGTGCAGTTTCCGCAGCGAGTATCGATTTTCCACTAGCCATAGTTCATTCGTTTACTCGATGTAGGGAAAATGTTTCACAGTGTGCGTAGACATTTGTATGTAATAGGTCTGTGGCAGAGAACCTTATCTCTATTAACAGCAGATGAAAATAGGAAATAAGCGGATAAAGTTGTGTGGATTTTCTCGTCTGTTTTTCTGTGATTTCGTTTGTTATTGGTGTTTATTCACCAGAACTTATTGTGGTTTTATGGGTTGTGTTTGTAGAATTTGATTAAATGTGAATTTTATTTGTTTACCAATACGAATCCAATGATGGTGTGAGACTAAAACGGTTATGTCTGTGTAGAATTTATTGAATTATTTTCGTGTAGAGCTCTAGACTTTTTATCTGATTCATGTCGACATTTTGGATAATATAAATAAAAGGAAATCCGGAAAACCCACATCTATATTTAGCAATAATGTTTGTGTAATCGTGCACGTTAGCCATGCCGGTCAGACGGGGCCATGTTGCCCCACCGAACATCTTCATCGACACGATCATTAGAAAGTTTGACGGTCAAAGTAAGTACCGCACTCTCTTAGCGTTCCAGCGCTTAAATGCCTTAAATATTAACATTTTTAGCTAGCAAAGCGTCAGCTTTGATAGTTTAAGTTAACAGACAAAATTTTAGGTCATCTCAGAGTTCAAAGAGCGCTACCTGCCACTGGAGGCTTAACCACTAAATCCATTGAATGCCTAAGCCATAAAAAAGTAGTTCTTATGTTTTTCAGGAATATTGCAAACTCTGTTCAAATTGTAGTGCCCTCTCTCAACTGCTCTCAGCTGCATGCTGGTTAGTCCATTCCTTTTTTAAGCATCTCAAGAAAAATAAGCTTTGGAAAACATTGTAATAAGCAATTTTTTCATTGTCCAAAATGTTTTCTCCCCATTAAGGCAAATATTTTCTAAATTCAACCAATTTGAAGTTGTCGTCTGCAACTTCTTTCAATTTGAACTAGCCTAAAATTTTGTCATATTGCCATGTGTTAACCCCTGGGTTACTTTAAAATTGTTTATTTATCATGATAATCTTTGACAATGAAGATTACTTCACAAAACCGGTTTTGATAGATTACAGTACTACCAGTATTTTGATATAGGCTTTTATTACCTTTGAGCCACTCGCGTATCCTTGAGGTTATAATGCGACACATCAGGAGAAAAATTCCGTGCTTCGGAGTGCGAAAAGCCTGATTTCGACACTGGCCAAATTGCGGGGATTTACCAGGTGGAAAGCTTCTCCTCTTTAACCATTTTCTATATCTAGAATGACCATTCTACCCCACTTTACGCCTGTTTTCTCAAAGCGAACTCTGGTTGACCTCTGCTAGTATCAATCTCATTTTCAAGTATTTATTTTACGAATAATCCGGGCTGTTCGTTTACGCATAACGGGAGTCACGGTTTTCATATCAACGGAGTCATCGTTCCACGTTCATCGTTCCACGTTCATCGTTCCACGTTCATCGTTCCACGCCGACGTCCAAGGAACCCTTACCTTCAACTTGATATCGGTGATTATCAAATTCTGACGCATCAAAAATGCTGTATTTAGTAGAATGTTCAACCTTTTACTTGTCTGTCCCCAGAATAACGTTAACTTTGTATATTAAGTCTCGGTCACTATGTAAGTGGATAATTGGCCAATCGTTGGTCCTGCCCACTTACTTTGTAAGCCCCGCCCATTAACTCCCACAGGAAGTTCTGCTTCGATTTTTAACGGCGTTATTTTGCGAAATATATGGCCAGTAGCATGTAACAAATAAGTAAAATGGTTGGTTATAGACCTAAACGTCGTAACTACAGCTTGAATAAGCTGTAGTTACGACGTTTAAGTCGCCAAACCAACAATAAAGGTAATCAAAATAGTGGATAATGTTGGGCTGAATGAATTATTTGATTGGTCGGTTGATTCCTTGAATGGCGCCCGCGATTGGTCAATTGCTCGGACAGACTGTGAGACAGATATATCGTGGGATGGCGAGCAAACTGCGTAAATACGGCTTATTCAAGCTGTTTTGGCGACATTTTGTTCGTCAACCAACTATATATGAAAAGATGGAGAAAGTTAGAGACATATAGGTCGGTAAATGAGGGATTTTTAATCCTTAATCTAAAGCACGGAACAGTTTATGAGAACAATATATTTTCACATGATTGTAAATGTTGTACTTCAAACCTACAAAGAATATGTGTACACTTATTATACACAAGATTACCAGGTTCACTGAATACTTAGTGTTTTAGTTTAAAAAAAAACGACAGCTTTGATAGCTTAAGTTAACAGACAAAATTTTGAGGTCGTTTCAAAGTTCAACCAGTGCAAACTGCCACTGGAGGCATAACCACTAAATCCGTTAAATGCCTACGCCATTTAAAAAGAAGTACTTATGTTTTTCAGGAATATTGCAAACTCTGCATGCAAATTCATCTCCTATGTATTTTCAACTCACTTGAGCACATCGTGTTCAACATGACTCTTATCAGAGTCTTCAGAAAAATTGCAGACGCCAACTTCAATTGTTTATAATTATAAAATATTTATCTCTCTAGATAGAAAAAAATGCGGGAAATGAAGAAATAGCTTGTAACAAGCAATTTCTTCATTTTCCGCATTATTTTTCACAACTATTTTCTTGAGGGGCGCAAAAAGGAGGGATTGTGTGGGAATGGTTAGCTCCTTGCATACTTTAATCTCGTTTCTTTATCATGATAACGTTTGACAGAGAGGATTACTGAACAAAACAATGTTTTTCTAGCTTACAGTACTTTTAGTACTTTGATTTCTCACAGTTTTTGGAATGGGTCCGAAATCGGACATATTTGGAAATATACGTTGTTTCTTCAAAAAAAAAATAATAGTGCTCTGGTACAAAATTTCAGCGCCATGTTTAACATGTTTTACTATTTGGAATGATTCTCGATGTTTTTTTTTTAATTTGGAATTTTCTTTCTGATAATGGGAAATAGAGACACTTCCTGGCATTGGGAATGTGTCCTTTATAGGAAACCGCTCAAAGACGGAAAAAATACACGCTGGCTTGTAACTGTTGATATCGTTGCAGGCTAGCACATGCAGCTAACCATTTCTCCCACCTTTTTTCACACCATTACAACCACAATATTTGGTTCGAGCCTATGGCTCTGCATCACATATGTAAGCACTACTCATCATTCGGCAATATTACGCATCTCGTGATGATTTTTGTCAAATGTCGAAAAGGACGTTTGCCGGGGTTCAAACTCAAAACTATCGGATCGAGAGTACATCGCCTTATCGACTGAGATAAACGGGTTTAGCACAAGTAGACCAGATATCAACAATCAAAAAAGAATTTTGATGTCGTAAAAATGCTGTTAAACAAACGAACAAAAAACCCACAAATACAATGATCAATTTTTTTTAAGTCCTTAAACTGCACCATGGTAGCTTCCAGCATTTTTGCACCCGGTTTTTACTTTTTTTATTTTTGAATAAAAAAGCGTGGATTGACGTCGTTGTCGTTTTTGCGAAATGTTGCCATTTGTGTGATATATCTCTTATGACTAATTGACCAATCGCGGCTGTCAAACAATGAATATATCAACCAATCAAATTATTCATTTAGCCCGGAATTGAGGTTTAAACTCTTACATTGACCGCCAATTGTATGATATATTTTTGTTGTTTGGCGACTTAAATGTCTTCACTACAGCTTATTCAAGCTGTAGTTATGACATTTAGGTCGCAGACCAACGGTTTTATTTTTTTGTTACATGCTACTGACTATAGTTTTTGCAAAATAACACCGTTTAAAATCAAAGCGAGACTTCCTGTTGAAGTCAATCGGCGTGAACAAAGGAGTTAATTGGCGGGGCATAGGTCAATTATACTAAAGATATATAATAAGAAAATTTCCATATTGTACCCTGTCAAAAGAACAATGATCGAGGTTATGGCAGGCCCTCTTTAAGCATTTTAAGATTTGGATGGGGAGAGCTATCATGGAATCTCTTCCGTATTGGAAAGCGACTTATTTCGAAACCGAGATATTTTCGGGGAGGGGGTGTTATTTGTGATTGAACACGATTACCAAAACCGCTATAGGGACATGGTGGTAACCCCTAACCCCTGTCGTCCGTCTGTCCGTTAGCATATTTTGTGCGCGCAACTCCTCCTTCAGTTTCAATTGGAATGAACTTGAACTTACCCCTACATATCTCTATGGTACCTAGTTATTCATATTACATTTTCTTTTCAATTGACAAGCCTTTGGGTGTATATGCACCGCTTGAGACGCTCTTGTTCTGTTTCGTAGCTTGTCAATAGATATTAAACATTGATCGTAACTTTAGAATAGTAAGTGATCCTGCATAATTTACACGTGTTTTTCTTGTAACAAGATCTTTCTGTTTGTACCAACATCAAGGTCATCTGTCAAGATCGATTCATGCACAATGATAAGGCATATAGCCGCCATATTACTTGTAGCAAAACTTTTTGGTTCAAGTATACCTAGTTCAAGGTCTAAGTCAACGTGAAATTTCGCGGGTGCGTTTATTGAAAATGAAAACTTGGTCAAGGTCATGTCGGAATGTCAAAGGTCAGGGTAACTTTACGAAAAATTGCTTCGGGAGGGGGCATTCGTGTAAATAGTCGCATTTTACCTATCTAGAAATTACTCCTTTTCTCTCAATTCTGACTACCATTTAGGACGCTTATTTGCAAATTTCAAACCACTTTCAAATGTCGCCTATGATTTCTTTGAATTTTGACCAGACTTAAGTCTTGTTTTATGGTAATGGGTAAAAGATACCCATCTGAAGATTTTGGACAAAACAATGCATTCCTTATTTCTTGTTTGACTGAATACATGCTAAAATCAGAATGACGAGTTACCTTAATGGAAACAATTTAAGTATTAACTCTTGTCATGTTTAATAAAATTCTCTATCGAATCGCAATAAAATCAAAGGGCTGACAGCTTTTAAAGCACTTACTGTTGGTTACTTTTTGTAAAAAAAAATATCCTAAAAACAACTCTGGCTTAAAACGGACAAGCAGGTGGTGTGGATAAAGATCACACTGCATGTACCTAAGGGCTGATCTTTGTCCATACCTCGTGCCAAAACTGGAACTTTCCGGGTACAGCATGACAAGGTTTAAGTCGGCTGTTTCCGGAAAACCCGAGGATCGTTCGTACCCTTCACGCCGTCTGTAACGTTAACCATCTGAAATCTGGAATGATTGTTTGTAATCAAATGAACAACCCATACTATCAAGAGGGGGTAACTCAAGTTATATTTTAAGAACTATGTCCCCTTTTTTTTTTTTTTTTTTTTAACTGTTTTTATTACACTTCCCAACAGCCAACAGTAGAGCGTAGAAATCCATACGAAGTGGCCTTGTGATAATATTGATAAATGGGGGCTGAATTATAAAGGGGATATCAACCATTTAGTATTATTTAATTAAAATCCTATATAGTATTGGTTCTAATTAATGAACACTTAATTTCACAAAAAGGAACATTCGTGCTTTCGGATTGAAAAAAAATGTTCGACATGATCTGCATAAGATTAAAAAATTAAGTTCTAGTTTCGTCTGTCAAATTCCGTCGTTTTGATTTGGCTGAAGTTTTTTTTTTTTTTTTTCTATACTTTCATGGGCAAGTTTTTGAGCACTCGCCTATTTGTATGCTTGCATACCTTTTGTCACCCGTCCAACTATTCCGGGACAAGCTTAGTTGAATAAATGGCTGTCTGACGAGGGTTCCTGTCTAATCTACCCGAAATCACGTGCATTTTTAAACCAGACGACACGCACAATTTCGTGCAAACGGGAATAAAAGGCAGTTTTATCGAGATAACTTCCTTTATAACAGGTAAAAAACAAGTAAATATTTAATCAAGCAAGACAGGAAACGACCTATACCTCTCTGCAATAAATACCCGACGAAATCTGAATAGACAATTTTTAAAGTCCCGTTTACGCTTTAACGTTGAACTCGCTCCCAGTCTCACCGATGTTCAAATTTCAGTTGAAAAGTTTCTTTTTTTTCCCTCTCTCTCTGTTCTGGTGAGTGGTGATCAGTGTGTGAGACGTAAGGGAGGTAATTTCAAGGAATGGAATGTACTTGCATGATTGATCTATCTTACTTATTTTCAAACCCACACTTACTGAAAGCCTGGGAGACAGGCTAGCTTTATCGCTTTTCCAAATACTCCCGGCTTTTGACGCCCTTCAAAGAAAGACTTAGGAAAACCTTGAGTAAATTGAAGAAATCGCTTGTTACAAGCATTTCTACATTGCATTTATGGTTTTGTGAGTCAACAAGATTTTCGAATTTCATAGAATAAGAATTTTAATTTGGATCAGTCTAGAATTTTTCCGTGTGGTCATGAATTACCACAGAATAATTGAAAGATACTAAACCCCAAAACTTCATATTTTTACTTTCTATCCACACCATTCAATAAGTTGTACAAATGAGTTTCAATTTTTTATGTTAAAAACGTGTTTGTTTATTATGTTAGAGGGCTCTGGCCATAACGCAGTGGTAGCACGTAGGACTCCTAATCATGGAGTTTCGGATCGAACCCCCGGCCGCGGCGAATATCATTTCCAACATTTGTCTCCCACCCATGGGTGGATAATCGGACACCTAAATGAGATGAGCAGCTGGAGGCCCGGAAAGGATGCTGTGGTAGTACTGGTGTAAGAAACACCAGGGATCCTCGGCTAGGTGTTTCACAATCAATCCAACCTTCGGTCTAGTGAAATATCAAGTTTTCCCCGCAGCTCAAAGCAAATACAAGATGTTGCATCTCTATCGTCACATAATATTCCCTTTTCATTTTATTGTGTATTTCGTGTGACTAGTTAAATCGACTGTCTGGAGTGTGCGAAAAGCGTCGACGCGGGTCGGTCTGCACAGTCGAATCTTTTCGTACGTACCATGTTTTAGCTATGAATCTAAAATGACCAATGATTATTTGCGAACCATTAAATCTGGTCGACCTCTGCTGGATTTGAACTCTTTCGGAAATATTTGTTTCATGGAGTTCCATGATATGTCCATTCTCGCCTCACAGTTCACTTACATATTGAAAGTGAATATTAACTCGGATATCAGGGGCCATACCACGAGCTATATCCTGATACAATGAATTTTGCGTCTCTAGATAACTGCATTTTTTTGCCGAAGTGATACGCTATACTTTTTATTTCCGTCGTCGCATTTCGTTGTAGTGACGGAAATGATATAGCGTGTATCTTGCAGCAGTTTAGTGGCAGAAATGGAATACATGTATATCGAATCGAGTGATACACATGGGAATTAATATCGATGGAAACACCATAAATATAGGAGAAATGGGCGATCGCGTCTGTCAATAAAAAAAGAAAGCATTTGACCATTATCATCGTTAATTTATACCGGAGGTGAAAATTGCTCCGCTATTTATGCTTAACATTCTAGTTGATTTTCGACTTAAACGTCGTAAGTTCAAATATTCAAGCTTAAGTTGTAGCGTGTAGATTTCATATCAATGATTTTCATTTTACTCCAACAGTTGACTAATCGCGGCTGCCAATCAAGGACTCAACCGACCAGTCAAATCATTTATTTAGCCCGGTCCTGAGCGTTCATCTCCGACATTGGCCTTCATTTTGTTAACCTTTTTTGTTGGTTTGGCGACTTGAATAACGGAACTACAGTTTATTCAAGCTGTAGTTACGACGTTTAGGTCGCCAACCAGCCATTCTGCTTTTTTTGTTATACGCTACGTGCCATAAATCTTGCAAATTAACGCCATTAAAAATCGAAGCGGAACCTCCTGTCGGCGATTATAGGCGGGGCACAGGGAGTAAGTGGGCGGGGCAAGCGATTTGTCTATTTTCAAACCTGCATCGTTTGGTTAAATTTACATGTCGGAGGTCAGTGGGCGTGGTCAGTGATCTATCAGTTGCTCGTAACAAGTTTCCCCCCTCTTTCTGCGATAATTTTTACCCTGACTATCTCTCAGTTTGAAATGTTGACAATTTTCACAAGCTTTGGACATGATAATATGACATCCCCTCCTTTAAAATTTGCATTTCTGATTCCCCACATAATTCTCAAATGATGTGTTGTCACACAATTCTAATGATACCGATTGGTACTGTTCAATACATGAATATTCCGGGACAAGCAGGGGAAGGGTGAATTCCATTAATCGTTCCCTTTCTAGTCCGGTAGTGGTTAATACAATAATGTTAACTATCATTGGAAGATAAAATGAACCTACTTTTCTTTGGACCCAATAACATACGATAAAATTGTAGACTGGTTCGAATTCAATGAAGTTGCAGACGACAATGTTAAGTTGGTGAAATTAAAAAAAAACTTCTTCTTTTGGGGTTGAACACATTGTTGAGAATGAAGAAATTGCTTGAAACAATTAATGCGTTAATTTTCCACAATGTTTTTCAAAGCTTTTTTTTCCTTTTGGGCGTCAAAAAGCGTCGTTGTGTGGGAATGGGTTAATCATACAAATCAACCCAGACGATGTGGGTACTTACGTGTGTATCGTTCTCTTTACTGAAATTCTTTCGGGTCTCCTGTTATTAGTATTTATAATATTCCTCTAAAAATGAACTTATCTATTCGTAAGTTATCTATGGACGCAAGGTTAACAAAACATTTTTGACCCTTGTCATGCTGAATCCGGAATATCCCGGTTTTAGCAGGAGATGTAGACTAAGATCAGACTGCACTTATGTGCAGTCTGATCTTAGTCTATATCTTCCGCTTGTACATTTCCTGCCAGAGTTGCTTTTGAAATTGATTTCTAAAAGAAAAAAATATTGATTTTTTATCAACAAGTTCCATCAGTGCTTTCAGCCCTTTGATTTGACAGCAATTCAGTAAGGTAATTTATACAGCATGACAAGGGTTAAAACGAAAGTTACAATTATTTAGTAGTTCAACCACTTCTTGGTACTCCCAATTTACATTATTGATTTTTCAATAATCAGGAACAATTTAAATATCCCGTTCTGTGTTTTGTGTGTAATTTCTCCTACCTTTAGTAACTATTTCCATGACATCTCAACCTTTAGTAACTATTTCCATGACATCTCTAGAAAAGTTTCCTATGCTGGCAAGGGTTAGGATTTAATCTAGCAGACGATCGATTGCGTTAATTCTGGGTTGGGTATCTAATCGTGCGTTCTGACTTTCATTGTGTTATTTCGTCTGCCAAATGAGTTTATGTAGGTCTTACGAAACGCAATATTAGACTTCTGAAATATCAACCCTTTGTCTTCCAGATTAGTTTTACCGCACTGTAGCCCACGGCGGTCCCGCATCCCTTTGACTAAGATAACGCTCTAGGGACTTGTCACGTATACGTCTCGACCCTTAGGTTCGAATTCCGCCAAATCCGCTAGTCACGTTTGTCCTCGGCATTTAACCCAATACCACATAATCCCGTATTTTCGGCTTAGGTTCGACATCTGAGTGGTGTTGATACTTGACTCGTGATCTGAAGGTCACGGGTTCGAGCTTCACCGTTATTGGGGTGTGTTCAAGGGCAAGACACTTAATAGCCAGCCCCAGTCTACCCAGATGTTATCAGACGACCAAATGTTAGAGTGGTCAGAATTGAAAGAAGTTGCTGGAGATAGTTTCAAGTTGATGGAACTAAAGAAATGTGTCTTTTTGTGAAGAAAACATTGTGGATAATCAAGAAATTCCTCGTCACAAGCAATTTCTTCGTTTTCCATAATGTTTTCGTGGCTCTTAATAGGGGCGTCAAAAGCGTGATTGTATCGGGATGGATTAAAGGCCCAGTCACACCTTTATTAGGTTCCAAATAATTATCTCATTAACAGACGACAAAACTGTAGACTGGTCCAAATTCAAAGATAATGGAGACGATAAATTTAGTAAATGATTTTTTTTTTTTTTTTTTACTTTTGGAGTATTAAATATTGAGTGTAATGAAAAAATACCCGTAAAAGTAATTACTTCATTTTCTACTTTGTTTTTCTAAACTATTTTTTTTTGGGGGGGGGGGGGCTCCAAAAGCACCATTGTGTGTGAATTGGCTTATATTTTACGAATGATTGAGAACATATCACCAATTTATGAAAAAAACTTAGTTTCTTTTTTTTTTTTTTATAAACATAAAAAAGATCACGTGATATATGTCTGAGTGACGAATAAACCTGAAGTGTTCGGGCCGAAATCTTAAGAAGTTAGTTAAACCGAGTTTAACCAGAAAAGAACTTGCCACTTATCGTAATTTGGTGATACACTAAATTCGACTTTGTACACTTTTAATTTAAGATTGAAATCAGAACAAAGTCGTCATATCTCAAATCATTATGTCGATGCGGGGGCAACATGTCGTAACTACAACTCTATTAAAAGCTGTAGTCACGACATGTTGCCCCCGCACGGACTGAATTTAATATTTTCTTTCTCTCTCAAATTCTTATTGTAGATTCGATTTTGTTTGATTGTCATAAATTTTCTATTACGCCGTAAAGGTTTTATGTTGACATTGAGAAACAATAAACGGAAGTTATAAATAATATCTCTCGGAAACACATCCTTTACATGTGATGTAAATTGTAACAGTTTAGAAATGGTTGGCGACTTAAACCTATTAATTGGAGCTAAATTCGATTGTATTTACGACGTTTTTGTCGCCCACAGATGATTTGACATTATTCCATGTCGGGTTTCGGAGATCTAGATAAGAGTGGGTAACAGCATTCTAAAATCCACATTTCTCAACGAAATCTATGTTGTGGGCACTCATTTCTCAACGAAAACCTATGTTGTGGGTACTCATTTGAATCGTCTCGTCGAGACGATTCAAATGAGTACCTATAACATAGGGTTTGCAGGAATTATTCGCGAAATATTTAAAATTTATTTTCAAATACGAATAACGCTCTCTATCTGTAGCTCTGAGTTTTCACATGTTTATTCTAGGAGCCTACATCGTTACTGAGCTCAGTGAGCGTGGACCACCAATCCACTAGAGGAGGGTTGAAACCTGTTACATTTTATTTTCTTTATCCTTTCCTGTTCCCTGTTTTTACGACCCTGTGACTTTACAATTGAGGAAAATATTGCAGAAAAAGAAGAAATTACTTAGCAATGTCTTAGTTTTCAACAATAGTTTTTACACTACTGAATGGTTGTTGTATGATCGGTCATTTACTAAAATTCAAAATAGGACCATCGCTTATAGACTGGCCATAGTCGCTTTTGTTTGGACCTTAAATGTATAAAAAAAAAATCCCCCATGAATGTCTCTCTAATCCAAGTTTATGTTTCTGGCTTGTGATCTGGCAGCCAGACTACCTAGTTAAATACAAACTAAATTTAATTATTATTCATATGGCTGGATCAAGGGTATGGGGACGCATTGAACTCCCCGAAAAGTCTGTGTTTGCTTAACCAGTTCCAACACAATCCCTCCTTTTTACGCGCTTTAGGAAAACATTGTGATATAAAAGCAGAAATTGCTTGTTACAAGTCATTTCTTCACTGTCGACAATGTTTTCTACCCCAAAGGTACAGAAAATCCGAAATTCCATAAGCTTCAAATTGTTTTTTGCAACTCTTTTCAATTTGGACCAGTCTAAAATTTCGCCGTCAGGTAACAGGTCAAGTGACTCCGAGCGCCTCATTCCTATAACTGATTGAATTTAGTAAACGTGTATAAATGTCAATGGTCGACCGAAACGTCACAACTACAGTTCAATACAGTGTTTTTGTCGCTTTCAGACAATAAGTCTTACCATTTACCCACTCATACTTCTTGTCTCGCCTGAGGGGAAGCTGGTAAGAACCCGAGGGTTGGTCAAATAGATCCTGGCTGATATCAACAAAGTCGTTCGTCGGTTTAGCAAGGTGAACTCTCGTTGATTCATATCTGGCCTCTAAAGTGATCTAAAAGTTTATGTGTGAGGCCTCTCTTTGTACATGTATACTTATTAGCATGACTTTCCTCCAAATATCGATCATATGGACCAATCTGTTTATCAAAGTGCTGAAAGTACTGAGGGTAACATGACCATTTAGTTTGCCTACTTTTTTTATTCGTTCAAATACCAGACATTCCTGACGGAGTCCCTCTATCAAACGACAAAATTCTAGACTGGCCTGTAAAAGAAAGTGCAGACGTCAATTGTTACTTAATGAAATTTTAGGAATATTTGCCTTTTTTAAAAAGAACAGAAAAAACAAATAAACAAAAACAAAGAAACATTGATTGCTTTTGTCGAAATATTAAACAGAAAAATAGATGAATAAGAATTAACCATTAAACAAAAAACAATGAATTGAATAAAATAAATAAATAAAAGGATGATAACCAAAGGTCTCGTTCCGCATATGAATATTTTAATTTCTTAACTTGCACAAATTCTGCAATTATTTTATTTGCTTTTGTTCCCTTTACGTCATTCCTAATTATAAATCACAACTTTTGCCAAGACCCATGTTGTTATTTTCCTGCAACTCATTTGAGATCGAAATACATTTTTTTCTCAGCATGTGTAGTGTGTGTTTTGTTTTTGCAGGAGAGTCCCACAGTTGGCTCTTAACCCGCACCCGCATAATCCCGCTTTTCACGTCCCCCAGGAAAAAAAGCTGTAGAAATTGCTTTTGCAAATACTTTCTTTATTATCCACGATGGGGTTTTTTACCAATAATTGCAGAGTTTGTAAATGTAACAAACTTAAAATTATCGTTTGCAACTTCTTACAATTTGGACGAATGTAAGAATTTTTCGCATTGTAGTGGGCTAATGACTTTTAAGCGTCTAGGTATTTTTTTAATTAAACTTATAAATCAGTGACTGGTTTGTGAAAATGGACCAAGGCAGCGTCTGGTGATATTTTGTTTACGATCGATTCTGTTTCTTACTTATATGACCTTTCTCATCCGGTATCATCCGGTATAGGGAGAGTGTATACCATTGTTCAAAAACACCAAGAAAATGTACTTTATGACTTCGAATCTCAGTTTGACATCGATTCCTCTAGTCCTCGTAATCTTATTGATCTCTAGGTTCTTGAGTTATACAGGTATCAAAGGCTTTGAATTCAGTCGAACAGGTGTTATTATAGTATCTTACTTAAACCATTCCCTGCATTGCCACAATTTTGCGTCTCTGTGTTCATTAAGCTAGGAAAACACCATTAAAAACGAAGATTTTTTCCCTACACTATACATAAACGCTCCAATTTTCAATATTTTGGCTAAATTGCCTTTATCAGTGTAAAATAAATAATTTTATGCCGAAATAATGGAAATTTGAGTGTTTATGTATAGTGTTTAACCCATTCCGAAATGACAAAATTTTAGACTGGTCCAATTGAAAGAGGTTGCAGACGACAATACCAAATTTGATTAATTGAAAAAAAGAATAAGTGTCATATGAGGTAAAAAGTATTGTGAGAAAAAAAGAAATTGCTTATTACAAGTAATTTCTTCTTTTTTCACAATCTTTTCCAAAGCTACATTTTTTGGGTGCGTACAAATGCGCGATTGTGTGGGAATGGGTTAAACAGTTCCTTTAGTAAAATTATTGTGATATTGTGTTCACACTTCCCCGAAAGTCAATTTATGCTTGGCCGAGCCCGAGGATCTCAGTCGGTAATGCACTGTACTATAAATCATGGAGACATAAGTTCGAACCACGGCTAAGTCAGCAACATCACCGATAATGAACCAATCGCGGTTGTCAATCAAGAATTCAATCGACCTATCTAATAGTTCATTCAGTCCGGAATTGAGCCTTGAACTTAACATTTGCCGCCATTTTTTTGCGAAATTTTTTGTTGGTTTGGCGACATATACGTGCTACTGGCCATAGATTTTGCAAAATAACGCCGTAAAACCAAAGCGGGACTTCTTGTTGGAGTCAGTGGGCGTGGCCAAAAAAGTAAGATGGCGGGACCAACGGTTGGTCAACTGAAAAATGTCAACGCGAATCGTTTTTCACCAAATGGGTAAATTATTAGCAATGTGTCCACGCGGGACGAGCAGTCGATGGATCTAAAAACTGTCGTCGATGAACTGGTTTAGGGAGGGACAGGAAGTCAACACCAGACGCCACTACTGAAATAGTATTGCAACTGGTGTTAACCCGATTGGACCGATTACCAGACAAGACAATTTTAGACTGGTCCAAATTGATAGAAGTTGCAGGCAACGTGTTTTAGTTGATGGAATTTTTAAAATCTTGGTTATTTGGGGTAGAAAACATTTGGAAAATTAAAAAAAATGCTTGTGACAAGCAATTTCTTCATTTTGCACAATGTTTTCTAAAGTTTTTTTTTCTACAGGGGGGGTCAAAAAGCGGGATTGTGTGCGAATGGGTTCATCAACCACTCATTATACTTGAGTTAACCCATTCCAACACAGCAAAATTTTAGACTGGTCCAAATTGAAAGAAGCTGCAGACGACAATTTCAGTTGATGGAATTTTGAATTTTTTCGTTTTTTGGGTAGAAAACATTATGGATAATGAAGAAATTGCTTGATACAAGCAATTTCTTCATTTTCCACAATGTTTTCCAAAGCTTTTTTCTCGAGGCGCGTAAAAAGAAGGGCTTGAGTTGGAATGGGTTAAATACAAACCCGTAGTCTATGATAATGGGATGTAACGCATCTGATTCATATGGCCCAAAAGTGAGCTTTAAACTCCGACATAGGCCGACATTTACGTGAATCACTCTTGTTGGTTTGGCGACTTAACGTAGTAACTACAGCTCAATCAAGCTGTAGAAACGACGGTTAGGTCGTCAACAAACCTTTTAGCTTTTTTTGTTAGATTTTACTGGTTATAAATTTGATAAATAACGTCTTTAATATTTAAGTGGGACGTCCTGTTGGAGCATGTAGTGAGCGAGGCAAGCGATCCCTTAATTGTCAAAATTCGCCGTAAGACAGATCATTCAAAGAATTATTCAGTATATGAACAACAGAAGATATTTTAGTTATAATAGGATAAAGAATACAAACGAAACCTATCATAATCTGTTAGTTATAAGCCCACCACCGTGCGCTTGATTACAAAATGCCTTGTATTCTCTCGAAATAAAACAGCTGTTTCATTATATTTTTTTAAATATAAACAACGCTTACTATGCATCCGGGCCAATATTGTATTCATTTGAATGGAGTGAGCAGCTTGGGTGATAACCTTTGAGTCTAGATTTCTCCCGCATACTTTGTGTTGATCCAAATATGTATTTGAATTATGTAACTGCCTTTGTAGCATATTATAATATGGTAGGGACATGCTTTAGGGACATGATTGGGGACGGCTGTACCTTTTGGGGTCAAAAATGCGTCCGTGAAATCGCTGGTAAGGGTTGCGTTTACTGTTAAGAAATCCGTAGTTACGATATTTTGCTCATATTTTGATCGACGATGTGATCTACGGAAAGACTGAGATCAGCTTTTTCATCCGCACACTTTGGTCACATTCTACGCAATGTTTTCTTACTACTGACTGTAAGTTTCTCGGCGAACATTCTTATTATACCGTTTGACTATCGAGACTGCCCATTGCATTCCTGTAAGTTGAAATTATTGGTATTATTAACGACAGAAATAGTTTCAAGAAAATGTTACAGCTCTTGTGTCTTTCCACGGACTCTATAGAATGTATGTCCCTTGACCTGTAATTTCCACCCCCACCCCCCAAATTTGGTTCCGTCATGTCATTTCAATTTACCAGTGATAAACTTATTCAAGCTGTAATTACGACGTTTAGGTCGCCAACTAACCATTTTACTACATTTGTATTCTGTTACATATTACAAGAGATGTTTTGCAAAATAACGTCGTTTAAGCCTTACCTACACAGTCCCTTGTTTGTACGCCCCTTTGATTTTAAACTTGAGAAAACATTGTGGGAAAAAAAGAAATTGCTTGTAGCCTGTAGGCTGGTTACTTTTCAAATTGCACCCTCTTTTATTTGTCGTCTACAACTACCTCCGAATTGGACCAGTCTAAAATTTGACCCCCCCCCCCCCCAAACAAACAAACAAACAAAATCGGGAAAGGGTATATAACTTAAAACTTCGTATGAAGTTGTTATAAAAACGCGATCCCTTGATTAACCCTTTCCTGTTTTGCGAAATTTTAGACCTGTCCAAATTCAAAGGTTTTGCAGGCGAAATTTTAAAGAGTATTTAATTTGAAAAATAACCATTCGGTAGGACAGTAAAGTGTTAAATAGAAATGACACCGTGTACACGTTTACCATATGATTCGATTGATTGAATGAGGCTTAACGCCACTTTAAAAGTATTTCATTCATATCGCGGAGGCTGGAGCACCTAACAATGGATTGCTGGCATTCTCACACGAGTTCTACCACTACATCCTTTCCTAGCCTCCAGCTGCTACCCCACTTAGGTTTACGATTATCCACCCATTGGTGAGAGAAGGGAAATATGTCGCCGCCGGGAATCGAACCCATGATATCCCATGATTGAAGATTAGGAGTCTGGCGCGCTACCGATTGCGCTATGACGGCAACACATTTGATTAGAAGAGCCAGTAGTACCAGAAATTAGTAATGGAAACAGTTAATTCTGCGAATCTGGAAACGTTTAAAAGCATAACTTGATTTGTTATCTTCCGTTTTAGTCTGGAAAACCAATTAAATGGCACACCTTTAAGGTAATTTCGGTTCTAAAGACAAAGAGGATTAATTTAATGACCAGTTTTCGTTGTGTAGTTAAATTTTCGACTGATCAATCCCCCCTTGCTAAACACTGAACTAAGGAGTCCATTTTCTGGTGTTCTCTCTGCTTGAATCTACCGCCAAGCTGTTACATATAGCTACCTTGTTTCTCCTGATTATGGCCTTGTTTGAGGGTCAACTAGATCATTAAACATAGATATATACTAATCACCTTACACGTGAGAATTCGTTTAGAGAAATATTTATGGCTTGATTTCATTACACCAACAATTTGCAATATTTTTCTTTCACCCCTCGTCGCTCTGTTCACGTGTTGGAACTGACGGATATCCAACCCCGCCCACTAGCCACGCCCCCGTACTTCGATAGAAAGCTCCACTACGTTATTAAACGGCGTTATTTTGCAAAAAATATGGCCCGTTACGAAAAAGTCAAATTATTGGTCGGCAATTTAAAAGACGTAATGACAGCTTGAAAAAGCTGTAGTTATGACGTTTAAGTCGACAAACCGACAAAAATATTTGACGTAAATGTAGGCCAACGTCGGGGTTCAAAGTTCACTTCTGGGCTAAATAAATGATTCGATTGATCGATCGATACTTTGACTGACTTCGCGATCGGACAAATATACGGTTCTAGTGCAGACAGTCGAACACATTTTCTGTTTTACACACAAAAAGGGCCGAGCTTCGCAAGACTTGTTGTTATTTATTTATTTATTTATTTTCATTTAGAATCGTGAGATTTACTTTCGATGGTTTTTCTTAGTCGACGCAATTTTGGACGGATCCAATCTCGAAGTTGTGGACAACATTTTAAGTTGTCTTAATTTGTAAAATCTTTGTCAGATAAGGTAAAAAAACAAAACGAGAAAAGGAGAAATAGCTTGTTGCAAGCAATTCTACATTTCCCACAAAGTTTACCAATACCGTATTTCTCCATGGCTTCGAAAAGCGGTATAGTGTTGTTATATGGGCTAATTTAATATGCCCTAACACATCATTCTTAATTTTCGTAATTTTTTATACCCTTGATCGGCTACCAAAGCATCGATACAACAGCATACCGTCGGTGTTCTACGAAAACCTCGTAACTACAGCTTTGAATAAGCTGTAGTTACGAGGTTTTCGTAGAACATCGACGGTATTAAAGAAACAGTTATGGGGTTTTAGTGCTTATTTACCATCATCTCAATTCAAAATGTTCCCGCTATATTACAGCGTAAGAATATAATTAATTGTGCTTCGAATAATTACAACAAAGCAAATAAGCGCCCGATTAAATAAACATCGGAAGTAAAACCATGAGTGTATGGCTTGATTTATGTTTCTCAATGTGTAAATAATTCTGCGTCTTAAAATTCATTCGATTTATTTGTTCTATGCTATTGAACTACTTTTTTTGTAAGAAACGGAACTTGCGTTACCCGAAAGTGTCCGAGATCATGCTCGTCATGTTTTATTGCATAGATCTACTACTCAAGACTGGGAAAATGCGCGATTCGAGGTAGGATTCGTGTATATGTTAAAATTGTTATAAAATGCGTTGGTTTAGGTTATGTCCTAGACCTTCTAACAAACAGGTAATCAGTCGACCAAGAAAAAGCCGCCACACCAACAAGATATTGTGAGCTTGCCAGTAGGACTGACACATTTTTAAGTCTAGAACGAAATCTCCCAATAAACAATATTTCATGTGTTTAAAAATCAATGATCTTACAAAGAAAAGTTTGTATTAGAGTTATAGACGTCTTTAACTGTTTATGCCATTTTTGACCCCTTTTTTAACCGCAACAATCAATTTCTTCTTTTCCCTCAATGTTTTCTCAAGTATAAATTATAAAATTACAGGGACGTAAAAAACAGGGATTGAACAGGAATGGGTTAAAACAGTGCGCTTGCAGTATCATTGATTCACCATGTGAAATACTGTATTTGAAACCACACAATTTTTAGCTCACCTGAGCACGTAGTGCTCAAGTGAGCTATTGTGATCCCCTTTTGTCCGGCGTCCGTCCGTCGTCCGTCGTGCGTCGTGTGTCGTGCGTCGTCCGTCAACAATTTCTTTAAACAACATCTCCTCCCAAACCACTGGGCCAATTTGAACCAAATTTGGCAGAAATGTTCCTTAGGTGGTCCCCTTCAAAAATAGCTAAAAGAATTGAAATCCGTTAAAAACTCTGGTTGCCATGGCAACAAAAGTGAAATTTTAAAAAAAATCTTAAAAATCTTCTCCTCCTGACCCAGAAGGCGTAGAGCCTTGATATTTTGCATGAAGCATCAGTATATTGACTTTTTCAAAATAGCTAAAATCATGAACCTCGGGTCATGGGTTTATATTGACCTTTTTCAAAATAGCTAAAATCATGAACCTCGGGTCATGGGTTTATATAGAAATAAAGAACGATTTTTAAATGATATCTCCTCCCAAACCACTGGGCCAATTTGAACCAAATTTGGCAGAAATGTTCCTTAGGTGGTCCCCTTCAAAAATAGCTAAAAGAATTGAAATCCGTTTAAAACTCTGGTTGCCATGGCAACAAAAGTGAAATTTTAAAAAATCTTTAAAAATCTTCTCCTCCTGACCCAGAAGGCGTAGAGCCTTGATATTTTGCATGAAGTATCAGTATATTAACCTCTTTCAAAATAGCTAAAATCATGATCCTCGGGTCCCCAGGGGCGGAGCCCCAGGGGGTGGGGTTTATATAGAAATAAAGAACGATTTTTTAAATGACATCTCCTCCCAAACCACTGGGCCAATTTGAACCAAATTTGGCAGAAATGTTCCTTAGGTGGTCCCCTTCAAAAATAGCTAAAAGAATTGAAATCCGTTAAAAACTCTGGTTGCCATGGCAACAAAAGTGAAATTTTAAAAAAATCTTTAGAAATCTTCTCCTCCTGACCCAGAGGGCGTAGAGCCTTGATATTTTGCATGAAGCATCAGTATATTGACCTCTTTCAAAATAGCTTAAATCATGATCCTCGGGTCCCCAGGGGCGGAGCCCCAGGGGGGTGGGGTTTATATAGAAATAAAGAACGATTTTTTAAATGACATCTCCTCACAAACCACTGGGCCAATTTGAACCAAATATGGCAGAAATGTTCCTTAGGAGGTCCCCTTCAAAAATAGCTAAAAGAATTGAAATCCGTTAAAAACTCTGGTTGCCATGGCAACAAAAGTGAAATTTTAAAAAAAATTGTTAAAAATCTTCTCCTCCTGACCCAGAGGGCGTAGAGCCTTGATATTTTGCATGAAGCATCAGTATATTGACCTCTTTCAAAATAGCTAAAATCATGATCCTCGGATCCCCAGGGGGCGGAACCCCAGGGGGGTGGGGTTTATATAGAAATAAAGAACGATTTTTTAAATGACATCTCCTCCCAAACCACTGGGCCAATTTGAGCCTTGATATTTTGCATGAAGCATCAGTATTTTGACCTCTTTTCAAATAGCTAAAATCATGATCCTCGGGTCCCCAGGGGGGGAGTCCCAGGGGGGGTGGCGTATAGGCATGAAGCATCAGTTCACAGACTTCTTTCTTATTTCTGAAATAATAACCCATGGAAAAAGTTCTTTCCTTCTTTCAAATCAGCACTTAAGCCTTGGAATTTGTAATTTAGACTTTTTGATCCCCAGGTTCATAGTCTTTATATGAAATTGTGGCCCACTTGTTTCATAATCCTAACCTTAACATGAAATAAGACTGTTGAAAGAAAAAGAGCCATTATCTCAGGTGAGCGCCCCAGGGCCAATGGCCCTCTTGTTTAGAATGACTGTTTGTCTCAAGACACCTGCATTTTCAAATTTTATATTATGTTTGCTCTTTTTATTACCCATCCTCCCTTATATTCCCTCTCAATTCCCTCTCAAACACAGTTGAAACTCCTTGATTTTCATAGTCGTCAACTTCAAAAGGTTAACACTTGTCATGCTGAATCCGGATTATTCCGGTTTTGGCAGGTGGTGTAGACCAAGATCAGCCTGCACATAAGTGCAGTCTGATCTTGGTCTACACCTCCTGCTTGTACTTTTCCTGCCAGAGTTGTTCTTGAAATTAATTTCTAAAAGAAATATGGATTTTGAACAACAAGTTCTATCAGTGCTTTCAGCCCTTTGATTTTACAGCTATTCAGTAAGATAATTTTTACAGCATGACAAGGGTTAACACAGCTGTTGATCAATCTGGATTAGCTTTCAAATGGTAGACTGTTTACTTTCCAATTCAGTTTTTCTTTCACATTACAAGTCAGTATAAGATCAAGTTATGCCATTTTGAAATTGTTATATCTCAGTAAGACTCTATGATACTCATGTAACTCATATGAGTATCTGGGGACAAAACCACTGGCTTTTTGCTTCTAACAAAACTTAGTCTCGATGAAATGATATACAGGGTTGTGCAGCTGCCACATTTTGATAGAATGGGTGTTTTTACTTAGATGCTAGTTTCATATTCATTCTACTCAAACACTTCCTCTGATGGAAATGGTTACCTTGTAAAAATCTTTTTTTTTTTATCTATCTAGTAAAACATGACAGCTGCACAACCCTGTGCATATTATCCTGTACAGAAGTATACCACTGTAAATTGTTAACCCATTCACACACAACAATGTTTTAGACTTGTCCAAATTGAAAGAGGTTGTAGACAACAATTTTAACTTAATGAATTTAATTTTTTCGTCTTTTTGGATAGAAAGCATTGTGGATTATGAAGAAATTGCTTGATACTAGCAATTTCTTCATTTTCCTCAATGTTTTCCAAAGCTTTTTCCTTGAGCATGAAAAGGAGGGGTTGTGTGGGAATTGGTTAAAAGTAATATTATACTAAACCAAGTAACTGTATCCCGAACAAATTTTTAGATGAAATGTTACAAAATTTGAAATCAAAATTACTCTCCCCTACGCTTCCAGGTAACATTTGCTTCTTTTTCGTGTGACAGGTGAGAAATATTTTCAGCTGATTAACCAGTCATTATATGATGAGTGCCAAATGGTAGAAATAAATAAACTGAGGAATTACCATGGTATGAGTGTGGTGAATAACAGGATATTGATGGACAGGTAGTCAAGAACAACTTCCACCAGTAGAACATATGTCAGCAGTTAAGGAACAAAATGTTGATCCCAGTTTGATTTCTTCAGTATTATTTAAGAGATGAAGAGAATATTTTTTGTTTTCATGAAGGTATGAACCGAAAAAACTAATCACACTGTATGAATACGCGAAGCGGATTCTTACATTGTGTGATTAGGTTTTTCGGTACATACCTCCATGAAAACAAAAAATATTCTCTTCATTTCTTATAATTTAATAGTAACGAGTGAAAAAAGCAAAAACCCTACATCTTTTGATACCTTTTTGTATGGGATTATTTTGTGCGGAAGCATACAAATTACTGCGTGCTCAAAATTTTGTTCATGGAGGTATGAATTAAATTTTTCGACCAATCAGAACGCTCGTTTTTGATAGACGAAACTAACAATTAAATTATTTGAATATCTTACAACAAAGCTGTAGAATAGAGAGGCTACAGCCATAGAGCAGTTAGTAAGCATCAGACTAATAATCATGAGGTCCCAAATGATTTGTTTGTTTGAATGGGGTTTTTCGCCGCTTTCAACAATCTTTCAGTTATATCGCGGCGGCTGGAGCACCTAACAATGGATTCCTGGTATTTCTCACACCAGTACTGCCATCACATCCTTTCCTAGCCTCCAGCTGCTATTCCACACAAGGTCTACGATTATCGACCCATTGGTGAGAGACAAATAGTTGGAAAGGATGAGTGCCGCCGTCAGGGGAGGTCCCAAATGAATGTCTCCAGTAATACAAGAGATATCACAAATTTCAGTAGTCTACCAAGGTTTTGGAAGCTAGGGGACAATGTCCCCATAGTAAAAATAAGTGGGGCCATTTTACAAAATCGATGGATCACACTAACAATCTAGCTACTTGGACTTTGGAACCAAGGGGATATTGTCCCCACTGTCTTAAAAAAACTAGGGTATATATATGCATATTGATGATTAGCTCCACTGGCTTTTGTCATGGCGTGGTGTCTGTTGAGCCTCCTTGGGTGAGCATTTATCGAATTGCTCAAAATATTTTGATCGGATGAAAAATTTCGCTTTAATGGGTTGGGCTAATTTCCATGTATGGTAAAAGCTATGAAATTCTTCTTCTCAGAAACTAGTCAATGGATTCCAACCAAATTTGACCTGATGGATCCTTAGTTGACCTTTTATCAGATTATAAAAAAGAATTTTGATTGGATGAAAAACATGGCTTTAATGATGAAAAATATGGCTTGAATGGACAGGGCTTCTTTCCATATATTGTATATACTGAAAACTTTGTAAATATCTCAGAAACCTATTGATGGATTTCAACCAAATTTCACAGAAATGATTCTCAGATGACTTAATTTTATTTTCCTTATATTTAGTTTATATTGAGTCATGCAAAAATTTGCTTAATCAGTACATTCATTTCTGTGGAGCAATATAGGCGCTCAAGGGCCTCTAGATTTTTTGGAAACTGGTGCAAAAATGCAGCCGTGGTAGATCACTGCAAATTGTCAATGTCAATATGCACAACAACATTGTACAATACAAAAACAACATTGCTCAATCATCCAGTGAGGAACAACTACAGTGCTGACAGCACTTTGATTTTACTTGATTTAACCCTTGTCATGCTTTATAAAATTACCTTACTGACCTGCTGAAAAATCAAAGGGCTGAAAGCACTGATAGAACTTGTTCAAAAATTAATATTTTTTTCAGAAATCAATTTCATAAACAACCCTGGACGGAAAAGTACAAGAAGGGGCTGTAGACCAAGATCAAACTGCACTTATGTGCAGGCTGATCTTGGTCTACACCTCCTGCCAAAACCGGAATATTCCCGGTTCAGCATGACAGGGGTTAAGTTACCTGAAAAATTTCAATTCAAATAACAACAGTTAATCTAAGAAACAATCAAAAATTGTGTAGAATAATCAAAGAAAATACCTGGTGGCCAAACTCAAGTAGGCACTTTTGTTTAATTGCAGATTTATGTTAGCTTATTCTGTTGCCAGAGTTTTAAGAAAAAAAAGAAAGCTAATCACAGAGTAGATATAAATTTTAGGTACGGATTTCAAATCCCCTTATTGATGTGAATTCATTTAACCCGTTTCCACAGAATGATGCTTTTTGACGCCTCTCAAGAAATACAATTGGGAAAACATTGGGTAAAATGAAGAAATTGCTTGAAAAAGGCATTTTCTTCATTTTTCACAATATTTTATACCCAAAAACTTGAAAAATAAACTTAAAATTGTCGTCTGCAACTCCTTTCAATTTGGACCATTCTAAAATTTTGCCGTCTCTAAATTGGTTTAACCCTTTCCTGTTCAAACCCTGGATTTTACGTCTGTGTTTTTATACCTTAGAAAACATTGTTAAAAAAGGAGAAATCGCTTGTAACAAGCAATTTCTCCTTTTCCACAATATTTTTTACCATATAGGAAGGTTTCATTTCAAGTTGTATAGAATTTTCATTGTCATCTGCAACCTCTTTGAATTTGGACCAGTCTAAAGTTTCAAAAAATGGGAAAGAGTTAAACGGTAATTTAGCTATTTCAACTACTAAAACTGACATAGTTTTATATATGATGGATATGAATGATTTCTTCAGCTTTGCATATTATTAACCCATTACCAGACAACAAAGTTTTAGAGTGGTCCCAATTTGAAAGAAATCATAGTAGATGTCTCAAATTGTGCTTAAATTGCAAAATAAGTGCAAAAATGGATAGAAAACATGGTGAGATAAGGAGAAGTTTCCAAAGTGACCCCAAGCGAGAGCTCTAACAAGTTGGTATCAAAGCTACAGAGAGCTTTTAGAGGACAAGAAGTTTAGACACTCCTACCTTTGTGCAACCATTTCAAAATAAGATTCTTCCTCTTACAGAAAAGTTGTAATGAATATACCCCCCCCCAAAAAAAAAAAAAAAAAAAATAAAAAAAAAAATAACAACAACCCCAAAACAAACAAAACCCAAACATTCTCATACCAACCACCTCTTGTGTGTTCCGAAATATTTGTGTTTCATTTAACTCCCATTTAAGCCATTTACACATAAAATCTCTTTTTATTCTTCTCAAGAAAAAAGTTTTGGGAAACATCATGGAAAATGAAGAAATTACTTGTTACAAGCAAATTTTTCCTTCTCCACAATTTTTTTTACTCCAAGACCAAGAATTTTGTGATTTCATTAACTAAGTACGGATGTTTGCAATTTCTTTGAATTTGGATCAGTCTAAGAATTTTTTGGCCTCTTTATAAGTAAATGATTGACTCCAAGTGGAATTGAACTGGGAACCCATATTAGTATACGGGAATGTGGCTTTGAAAACCATCATTTGTCATGCTGAATAGATATATTTAAATCAAAGGACTGTAAGCACTGGAAGCTCTTACAGAGAACTAATATTTCATTAGACAATTAATTTTATGAACAACCCCTGCTCAACCAGGACAAGCAGGTGGTGTAGACTAAGATCAGCCTGCACATATGTGCAGGCTGATCTTTGTCTATACCTTCTGCCAAAACAGGATTATTTCAGCTTGACAAGGGTTAAAAGTTGATTGCTCTTGAATCAGGAAATATAGGTCTGCTGCTGCAAATAAGACTTGATTACATTCTCTTTCGAGGCTTATTTTCAAGAATAGTTAAATATATATTGTCCTAAAACGTTCTAGTTCTTGCTTAAGTTAGATCATTATAGCATTGCAGAGAAATGAGATAATCAAAATGAGTTTGTTTTGTCTTAGTAGATGGGTTGGTTTTGTTTTTTGTGCTCTCAAAAGGAGATTGTTTTAGAGAGATAATTTAATCATTTAGCCAAGAATATTTGTAGTAGGTTTAGATCCAGAAATTTGCCTTATGAAATGTTCAGCAAAATTGTCCCCCTTAAACCATAGTTACGCAATATTTGATGGATTGCCACAGTCAATTAAAAACTAAATTGTCCAATAGAATTATTTGTTTAGACCAGAAGTTAAAGTCTTGGCCTATATCATATATTTGAATAGGGTTTAACGCTACCTTTAACATTTTTTTCAGTCATATCGCGGAGGTTGGAGTACCTAACAATGGATTCCTGGTCTATCTCCTACCAGTACCATTATACCCTTTCTTAGCCTCCAGTCTCTATCCCACTTAGGTTAACAGCTATACACCCGTTGGTTAGAGACAAATGTCAGAAAGGATATGTACTGCCACCAGGAATTGAACCGATGACACCCTATGAGTGAATGTTGGGAGTCTGATGCACTACCAACTGCGTTCTGATGGCCTGGCCTACATCGTAATTATCATCTGCATAGCTGGGCACAACAAATTGAGGAACAGTTTTGATTGATTGAATGGGGTTTAACGCCGCTTTTAACAGTATTTCAGTCATATCGTGGCGGCTGGAGCACCTCTAAATGGATTCCTGGTATTTCTCACACCAGTACTACCACTACATCGTATCCTAGCCTCCAGCTGCTATCCCACTTAGGTTTACGATTATCAACCTATTGGTGAGAGACATTTGTCGGAAAGAATATTTGCCGCCGCCGGGGATCGAACCCATGACACCTATGATTGAAGATTAGGAGTCTGGCCCGCTACCGACTGCGCTATGACGGCGGCTAATTGAGGAACAGGCTTCAACTCATGGACTTCTTTACTTTTCACTTTCTTATTTAAGCAATTTTGTACACAATACTATCCATCTTTTATATGGTTCTTTTTTTTTGCAACCAATTAAATCAAAGTGCTGTAAGCACTGTAATTTCTGTGCCAAGCAGGCACATGGTACACAGGCTTTTAACCCTTGTCATGCTGTATAAATTACCTAACTGAAATGCTGTCAAATCAAAGGGCTGAAAGCATTGATAGCACTTGTTCAAAAATCAATATTTCTTTTAGAAATCAACTTCATGAACAACTCTGGCAGGAAAAGTAGAAGCAGGAGGTGTAGACTTAGATCAGACTGCACATAAGTGCAGTCTGATCTTAGTCTACACCTCCTGCCAAAACCGGAATATTCCGGGTTCAGCATGACAAGGGTTAAGATAACACTTATTTGTAATACATTAAGGGAACTTGTGGTGTCACATTTCTTATGTTATTACATTACTGTAGACTTGCTAACCTATCCCAACTTAGCTACCCCGAAATATATTGATAGATTAGGTCATGCTGGCATATTTCTTAATAATCTTTTATCCTACAATGGTATTTTTAGTTTATGACTGGAAAAGAATTATGTGACAGGATAATCTATTCACTACTTGTTTCTTTACACCACCTGATTCCTTCTGTGAATGGGTTGGTAGTGTGACTTGTCTATGAGTGCAACACAAGTAGAAAAGTCTGATTGGTTCCTTATAGCCTGTTTGAATCATTTGACCGTCCTTCAGTGCTCTCATTAGACCAATTTCAGGAATTTTTAAAATTCTAAGTTTCAATTTCAGGAAGTTTTCACAAAATCAAGGACTTTTATTTTACACCCTAGACCATAACACCCTTACCCCCCCCCCCCTAAAAAAAAAATTAAGATGAAATGAAAATAGATACATAAAGCCTACAGTAAATTCTTTTCCAATTTTTACTTACAGTCCCTCAATTTCATGTCCCATTGAGAGGAACTAGAGAAAACATTGTGGTAAAAGAAGAGATTGTTTCTTGAGAAATTTGTTTCTTGCACTGATTTCGCCTTTTCCCACAATGTTCCATTTCCTAAAACTCTATTATATTCCAAATTTTGGTGAACACATATGGTAATTGTTCAGGATTTGGACAAAGTTCTGCTTTGCAGAAAGGGAGAAAATGATTGAAGTGACTGTTTGAAATGTTAGGGGTATGAAAAAATCAAGACTGGAATACTCTGAAACCCTCTCCTGTCACATCATAGATATCCAAGTACACACTACATTAATAACACTTATGTAAAATAAAGTAAATTAAAAAAATTGAACTTATAGAAGAGTTGAATTTCGTAAGAAATTCCTTGTTTCATTTCTACTAGTTGATGTTTACAGACAACATAATTATGTGACGTCGTTGAAAAGGGAGGGAACTCTCAGAAACTAGAGAGATCAATCGTGTAACTTCTGTTTTTCTATTTTTATACTAGACTTACCTTTGATGCAATGATCTTACCACAAATCAATTTATTCTTTCTCTACTCTTCAACAATCCCCGGCGGTGGCACATATCCTTTCCGACATTTGTCTCTCATCAATGGGTGGATAATCGTAAACCTAAGTGGGATAGCAGCTTGAGGCTAGGAAAGGATTTAGTAGTAGTACTGGTGTGAGAAATACCAGGAATCCATTGATAGGTGCCCCAGCCGTCAAGATATAACTAGAATACTGTTAATAGTTGCGTTAACCCCATTCAATCAATCAATCTTCTCTTAACTACTACTAAGTGACTTGTCTAATTCTTGATCTTGGGAGAGATGATGTACCTAGGTGTTCACTTTGGCGTTAAAATCATTCATAACATTTATTTCATACTTCATTTCTTTCTTGATGCAGTGAAATTAATATCAAGTATTGTTATATTCACAAAAGTCTTACCTACAATTTAAATCTTTATAAATTTTCTGATTGTGGGACTGTGATGTCTACGGGCATCTCTTATGCTAGGGAGAACCCATGTACCTTTGTGCTCACACCAAATATTTCAGACATTTTTTTTCCTTTGATAAACAGTCTTTTATAGGTTTTCTTTATCTGCGACAAAATATGTTATGATATATCTTTGTAATCTACTCTTGGAATTTACACAGACTTTCTTAAATTGTTCAAAATCATGGTAATGACCTCATTTGTTTATGCACTGTAAAACCCCATATATTCATCAATTCATTCGTGCTGTATATTGTAGGGTCAAGTATTTGTACCCCAGCAGTATTTCTGGCATTTGGCAAAAGTCTCTCTGCATTGGAGGCTATATGATTAAATATTTTTGCTGTTCTGGTGTGAAAAATGACAGGAAGTCATGGCTAGATGTTCAACTATATCTACCACTTCCACCTTACAGTAGGGAAGAATATACAAAAAAGATGAATTATAGTAATATACAAGGTACTAACTTTTATCCAATATACAAGGTACTAACTTGTATCCTATGATCAAGGACACATAAAAGTGACTGTTTAATCCATTCCCATACAATGATACTTTTTGATGGAAAATTCTAAAATTTCATAAACTTTTACAATGTAAATTTTCTGCAACTCCTTTCTATTTGGACCAGTCTGAAATTTTGTCATGTGGCGATATGTTCAAGGTTGTCAAATTATGGCCTGAAGATGTGGTAACATTATGTTTTTGTTGAAAGGATTTTTTTACAAGACCTATTTCTTGAATATGCAATCCAGTTTAACAGTACCCACAAAATAGCAACACCAGAAACAAGTTGTCATTTGCAATGACATGGAATAAAAGTCACTAGTTTCATGGATTCTAAGTACTTAGTTTCATATCTAAAGCATAGTTGATCTACTGAATGCAGAAAAGGTCTTTCTATTTTGAGAAAACTGGTAAATATTGACTGTAATTCATTATTCTTTGTATATTTTATTGGCATGTGTTGTTGAATTGGTCATTGGTAGGTTGGAAGGTGAAATTCAGTCCTGTAAGGGGAGTAAACCTTGTGTGCATAGTTTTGTTATCACTTTGCTCACTGATCAACATGTGTGTTCTTAACCCATTCCCACACAATGCCGCTTTTAAACCCTCCTCAATATGACAGCTTTGGAAAACATTGTGAGAAAGAAGAAATTTCTTCATTTTACACAATGTTTTCTACCAAGAGAGTTAAAAAAATCGAAATTTTCATAAACTTTAAATTGTCGTCTGCAACTTTTTTCAATGTGAGCCAGTCTCAAATTTATTCGTCTGGTAATGGGTTAACAGAGATATTAAATTGACAAGGGAAACAACCAGCATCCCACCTTATGTCTTTAAGTGGTTAGCGCAAAACTACTGCACTCGTTCATTTTTATATCGACTCTTACAATAGTTTTGAACTGAGCTTTACATTCAATTGAAAATCGGCTCCTGATACCGTCACGATGATGCTAGTTTTAGCAAACTCAAATAGAATGCGTGATTCCAACGGTTATACACACTACTATCCATTGCAACTGTGTAGGCCTAATCTGAAAAAATTAGATTAACCCTTTCCTGTTTTGCAGAATTTTAGACCTGCCCAAATTCAAAGGTTTTGTAGATGAAAGTTTGAAGTGGTTTAATTTGAAATATAACCATTCAGTAGGGTAGAAAATATTGTGGAAAAAGAAGAAATTGCTTGTGTCAAGCAATTTCTCCTTTTTCCACAATGTTTTCTCAATTGTAAAATCACAGGGATGTAAAAACCAGTGATTGAACAGGAAAGGGTTGAAAGCCTATGTAGGCTATTAGGGAAATACCCTAGTTTATTTTGTTTGCTAACAACGGTTATAATCGAATTCATCTGATATTACCCTTTTTCAATTCTCTTTATTCAATTCATTTTGGCAATTTAAAGTTGTTTTACTAACACACCTTGTGCAAAAATTCTAATGATACTCTAAAGAGGGTTCAGAATTATATGAAGATAGATAGGTAAATGACCTCTCTCTTTTTATCAAAAATAATTTTCAGAATATTGTATTGAAATAATATACATGAGACGGAATATCTGTGACAAAAAATTGATACCTCCCTTTAAATTCCGCCCCTGAGCTTCTAAATTGATACCAGTGTTAGCCAAATCTGCTAACCCTTGTTATGCTGAATAAAACTGTTTTCAAAAAATGCTTGACAATTAAAGGGATGAATGGACTGAAAGTTCTGGTTTTGGATCAATATTTACTTTGAAATTAGCATATTACAAAAATCTCTTACTTACATTCGCCACAAACATGCATGTGCATGCTGACCTTTGTCTATACCTCCTGCCTAGACAGTAATCTTGACATCATGAAAAGGGTTAAGGTATCATTTGTAAGCAGAAACTTAGGTGAGTGCCTTAGGGCCAATGGCTTGAGAAAATTGCGTTTTTAGATTAATTGAAACTATTGCAATATAATAAAATAATTTGATGGATCATCATGATACGATTGTAGCTGCACTTACATAGGCAGTTACAATTCTTTTGCACTGACACATCATGTTAGAATATTCTACTGCCTATATGTTAATGAGCAGTTACAACTGTTTTGCACTGATCCATTGAATTGGAATTTTCTACTACCTATATGTTTATGGGCAGTTACAATTGTTTTGCACTGATCCATTGTATTGGAATGTACTATTTCCTTGCTAATTGATATACTGAGTTGACTATTGTTATAGTACTATTGCCAAGGTCATTATTGCAATGCATTGATAGTCCACTAAGAGAAATGTGGTATGTCACTTCGTTGTTGTTAAACTTAGAATCTTAGAAGCAAGGTTATTGAGTTAGCTTTCTGTGTCTTGTTTAAAAGTTATAAATGATTGTGGTTAGCATGATCAAGAAAACAAACACCCCTTTTCTCTTCAGGAATCATTTTTTTGTGTTTTTCATATCAAACTTTTCACCTGTTCAAAATATCAACCTTTCATAAAGGTAAGTTAAAAGACAAGTCCAAAGAACTCAACCACTTTGAAAATCAAGTTCTTAGGTAAGGCTCTAGTCTATGCTGATCAGTTCTGAGTCTGCATGCTAGTTTATTTTGATGATAACGTGAATTATGATGCTCATTTAAGACACTACAAGACCACTTGAAAATATTTTAGGTACATAAAATAGGTTATTATGACATTATAAATACCTGAGAGATCCTATTCTTACAGCAGAAATATATCATCAGGGATTACTTCTATTAACCCTTTCCTGTTCAAACACGGAATTTTACGTCTTTTTGATTCTATACTTGAGAAAACATTGTGGAAAAAGAAGAAATTGCTTGTAACAAGCAATTTCTTCTTTTCCCACAATATTTTCTACCATATAGGATGGTTTCATTTTAGATTGCATCCTATTTTCATTGTTGTCTGCAGATGGGTCTAAAATTTTAAAAAAAACAGGAAAGGGTTAAGAATATAATATGACAGAAAATCTTCCAATGAGTAACAGTAGTTTTTAGCACAACTGGCTAAAAGCCAGTAAGCTATTGTCATGGCATTGGATCCATTGTGCTTTCATCCATAGACTTGACTTGTCAGAAAGTACTGAACAGAATTCAAACCAAATTTTACAGGAATGATCATTGGCTAACTATTTATCAGATTCCCTCAAAGAATTTTGATTGGATGATAGACATGGTGTAAATTGGTGGCGCTTATTTCCATATATTGTGAAACCTTTAAAAATCTTCTACTCAGAAACCAGTGGATAGCTTTCAACCAAATTTCACAGAAATGATCCTTGTGTCACCCTTTTTCATATTCCTTCAAAGAATTTTGATTGGATGATAAACATGGCTTTAATGGGTGGAGCTAAGGCGTCACTGAGTGGGAATGGGTTAAACCAGAACTACCAAGTCTACTCACGGAAGATGTATATATGATTCTGCTTTATTTTTTCATACAGTGTGACTAAGTTTTTAGTTTCATACCTCAATGAAAACAAAAAATATCATCTTCATTTTATTAGTGAACTTTTCCATGACAGAACTGAAACATTGTTGAAAACAGCATTAAGACTCTGCTTGTATGAGGGGGGCCATAATATTATATTGTTTGAGTCAAAGTAAACACCATAAAAATATATTGAAGGTATTAACCTCATATTTTTATTGAGCAGAAACACCTTTGAAAGCTTCTATTACAGTAATTATTAATTTTACAAAATGGGAATCATAGTCTGTGAAAGCTTTTACAGTTAATGATGCAAAATGAATGGATTTATTAATGATTATTTATTGATTTTGTCATAAATGAATTCCTCCGCTTTCCACACCTGTTACTTCTGAAGACTTTTCCTACTCTCTTCTGAACTCTACTTTACTTCACCCTTTCCTGCTTGAAATTTTTTTAGACAGGTCCAAATTGGAAGAAAATACAGACGACAATTTAAGGTTGATGGCAGTCCAAAATTCTTCGTCTTTGCTAGTAGAAAACTTTGTGGACATTGGAGAAATTTCTAGGAAACAAGCAATTTCTCCAAAGTCCACAATCTTTTCTTAAGCTTTTTTCTTGAGAGACGTAAAAAGGAAGGGTTGTGTGGGAATGGGTTAAGCCTTTCTGTAAAACTGCAGGATTGTATGTTGCTGTGATTTTATACTTGAGAAAATATTGTGGAAAAAGAAGAAATTCCTTTTTTTATTACTATTTTCTACCACATAGGATGGTTTCATTTGAAATTGCACTCAATTTTCATTGTCGTCTGCAACCCCCTTCAATTTGGACCAGTTGAAAATTTGAAAAACGGGAAAGGGTTAAATACCATTTTATATCATCCTTGTATTTGACTGATCCGCTTTGATTTGATGTACAGTCCCAATTGCTTGTTAAAAGTAATTTCTTCATTATCTACAATTTTTTCTTCTTCAAAATAATAAGAGTTTTAAATTTTCATCAACTTTAAATTGTTGTCTGCAACTCCTTTGATTTTTTTACAATTGTGTCAAAAGGAAATTCTTTATAAGCTATCTTATTGTGGAGTTATAGCCTTTTGTATCCAGGAGTAGTGATGTTTGTTTGTATTTTGAATCTTTGAACTTTTAACCTTTACTGAAACAATACACAGCTCTTTATTATTTGCAGAAGGAAAACAACAATTATAATAATGATTGTAAACGTGTAAGTGATTAACCTTCTAATTACAAAAGATGTACAGAGAAAATTCCCCACTGTTTGTAATTGGAAATTCAGCTATTCTTATTCCATGCAACTAAATTCTAGACAGGTCCAAATTGAAAGGAGTTGCAGACGACAATTTTAAGTTTAAGAAATTTTAGATTTGCTCAACTTTCTGGATTGAAAACATTTTGTAAAATGAAGAAATTGCTTGTTACAAGCAATTTCTTCATTTTCCACAATGTTTTCCTGATTGTTCTTCATCTTGGGGTCAAAAAGCGTCACTGTTTGGGAATGGGTTAACCTTGGACATTTATCTAGGAAAACCCGAAGTGTTTTGCCATGGTTTCATTTGAGTCAGCATCATATATGACATGCAAAAACTATAACATTTTGTGATGTTTCTATAATCACTAAAAATACTATAGTTTCTTTAAGTTGCTCAGGGATTTAATTTGAACTGTTCCCTGTCTTCTTCAAAGAAAGACGTAGGCATACAATTGGCGGTTACATTGCAATAAGATAAGTCTATAGAAAACAACATGCTTCCGGTCTAAGTTATTATCCATTCTCACACAACAAAATTTTAAACCAGTCCAAATTCAAACAAATTGCAAAAAGAATGTAAGTTAACTTATGTGAAGGCTGATCTTGGTCTACACACCCTGCCAAAAAAGTAATATTCTGGGTTCAGCATAACTAGGTTTAACCCTTGTCATGCTGAACCAGGAATATTCCTGTTTTGGCAGGAGGTATAGACAAAGATCAGCCTTCACATAAATGCAGTCTGATCTTGGTCTACACCTCCTTCTTGTTCCCTTTCAACCAGAGTTGCTTATAAAATTAAAGTTAAAAAAAATTATGGACCCTCATTAACACCTTCCAGTGCTGCCAGTCCTTTGATTTAAAAGTAACTCTTTATAGGATTTTAATTCAGCATGACTAGGGTTAATATCACTGCAGTCTCTAAATATCACTGCATAAAAAAAGATATGGTAACTCACTCAGTGTCATTCAATAACTTAGTCACTTCAAGACTTCTCTGTCAACCCCTGGAATACCTCTAAGTCCCACCCCATTCCCACACAATGACGCTTTTTGATGTGCCTTTGGTAAGGCGGTTATGAAAAACATTTATGGAAATTGAATAAATTACTTGTAAAACGCAATTTATTCATTTTCCACAATGTTTTTCTATCCCAAAAGATGAAAGAATTTTAAAAATGTTGTCTGCAACTTCTTTTAACAAGTCTAAATTTTTGTTGAGAGAGAATGGTTAAAGTAAAAATAATGCTGCAGTCCCATTCACTAATGACTATTACGCTTTGACAATTTATAGGTTTCAGAATTGCACCTTCCAAGAGAACAGAAATGTTTCACTACCAGGGTTGTGGAATTTTGAATCCCATCTATCGGCTTTTCTACTCGCATTTTTCAAGGCAACTTGTATGGAGACAAGTGAACGCCACAGCAAATTTTTGAACGGTACATAATAGATCTAAGTCAAATATAACTCATTATTATTAGCTAGCAAAGCGTCATCTTTAATAGCTTAAGTTAACAGACAAAATTTAGAGGTTTTCTCAAAGTTCAACGAGTGAAAACTGCCACTGGAGGCTTATAACCACTAAATCTTTTGAATGCTTATGCCATAAATGTAGTTCTTACGTATTTCAGGAATGTTGCAAACTGTATTCAAACTATTGTGAAAAACTCTTTGAAAAGCATGCTATTTAACCAATTCCCGCTCAATTTCGCTTTTTAAGCATCACAAGAAAAAGCTTTGAAAAATGACAAGCAATTTCTTCATTCTCCACATTTTCTACCAACCAGGGATTATTTTTTTTTCAAATTCAACCAACTTGAAATTGACGTCTGCAACTTCTTTTAATTTGAACCAGTCTAAGATTTTGTTATATTGTAATTGGTCAACTCCTGGGTTACTTTAACCTAGTTTATTTATCATGAAAACCTTTGGCAAAGAAGATTACTTAACCCATACCCACACAGTGACGCTTTTGGACGCCCTAAAGAAAAGCAATTCGGAATACATTGTGTGAAATGTGTGAAATGAAGAAATTGCTTGTAACAAGGAATTGCTTCATTTTACACAATGTTTTCTATCCAAAAAGATGAAAAAATCTAAAATTTTATAAGCTTTAAATTGTCATCTGCAACTCCTTTCAATTTTGACCTGTCCAAAATTTTGCCATCTGGTAATGGGCTAAAAAACTATGCTTTGCTATCTTACAGTACTTTCAGTACTCTGATATTTGAAAACTTTCATAATGTTTGTATAGAAGGCTGGGAAATATTGAGGTTAATGTAAAAAGTATGGGCTCCCAGAATTTTCTTTGTAAACCCAATCCCACACAATGTTGCTTTTTGACACCATTTAAGAAAAATGATTTTGAAAACATTGTGGAAAACGAAGAAATTGGTTGTTTTAAGCAAGATTGCATAAAACAAGCAATTTCTTCGTTTTCCACAATGTTTTCTACCCCCCCCCCCCAAATTGAAAAAAATCTAAAATTTCATAAACTTAATATGTTGTTTCCAAACCCTTTCAGTTAGGACCAGTCTAAAATTTTGCTGTCTGGCAATAGGTTAACATTAATATTTTTAAGAAATTTAACTCCTCACTTTCATGCAGACAAGTTCATTTTAATTCAAGACAAGTAGAGAATCACGTTCTACTTATCTGGGGACAAGTGAAGATAATCCCAATCTGCACACTGTAACTATAAGTAGACAATTGATGGAATGCTTAGGTTTCCTACTGACCTCCAAAAGGAAGTTCGACCTAGATATTAACCCTTGTCATGCCGAGCCTGGAATATTCCTGTTTTGCCATGAGAATCTTTAGGAAATCTTTAAAAATCTTCTCGTTCTAAACCAGTAGGCCAATCAAGCACAAACTTTGCAGGGATGTTCCTTGGGTGAAGTTCTACAAAAGTTGTTAAGAGAATTGAATTCTGTCAAAAACTCTGAAATCGCAGCATATGAAAATGGGAAATTTTAGTTAATCTTTATTGTTGTTTTTTTCATAGACTACAAGGCCAAAGGCATTTATATTTTATAGAGAGTTTAATCATATAGTTCTCTATCAAGTTTTTAAATATTTAATTTCGGGGTAAACAAATGGCCCCGCCCCTGAGGTCGGAAGTTTGGAAAAATGCTTAATTAGATCAATTACCAAAGACTCTTAAAGTATAAGGTCTAGGATATTCATATTTATATATGTAGCATATCTAGATGGTTTTGTACAATATCACTCAAAGTTGTCCTCCTAGGGTCCAAAACGGTCCTGCACTAGGGGTCCAAAATTGGGAAAAATGCAAAATTTGAGTATATTTAAAAAAAATCTCTATTTTAAGGCGGAGGGCATTGATATTTTGAGTGTAGCATAGCCTTGCCGTTATCTATTAATTTTGATTTATGCCTGTAGGTTAAAAAACACCCCTTCCCTGGGTGTCCAAAGTTCATAAATATGCTCAATTAGACCATGTTCAACAGTCTTTTCCTCCCAATCTACAAAGTCTAAGGCATTCATATTTGGTATAATAGCATAACCAGATGGTTTTCTACCATGTTAGCTAAAACCCTATCCCTGGGTTAAAACAAGGCACTGCCATTGAGGTCCAAAATTTTGGAAAACACCTAATTAGAGCAACTTCAAAAGTCTTCTTCTTCTGAAATATAAGGTGAAGGGCATTCATATTTGGAATGTAGCATAGCTAAATAATTCCGTCCTATGCTACATGAAAATATGCTCTGAGGATAAAAAACGTCTCTGCTCCTGGATTCGAAAATTGCATAAATCACATTGAAAAAATTCCTCTTCTTAAATATAGGTCCTAGAGCATTTAAATTAAAATATAGGATAACATTGTTGTTTTCTACAATGTTTATATCTTTTGGACAAACATTGCCCTTCCTAGGGCATCCAAAGTTATGAAACTCAATAAGGGCATGTTCAAATATATTCTTCTCCTAATGTATAAGTTGTAATGCAATCATATTTAATTTATAATACATCCAGATTATTCTCTACTGAGGTTGCTAAAATTACACCCATTGAAGTTGCAGACAGTAATTAGAGTTTGAGTGAAATCTAAATACAAAGAATTTCAGGGTAGACAAAAAAGTACTGTATTTTGCAGATGCCTCAGGTGAGCGATTTAGGACCATCATGGTCCTCTTGTTTCAATTTTGCTGTCTGGTAAAGGGTTAAATATTATAAGGAGATGTTTATATAACGATTATACTATTTGGGATGGTAATTATTTGTAAAACGTTAGTAGAATGATGATGGACATGCAAAAAGACGATCGTTTACGGGGTCTGATTACCTGCAGAGAGATTCAAGAAAACCAGCAATTGATCTTCTCCAGACATTGTGATTATTATGCACTGCTATCGTCCTGATTCAAAAAGATGGCAGGAAACTTCACTATAAGACACCAGAAGATTTAGGAGTTAAATCATTACCACTGAATAATGCCTTCTGACGCCCCTGTAAAATAATCGTAGGAAAAGCATTTTAGAAAAAAGGAGAAATTGTTTGTAATGAATCATTTCTCCTTTTCCCACAATGTTTCCTACCATATTCAGTCATTATTTTTCAAATTACACACCCTTTGAAATTTTGTCTACAAATTCTTTCAATTAGGAACAGTCTAAAATTTTGCTATTTTGTAGTGGTTTAATCCCTTTCTGTTTAATCAGTGTTTTTTACATCCCTGTGTTTTATACTAGGGGAAAACATTATGGAAAAAGAAGAAATTGCTTGTAAAAAGGAATTTCTTCTTTTTCCACAATATTTTCTACCCCACTGAATGATTATTCTTTAAATAAATTAAATTTTAAATAGTCATCTGCATAACCTTTGAATTTGGACAAGTTTAAAATTAAAATAGATTAGGAAAGGATTAAGAAAATCTTATTGCAAAATTAGAAATTCTTTGGATGAATGGCAACGTCACAAACCCTTTTGTTTATTTGAATATTTTCTGTTTTCTGGCTTTCAAAAACTTTGAACAAAAAAAGCAATGGAAAAAATGTGAGAAAACAAGGAAAGCTTTTTTATTTCTTTTCTTACAAAGCTTTTGCCTGATTTTTCACATATCTTATTAGCTAAACACATACAGAATTGTAGTCTGTACTCTTTTTAAATTTAGCCAATTGAAGTTTTCTGTGCAAACTTCACAAAATGTGTCGGAATATAGTTCATTTAAGTTTTCCAGTACTTTTAGCCCTTTGCTTTTAACCCTTGTCATGCTGAACCCGGAATATTCCGGTTTTGGCAGGAGGTGTAGACTAGGATCAGACTGCACTTATGTGCAGGCTGATCTTAGTCTACATCTCCTGCTCATACTTTCCTTCCCCAGTTGTTTATGAGGTTGATTTCTAAAAGAAATATTGATTTTTGAACAAGTTCTATCAGTGCTTTCAGTCCTTTGATTTGACAGCAATTCAGTAAGGTAATTTATACAGCATAACAAGGGTTAATGTAATTCTGTGCAGGATTTATTATTCATGCAGCATGATAAGGGTAAGTTTTATTTGAATGTTTTTCTCTTGTGGAAAAGTTAGCTATGAATGTTGTTTAATCCTTTCCTGGTAAAACCTGGGATTTCACTTCGCCATGATTTTATACTTGAGAAAATGGTGTGGAAAAAGAAGAAATTGCTTATGACAAGCAATTTCTCCTTTTCCCAAAATATTTTCTACCACAAAGATTGTTTCATTTCAAACTGAATCCCATCTTTATTGTCTTCTGCAACCTCTTTGAATTTGTACCAGTCTAAAATTTCCAAAAACTGGAAAGGGTTAAAGTCATCAGTAATATGGCAAACTGGATGCTGTTGTAAGTTAAAGTCCTTGTTAAGAATTGCATTAAAAATCAAAAAGCTGAAAGGCCTAAATTTTGATTCAATATTGTTTTGTTAACCCTTGTCATGCTGAATTAGAAGTCCACAACAGGATTGCATTAAAATCAAAGGGCTGAAAGCACCGGGAGTACCAAATTATTCGTCAATCTGTTTATTGAACATTTAGCCTGTCACAAATTCTGGTTTAAATTGATTAACAGATGGTAAAGACTAAGATCATCATAGTCTATACCTCCTGCCAAAGCAGGAATACTCCAGGTTCAGCTTGACAAGGGTTAATTAATTTTATGAGCAATATTGGTTTCAAGGTCAAACATGTGTTGTGAAGAAAGATCAGACTGTGAATGTGAAGTATGATCATAGTCTACACCTCATTCAGGATTCAGCCTGAAAAGGTTAATTATGGAGGCAAAAACTATGGTCGTTGCTTGATTGTTTTGGGATCTACATCCCATTCTACAACCAAGGTCATATGGAGAGGGGGTCTTGGTTTAATTTAGTCACATCCAAAGGACTAGAGGAGTAGGGGATCAAACCAGGTATCTCTGTGCATAACTTCTAAACCAACTGTGATCCTCATTGAAAGGGAAACAAAGCTTTAACCCATTTTCACACAGTGATGCTTTCTGACGCCCCTCAAGAAAAACAATTGGGAAAACATTGTGTAAAATGAAGAAATTGCTTGTGTCAAGAAATTTCTTCATTTACACAATGTTTTCTACCCAGAAAGATGAAAAATCTTAACTTTCATCAACTTTAAGTTGTGTCTTCATCTCTTTTCAATTTGGACCAGTCTAAAATTTTGCCATCTGGTAATGGGTTGATAAGCCTATAGCGTGACCTTCAATTTTCTCTTCAGAGCTATGGTTAATTATAACCCTTATCATGCTGATTAAAACACTTTACTGACTTGCGTTTAACCCTTTCCCGTTCAAATACGGGATTTTACATTCCTGTGATTTTATACTTGAGAAAACATTATGGAAAAAGAAGAAATTGCTTGTAACAAGCAATTTCTCCTTTTTCCACAATATTTTCTACCACATAGGATGGGTTCATTTCAAATAGCATCCAGTTGTCATTGTCATCTGCAACCTCTTTCAATTTGGACTAGTCTAAAATTTCCAAAAACAGAAAAGGGTTAAAGGCTGGTAAACACTTGTTGGTTAATATTCATTTCAAATAAAGTAACTTTTAAATTACTCTGGCTTGAAAGGGGCAAGGTGTAGTCTTAGATCAGACTAAACATGTGTGCAGGCTGATCTTGGTCTATACCTCCTGCCAAAACAGGAATTTTCCGGGATCAGCATGACAAGAGTAACAAAGCTATCCTAAATTTTCAAGAATAGCAAAGGATTCCCTGTCTCTAACAGGTTCTAATCAAGACGTGTGTTTTTCTTTCCAAAATCCTGATAAACAATTCCTTAGAATAGTTTTTCTCTTATTTTGGAGTAAAACAATCAAGCCTAGTCTACATGTTTTGAATACGAAATCAACTGGAATTTGTTTTGTAGGACTTTAACCAATTTTGTTTCTATATACTTTGAAGATGAATGAAATTCATGCACATAGTACTTGAAATGGACTTCTATGCGACTTGTGATTCTGAACTGTAAATGTTCTTTTAAAGCATATACAATTTGCCTTAACCCATTCCCACACAAGCCCTCCTTTTTACGCCCCTCAAGAAAAAAGCTTTGGAAAACATTGTGAAAAATGAAGAAATTGCTTGTATCAAGCAATTTCTTCATTATCCACAATGTTTTCTATCCAAAAAGACAAAGAAAATTTAAATTCCACCAACTTGAAAATATCGTCTGTAGCTTCTTTCAATTTGGACCAGTCTAAAATTTTGTTGAGTTGGAATGGGTTAAGCTATAGACCTCACAGCACACAGGCAGCCAATAATACATGAACTTTCTAGCTCACCTAGTAGCACAACATGCTAAACCTTTTCCCACATATTGTTGTTTTTTGATGCCCCGCAAGAAAAGCAATTAGAAAAACATTGCGTTAAATGAAGAAATTGCTTGCATCAAGCAATTACTTCATTTTACCCAATGTTGTCTGCCTAGAAAGTTGAAAAAAAGTCTAGACTTTCATATACTGTAAATTTTTATTTGCAATTTCTTTCAAAGTTTTGCTGTGGGGGATTGGGTCTTTTGCTTATTGGCAGCTTTTATGGACCTTGATTGACTGCAGTCTGTCATGTGTTGCATGGTGACAACAATTTAACAGTTATTGTTTACACACTAGAAGCTACAATTTTGGCTCAATCCTTTTGAATCTTGGTCAGAATGTATATTTGCCAGCGGGCATCAGGATGGACGCTGATGAAAATAGGAAGATTCAAAACAAAGATAATATCTTTGATAGCACTCTAGAGACCACAGTTTTGGCTCAATTTTTAGTAAACTTTGTCTCAATGTTTCAGGTTATAGGGATGAATCTTGCTGAATTTGAAAACACTGTAAGGAGAAGGTTCCAAAATGTCAATATTACTGTTTACTCTCAAGAGGCCACAATGTTAGTTCAATCTTCACAAAACTTAGTCTGAATATTTGTCATGGCATAAAAATGAAGCATATTGAATATTGGCGAGTTTTGATAGAGAACACAGGGAATAATTTTGGCTCAATCTTTATGAAAGGTTACAAGGTTATAAGGACAATTCTAATCAAAATTTTCAAATACTCATGGAGGTTAAGTACTTTTTCTACACCTTAGTAAGATCATACATTTCAAATCATGGTAACACTGGTGGACGTTATAGTATGTTGAGATGTCTCCCCAGATGTCCACCAAAAATCTGTCTTTAAGCTATTCCAAAACAATGGCGTTTTTAAATCCCCCCCCCTTAGAAAAAAGTTATTGAAAACAAGTAATTTCTTCATTATCCTCTACGTTTTCTACCTCAATGGATCGAAAAGAAGAGGTGACAGCATTGTAAAATCCTTACTTCTCAAAAAAAAAACCCTATGTTGTGGGTACTCATTTAAATTGTCTCGATGAGGGTTAATCGCATTATTGTTGAAATATTTAAATCTAGAATCTAAATATATTTGTTTGAGCATGGTAAAAATAGAGTAAATTCTACCTATGCTGAACCTAGGCTATTCCTGTTTCGGCAGGAAGTATAGACAAAGATCAGCCTGCACATATGTGTAATCTGATTTAAGGCTTCACTACCTGTTTTTCCAATTCAAGTCAGAAATACTGATCCACAAGTTTTTACACTTGTCATGCTGAACCCGGAATATTCCTGTTTTGGCAAGAGGCATAGACCAAGATCAGACTTCACAAATATGCAGTCTGATCTTAGTCTACACCACCTGCTCTTCTGTTTTCTACCTCAATGGATCCAAAAGAAGGGGTGACAGCGTTGTAAAATCCTTACTTCTCAATGAAACCCTATGTTGTGGGTACTCATTTGAATTGTCTCCGTGAGACGATTCAAATGAGTACCTACAGCATAGGGTTAATCGCATTATTGTTGAAATATTTAAATCTAGAATCTAAATCGCACCCTCTATCAGTAGCTCTTATTTCCTAAACTAAGAATTGTTGTCTGTAACATCTTTCATTTTGGACCAGTCTAGAATATTGTCATCTCTTAACCCATTACCACACAAGAGAATTTTAGACAGGTCCATATTGAAAGGAGTTGCAGACGACATTTTGAAATTTATGAAATTCTTGATTTTTTTTTCAACTTTCTCGGTAGAAAACATTGTGTAAAATGAAGAAATTGCTTGTCACAAGCAATTTCTTCATTTTACACAATGTTTTCTCATTTGTCTTTCTTGAGGGGCGTCAAAAAGCGTCCCTGTGTGGGAATGGGTTAATATCTACATATCAATAATATCAAATAGTGATTTCAATATATTTGTTTGAGCATGTTAAAAATAGAGTAATTTCTACCTATGCTGAACCTAGGCTATTCCTGTTTCGGCAGGAAGTATAGACAAAGATCAGCCTGCACATATGTGTGATCTGATTTAAGCCTTCACTACCTGTTTGTCCAATTCTAGTCAGAAATACTGATCCACAAATTCTTACACTTGTCATGCTGAACCCGGAATATTCCTGTTTTGGCAGGAGGTGTAGACCAAGATCAGCCTTCACAAATATGCAGTCTGATCTTAGTCTACACCACCTGCTCTTCTGTTTTAAGCCAGAGTTGTGAAAAAAAAAGATACATCATCCAAATGAATATTAACCAACAATTTGTGTTTCCAGTGTTTCCAGCCCTTTGATTCTTAAATGTATATCTATAGAGGATTTTATTCAGCATGGCAAGGGTTAGCATATTATATGAAGTCATGAGTAGGAGCCCACAGTAGACTGTGGCAACACTTTCTCAAGTAATGTTATCAACCTATTACCAGACATCAGAAATTTTATAGATCGGCCCAAATTAAAAGAAATTTCAGACAACAATTTTTAGTTCTCTTTTGATTTCTTTGCCTTTTGTGGAGGTAAACATTGTGGAAAAAGAACAAAAGTTTTCTTCTATTTATCTAAAAAAGTATGATTAATCCTTTTCATGCTGAACCCACACTGTTCCTGTTTGGGCAGGAGATATAGACAAAGATCAGTCTGCACATATGTACAGTCTGATCTTAGTCTACACCATCCGCTTGTCCCTTTCAATCTAGAACTGTTTATAGAATCAGTTTTTAAATGAAATATTGACCTGCAATTTGTGCATTGCTTTTATTGTGGTGCAATTCTAAACAGAATTTTGATTCAGTATGCCATTGTTTGAGCTACATAGCTATTTCTATTAAATATGGTGACATTCAATCCAGTATAAAGTCAACATGTTTTTTAACCCATTCCAACACATGAAAATTTTAGACTGGTCCAAATTGAAAGAAGCTGCAGACGACAATTTCAAGTTGATGGAATTTAAATTTTCTTTGTCTTTTTGGATAGAAAACATTATGGATAATGAAGAAATTGTTTGATACAAGCAATTTCTTCATTTTCCACAATGTTTTCCAAAGCTTTTTTCTCGAGGGGCGTAAAAAGGAGGGATTGAGTTGAAATGGGTTAAAACATCAAACTCTTTGAAGCTACTTTCAAGCAAATTCCTCCTTTTCCAAAAGTGTTTACCAAAGATTTACTACAGCTTATCCTAAAAGTAGATTTTTTTGATAATGGATTAATATCTAAATCTGAAGCTGCTCAAATTGCACCCAAAATGGGGCCAATATAGAACCAGTAGCACAACCATTACCAGATGACAAGATTTTAGATTTGTCAAAATTCAAACAGTTTACAGAAAATTTTTACTTCATGATTATTTTTTGTTGTTGCCATCTACAGCGCTTACAGTTCTTTGATTTTTAATGATTCTGTTTTCTAGGTGCCACTAGTTATTTGAGAATTCAAATTCTTGTAGGAATGTCAATAATAACACTGAATATCAACAAGAATTATTCCAGTATTCACACAGGGCCTCGTTAATTATTCACGAGGACTCTTCACTATTAATCTATTCTCTATTGTCACAATTGATCAGATGCATTCTGGGCCACTTTAATCCATTCCCATAAAATCACTTTTTTTACGGACCTCAAAACAAAGTGAGCAAAGACATTGTGGAAAATGAAGAAATTGCTTGTATTAATCAAATTCTTCATTATCCATAATATTTTCTACCCTAAAATACAAAGATTTTTAAATTCGACTAATTTGAAATTGTGGCCTGCTACTTCTCTGAATTCGGACTCTGCATTCTATAATTTTATCATGTGGAAATGGATTTACTTGTAGTTACTTGACAATAGCAGAGAATGAAGCAGGGTCTCATTTAACCCCTTAGTCTATTTTCAATAGACATCCTTTTGAGAAAAAGGAGAAATTACTTGTAATAAGCAATTTCTGTTTTTCTCACAATCTTATCTTCAGCATTATTTTTAAGAGATGTCAAAACAAGGGATTAAGCCATTACCAAACAGATTTTGATGTCCTTAAGAAATATGAAGTGATAATTGCCAAGGCTGCATTTTTGCATCATTGTCTCCAAAAGACTATAGATTTCCCCAGTATTTTGCTTATCTGAGCACGAAGCGCTCAATTGAGTTATTGTGATCACCTTTTGTCCAGTTATGCCTTTAGAAACTAAGAACAATTTTAAAACATCTCTTCAAAAACCTCTGGGCCAATTTGAACCAATTTGGCAGAAATGTTCATTAGGCGGTCCCCTAAAAATAGCTAAAAGAATTGAAAACTGTTAAAAACTGGTTGCCATGGCAACAAAAGTGAACTTTCAAAATTATCTTTAAAAATCTTCTTTTCCTGACTCAGAGGGCGTAGAGCCTTGATATTTTGCATGAAGCATCAGTAGATGACCTCTTTGGAAATAGCTAAAATATAAAATCATGATCCCCGTGGGGGGAGGGGGTATATGCAAGATGCATCAGTTCACTGACTTTCTTCTTATTTCTGAAATTATAACTCGTGGATCCAGAGGGAGGAAAAAGTTTTCTCCTTCTTTCACATTTGCCCTAAAGCCTTTGAATTTGTAATTTAGACTTTTGGATCCCCAGGTTCATAGTCTGTATTTGTAAGTGTGGCCCACTTGTGTCATAATCCTAATCTTAACATGAAGTTAGACTGTTGAAAGAAAAAGAGCCTTTATCTCATGTGAGCTCTCAGGGCCAACAGCCCTCTTGTTTAAGACCATTGGAACACTCCCTTTGCTTTAACAGCCTTTATAGCTAGTTTGTTCTTTTTTTAGACCATTCCATTCTTTTTTGAGACCATGGGGACATTGTCACCTTCTTCCTCAAGCCGTGCCGGATAACTGAACTTGGGTTTAGAAAAAATAATGGGAAAAGGAGAAATTTCTTGCTTGAAACTCGCAATTTCTCTTTTTTCTCACAGGTTTTCTAGCCTATTTTATTCTTTCTTCCAATATTAAGCTCACTTTAAAATGCAAACAACATGTAGGTCAACATCATGTTCAATTTCAAAAGAAGAGTTCTTGAAAAACTGCATATTGATAGCTTAGTGCAAAAACATCCTAAATCGGTAACTTAGTTCAAAAACATCATAAGTGTCTAAATAAAGTATAGATACTTATGTTTTTGCACTAAACCACAGTTATGTTGTGAGTACAGTTGTATAGCAGCGTTTGTCTACGAGATTTATTATTGAGACCCTCCATTGCTTGCAACAAGAAAGTGGAAAAATCTGAAATTCCATAAACTTCAAATTGTTATCTACAACTTGTTTCAATTCAGACTGGTCTAAAATTTTGCTGGAAATGGGTCAAGTGGCAGGATATCTGGTAATTTGAAGTAATGATTTATCAAGATTTTTCATTTTTGACTACTACAGATGTAGTTAATACAAGAATAATTAATAAAATTTGGTAGCATACAGGTATGCAAAACCCCACAAACATTATGATAGGCTACTATTTTGCTACGAAAAATCGGCTATATGTGAGAGAGGAGAATTATCCTTTGTGAATTTGGAGAGCATGTCAACATGTATATCATCGAGTTAACTAGGAGATAATAAGATAATAAGGTTTATAATTGTGTGGAAATAGTTGTTGCTACAGAAACTGTAATAAGCACCAGTTGAAACATGTACTAGATTGCTCCAGAGTGAGATACTAATAACCCTTTAACCCATTCAAACACAATGACACAGATCTACACACCTTAAGAAAAACAATTGGGAAAAAATTGTGTAAAATGAGGAAATTGCTTGAGCAAAGCAAAAGAGTAATTTATTGTTTTCAGCTTAGATGTTTAGGAGCAACCCTTAGTCCTATTTTGGCTAAGTTTATCTGTCCAGCACCCAACTGCTGTCTCTTAATCTACTTGATGTGCTCTTGTTTTATTTGCTGTACTGTTTTTGGTGAAAATTGGGGACATTGACTCTGCCTATTTGTTGATGTCTTTTTCCTGCATTTAAAAAAAATAAAAAAAGTATCATCTCTGGTATCCTTCACTATTAAAAGAGCAACCTTTCCTTTGAAGAGAGAGTTGAGGTAACTCAGTGCATTTTTAGCTCACCTGAGCACAAAGATCTTAAGGTCTAGCTTTCCATTTTCTGTTGTTGTAGAGACCACATTTTTAACTTAAAATAATTTCTTGGCCAAGTTGAATATAGGTCAAAAGGGGTCAACAACTAGGTCACTAGGTTAAATCTTAGGAATACCTTGTTTACATTCCAGAGGCAACATTTTTGCTTAAACAAATTTATATATGGGCAGAATGTCTGACTTCATAATATCTCATCCATGTTCAAATTTGAGTCATTTTAGGTCACAAAGTGTAATAATAGGTCAAATCATAGAAATATCTAGAGGCCGAATTTCTGGCTCAATTGACCTGGTATTGATTCAGAATGTTTGTCTCCATTAAAAATCTATGTATATTTAGATTTCCATCATCACCGTGTTGTAAGTTGTCCGTTAGGTTTGTGCAGTCAATCAAAGATGGCGACAACAAAACAGCATGAGAGGTAGGTGTCTTAGTTTTCATCGATAATTTTCTTAATCAGACGTTTCATGCCTTCACATTGATATCATTTTACATGAGAAATGTATACCTATCCACGGTTCTATATATCAAGGTACCAGTGTTGCCCTATCGCCGTCGGTCGTTGTGCAAACACAGCCCAACACGGAATTTTTTTTTCGAAGCGAGAAAGTTGTCTTTTTAAGCATGATTATATAATAATCAGCGAACTAGGAAACAAAATATTGCTGTAATTTGGATGTTTTTAATATGCCCTTTCCTATGGTTACGGCTATTTTAAACAAAATTGTTCAGAATGGCCACAAACGCTGTGTTTAGAAAATGATCACACAACGGTGCAGTCACGGTGAAAATATGCAGACACAACGGTGCAGTTTCTGTGTGTTGTGAACGGTGTAGTTATTATTTTCATAACAAATTGTGAACGGTGTAGACATAAAGCAATTATTGTGAACGGTGTAGACATGAAGCAATACAGAACTTGTTATTTCTCAAATGATATTCTTTTTAATGTTTAATGAAATTATTGCCAAATTTCTTCAACAATTATGTTAACATATGACTGATTTGAAAAATGCTTTGAAGCAAAGAAGGTGACAATACGTCTGGAAAAAAGAAATACTTTAATCAGAATTGAGAAAGATTCCAGTTTCTTTGCTATTTCTCAAAGCAATTTCATAAGGGTCAAATAGAAGAAAAAATCAAGAATCTGACAGTGCCTTTTTTTATTCATTATTTTTATTTTCAGTTCCATGCTGTTCACTTGTTACCACTGCCCTTTCGAAGGAAGTCTTCCATTGGATCGATTCTGAAAAATAATAAAAGTGGTTTTGTTATTGCAAAGGTCTGGTTTGATATGCATAATGTAAAAGATTTTTTGATGTCAATGTTAACCAAGAAGATAGTAGTATCATGATTATTCAAAACTATCATGATATAACAAACTTTCATGAAGAATATATTATTTTGATCATAATTTTTCATGACACAACTATCATGATATGACTATTTGGTGTCACGATTTTAATGATATCCAGTGACATCGAGGGGAAATTATTGCGATAATATGGGCGAATACATGGATAGCAAACATTCACAGTATCTATATTTAGAAGTATCTATATTTGTGTATATTTGTATATTATATGGCAGATAATTCAGAATTTTTTTTCCAATGAAACTGAAATTCAAAATCATCCTGGATCATATGTTGACCAATATAATGTCAGTTTTGTCTTGACTGGTCAATATTTGTGCTTTAAGACTAAAAACAAAGTCGAAAACGGCAATTTTGTCAATTCAAGGGCACATAACTCATGAATTTCTGAACTGACCAAACCGAAATTCTGAATCATCTTTAGATCTTATGATCATCAACATTTCATCTTAATTAGTCAATAATTGTAGATGCTAGAGTATACACAAACTCGAAAACAGTCAAAAACTGAAATTTTGTCAAATTCAAGGGCACATAACTCATGACTTTCTGATCTGATCAGTATGAAAATTACACTCATCCGAGATCTTATGGTCCCAAATACTGTTTCCAAGTTTTGTTTTCATTGGCCATGGATCTCATCCAAGATCTTATGGGTACCAACATTGTTGCCAAGATTTAAAAATTCAGATTGGTCAATATTTGTAGATACTAGAGTGTGAACAAAGTCAAAAGTAGCTATTTTTTATGTTAAAGGGCACATAACTCCCGACTTCCTGGTCCTATCTGATCCAAAATCAAACTCTTTCAAGAACTTAAGGTGAAACATGTTTAGACATAGTTTGGTAAATATTGATCTATATTTGTTAATGCTACAGTGTTAACAACAAATTGTTAATAGACGGATGGACGAACGGACAGACGACAGACAAAAATCAACCACAATAGCTCACCTTGAGTACTTTGTGCTCAGGTGAGCTAAAAAGTGAGACGGAATATATTGGGATAAGTTTATCACAAAAACTTTCAAGAACCAAAATGGTATTTCCTGGTAACATTATCATAAAGTTATGGTAATTATTTTTAAATTTTCCTAATATCTTGTGGCAGAAATATGCCATCATAAAATAGAGATCTCAGACTGTTAACAAGGCATTTCATGGCGAACAAGACAGTCTTGCTCAGAAAAGGTTCAGTCTACACGTAAAAACTGGTTTTGGAAACCCAAAAGAATCACGGTGGAAAACACATGTGACTTTTTGGAAAATAACACACCAAAAATTCACCTGCTTCAACATATTTTTCTCAGCTTAATAGATATATGCAACTTATTTTATACTATCTGACTTCTCGGCATTTTCAACAAGGGAGAGAAATGATTCATCAAGGGAGAGAATTAATTTTAATGGCGGCGTTTTCATCAAGGGAGAGAACTGAGTTTCCTAAGATCAAAGTATTTGAGGGATGTAAATCAGAGATGCAGACGATCTGCGACAGCTAGCATTGCTAGCTCGCTCTATACAACAAATCAAGTCTGCACCGTTCACAATTTGTTATGAAAATAATAACTACACCGTTCACAACACACAGAAACTGCACCGTTGTGTCTGCATATTTTCACTTTGACCGCACCGTTGTATGATCATTTTCTAAACACAGCGTTTGTGGCCATTCCGAACAATTTTGTTTAAAATAGCCGTAACCATAGGAAAGAGCATGTTAAAAACATCCAAGTTACAGCAATATTTTGTTTCCTAGTTCGCTGTTTACTATATAATCATCTTTAAAAGGGCAACTTTCTCGCTTCGAAAAAAAATTTCCGTGTTGGGCTGTGTTTGCACAACGACCGACGGCGATAGGGCAACACTGGTACTTTGATATATAGAACCATGGATAGGTATACATTTCTCCTGTACGATTATATCAGTATCAAGACAAGATAGGTCATTTAAGGAAATATTATCGACGAAAAACTAAGACACCTACCTCTCACGTTGTTCCATGGACGCCATCTTTGATTGACCACTCAAAACCACCGTACAAACTACACAAATCTAACGGACAACTTACAACACAGTGATCATGTGGGCTCAAAAAGTAGGATACTGGGTCAAATCTTAGAAAAACCTTGTATGCACTCTAGAGGCTACATTTTACATCCTATTTTGGCACAAGTATTTTGAAACTTTGTAAAAATGTTTGCTCTTGATTTCAAAGAGATTTGGTTACAGGTCACATTTTGCCAAAACTAGATCACTTGGGCTTTTTAGCTCACCTGAGCAGGAAGTGTTCATGGTGAGGTATTTGATCGTCCTCTGTCCGTCATGTGTCAACAATTCCAAACCTTAAGGACATTTTCAAACCAAATTTGGAAGAAATGTTCCTTTGGTGATGCCCTTTAAAAGATGCTAAAATAATTGAAATCCATTGAAAACTCTTGTTACCATGGCAACAAAACTGAAATTTTAAAGAAATCTTTCCTCCTGACCCAAAAGTCAGGGAGCCTTTATATTTTGCATGAAGCATCAGTAGATTGACCTATTTCAGAATTGCTAAAATCATCACCAGAGTTTGTGAGGCTTATATAGAAACTAAAAAGGATTTTACAAACCATCTCACCTCCTAAACCAGTCTGGTCCGATTTCAACCAAATTTGGCAGAAATGTTCCTTGGGCCGTTCCCTTTAAAAATTGTTGAAATAAAGAAGGATTTTCAAACGACAATCTCCTCACAAACCACCAGACCAATTTAAACCAAAGAATTTAATCCGAAGAAAACTCTAGTTGCTATGACAAAAAGAATAAAATAAAAGAAAATGTGATTTTAGTTAAATTTTAAAGGAGGTCTTCTCCTGACATAGTTAGTAATGGCTTTGAAGAAGAGAGCCTTATCTCAGGTGAGCCCAAGGGCCACTGGCCCTCTTGTTTAAGTTCTGCAGCCATCAACTCATGTGAGGGCTATAGGGTCAATGGCCCTCTTGTTGTAAGAATTATGCCCCTTTTTTATTAAGAGTTTTTATGCACTATCCAGCACCAGACAGCCAGGTTTCAGACACCCAAAGGTGTTTCTTTTGTATTTTGATTTTCCCTTTATCTTGCTTTTTATGCCCCTAAAAAAAGTTTGGGAACACATCATAGACATAGAAAAAATTGCTTTTAATAAATAATAATGTTTTGTGTTCTGAAATATTAAGTTTTTGAGATTAGTCAACCTTAAAATTGTCTACAAGATCTAACAAGTAGCATATAACGTCAGCTGGTAAATGGTTTTAATTGTGGTAATCTTTAGTGAGCTTATAATCTTTAGTGAGCTTAGTTATAACACAGCAAGAAACTGTGTTAGCTACACCTAGTTATACCACGACAAGAAACTGTGTTAGCTGCACCTAGTTATAACACAGCAAGAAACTGTGTTTGGTGCACCTATTTATGACACAGCAAGAAACTGTGTTTGGTGCACCTAGTTATGACACAGCAAGAAACTGTGTTAGGTGCACCATGGTATAACACAGCAAGAAACTATGTTTGGTGCACCATGTTATAACACAGCAAGAAACTGTGTTAGTTGGATCTAGTTATAACACAGCAAGAAACTCTGTTTGGTGCACCTATTTATGACACAGCAAGAAACTGTGTTTGGTGCACCTAGTTATGAAACAGCAAGAAACTGTGTTAGGTGCACCATGTTATAACACAGCAAGAAAATGTGTTAGGTGCATCTAGTTATAACACAGCAAGAAACTGTGTTTGGTGCACCATGTTATAACACAGCAAGAAAATGTGTTAGGTGCATCTAGTTATAACACAGCAAGAAACTGTGTTTGGTGCACCATGTTATAACACAGCAAGAAACTGTGTTAGGTGCACCTAGTTATAACACAGCAAGAAACTGTGTTTGGTGTACCATATTATAACACAGCAAGAAACTGTGTTTTGTGCACCATGTTATAACACAGCAAGAAACTGTGATTGGTGCACCATGTTATAACACAGCACCAATTGACAGATTGTTGGCCCCATGAGTCCACTGGTTCTTATGGCTTGATTCAGAAAATTGAATGTAACAGCTGTCAATGTCAGTATTTATGTCAGAGTTCGAAAAAACACACCTTAAGATTCTAGAACTTTCACCGATCTTTAGAAACCTTGAAATTAAGATTGATTGATTGATTGAATGGGTCTTAACACTTTTAACAGTATTTCAGTCATATCGTGGCCTCTAGAGCAACTAACAATGGATTCCTGGTATATCTCGCACCAGTGCTACCATCACATCCTTTCCTAGCCTCCAGCTGCTACCCCACTTATGTTTACGATTATCCACCCATTGGTGGGAGACAAATGTCGGAAAGGATATGTGCCACTGCCGGGGATTTGAAATTAAGAACTTGGATTCAGTTACCAAAGTTCAAGAACTAAGACTTTAGGAAAGCTAATAAACGAATAGCTAGCTTAATCCTTTTCATGCTGAGATTGCAGCAAGGTTAAAGGGTTGGCCCCAAATTTGTTGGTCAATATTATCTTGTTAATTTCATAAAATCTCTGGCTTTAAACTAAAAAAGGTGGGTGGTATAAACTTAGATTGGCGGCTCATTTTTGCAGGCTGATCTTAGACTATACCTCTTATCAAAGCAGAAATTTTGGGGTTCAGCATGACAAGGGTTGATAACCATTTTGAGTAACCAAATTTAAAGAACAGACTTTAACCCATTCCAACACAAGCCCTCCTTTTTACGCCCCTCAACGAAAAAGCTTTGGAAAACATTGTGGAAAATGAAGAAATTGCTTGTATCAAGCAATTTCTTCATTATCCACAATGTTTTCTATCCAAAAAGACGAAAAAATTTAAAATTCCATCAACTTGAAATTGTCGTCTGCAGCTCCTTTAAATTTGGACAGGTCTAAAATTCCACTGTGTTGGAATGGGTTAAGAGAGATACTATATTGAAAATATAAGCTGAATTCTGTTTTATTTGACTGTAATATGAATATTCTAGAATCAATAGATACCATATTTGGTATTATTAAGTGAAATGAAATATGCACATTGAATATCATGAGTATCCTGTTAAGAATATTTGTTTTGTGTAGAATTACAACAAATTAATTATTTACCAGAATTGTTTGGTCTAATATTTGATGTCAATAATCCTGAAAAGAATACTTGCACAAACTATAGTTTTGCAATCATAGGCTTCAATTGGTTTCAATAGGTCAACTCTTTTATTAAGTTTTTCTAAAACATTTGTTTTATAGAGTAGCCCATAACACTTTTAATTGAACCCACATTCAATTTAGAGAGACTGCAGAATACAAGTCGCCTGGTTAGCTCAGTTGGTAGAGTACTGAACCTGAAAGCCAGAGGTCCTAGGTTCAATCCATTGACAGGCTTTTTTTTTTTGCCTTTTTTGTTCAATCCATGGACAGGCTTTTTCTCTCTCTTTCTTTGACATTAACCCATTACCAGACGGCTAGATTTTAGGTTGGTCCAAATTGATAGGAGTTGCAGACGACACTTTCAAGTTAGCCCATTCCCACACAACAAAATTTTAGACTGGTCCAGATTGAAAGAAGTTACAGACAACAATTAAAAGTTAATGAAATTTTGGATTTTTTCAACTTTCCGAGTAGAAAACATTGTGGAAAATGAAGAACAAGTAATTTCTTCATTTTCCACATTGTTTTCCAAAGCTATTTTCCTTGGGGGCGTTTATAGGCGTCACTGAGTGGTAATGGGCAAATGAAATTTTAGATTTTTGTATAGAAAACATTGTCGAAAATGAACAAATTGCTTGTTACAAGCAATTTCTTCTTTTTCCACAATGTGTTCCTAATTGCTTTTCTTGAGAGGCGTCAAAAAGTGACACTGTGTGGGAATGGGTTAATTAGTGCCCAGCTCAGCTCTATGACTTGGTTGTATCACAAAGGTTACATGGATGGTGGTATAACTGTTTTCAAAATATTGGGGTTCTGAATTTTGAAGAAGAATTTCCAGTAAGCAGAAGTGAATATAGAGAGTCGTACTTGAACAAAGTGTGGTAGAATGCAAGAGGCCGGATAGCTCAATAAGTAGAGTGCTTGTCCCAAAAATGAGAGGTTCGAGCCCCATACTGTGGTTTTTCCTCTCTCTGTGACAACTGTACATTACTTACTGAGTCCCTTTAAACCCTGATGAAGTAATCATAGACTGGTGCAAATAAAAAGAAGAAATTGCTTCAAAATGATTTCTTTCCTATGTGCCTCTTATTTTCATTTTCAAGCCACATTGAAAATTCATCTGCAACTTCTTTGAAATTTGAAAGGGCCTTATATTTTGCTGTTATATTGAAAACTAATCAAAGAATTTCGTAAATTTGCAACCAAAGCCTTGTAACTCAAGCTATTTCAAGCTGCTGATACAAGGTTTTGGTCATGCACAAATAAATTCATTCTTTCCTTGTGTTTTTATCATACTAACTCTCACTGTATTTATTAGTTTTTGAAGTAAGTAAATTGAGGTTTAAAATTATATGAAAACAATGTAAGAAAGGAGACTTTTTTTTCCACTTCTAGAAAATTAAATCTCAATTGTGTTAATGTAAAATACCTGCTTGTTCAAAATAGCATGCATTTATGTGTAGGCAAAGAAATGACTTTACTATAAGTTCCTTGCAGAAAAAATTGTATTATGAAAAGACATGAATTATTTTGAAGTAGTATTGCATTTTCTTTCTTTCTTAAACCTTTCCTGTTCAATACCTAGTTTTCACGTCCCTGTGATTTTATACTTGAGAAAACATTGTGCAAAAAGAATAAATTGCTTGTAACAAGCAATTTATTCTTTTTCCACAAAGTTTTCTACCCTATAGTATGATTATTTTTCAAATAAAATCTACTTTGAATTATCCTCATCAAATTCTTTGACAGATCTAAAATTTTGAGAAACAGGAAAGGGTTAATGAGTGCCAGTGTATTTACTGTTCTCGAAATAAATAGAAATCTGGAAAATATAGAGTAATAGGTTTCATGCACCAAATCATTTATTTTGGCATTTTATTAATATAGTGCGATAATAATAAATCTCTTAAAAGTGTCCCCCAATGGCGGCATGTATCCTTTCTGACATTTGTCTCCCACCGATGGATCGATAATTGTAAACCTAAGTGGGATAGCAGCTGGAGGCTAGGAAAGGATGTAATGGTTGTTTTGGTGCGCGATATACCAGAAATCCATTGTTAGGTGCTCCAGCTACTGCAATATGACTGGAAAATTTTAGTGGGAATGTGTTAACCAATTCCCTCACAATGATGTTTTTGAAGCTCCTCAAGAAAAACAATTGGGAAAACATTGTGTAAAATAAAACTGTTTGCAACAAGCAATTTCTTCACCAAGGCACAATTTGATCTACCCAAAAATTGAAAAAAATCTAAAATTTCATCAATTTAAATTGTGGTCTGTAACTTCTTTAAATTTGGATCGGCCTAATATTATCTGTCTAATTGTTATTGAAAAGAAGAATCAAATATTTTACATATTTTTTTTTCAAAAAATTCAATTTCATGATGTTGGTTTGTGTGGTGATGAGCTGATATCGATGGGTCAGCGTGAAACAGTTGTAACTGCTTATATTTTTATTGGTAGTTACAATTGTTTTACACTTACCCATTGATATATGGATAACAAAGTGAATGTTTTTCTCTAGCAGGTTATCAGGATGATTCCACTTTGGATGGAAACCAAATCTTCTTGTAAGAGAATATTAACCAGGTACTTGCAGGCTGACAGGTGAACATGATTTTTTAGACAGTAACTGCTAATATTTACAGAAATCATTCTGATCTCCTTGTTCTCCCATCAAGAACAATGCAGAATGACGATTTCAGCGCAAGTTCTTGTTTTTTATTGTTTTTCAAGAACTTTCCTGATGGTAGTTTTAAGCTATGATGAAAAGTGAAGGTCAAATAAAATTTCTGTGTATGGTGTAAGTGTATTAGTGTGTCAGTCTGTCCCAATTTGTCCAGAAAATAATGGTTCAGTGTGAAACAGTTGTAATTGCCTTAATGTTTATAGGCAGTTACAATTGTTATGCACTGAACCATCGATATCTTCTACATTTATAGATATGAGATTGTCCCAATTTGTCCAGAGCATATCTCCTACATTTATAGGTAGATTAGATTGTCCCAATTTGTCCAGAGCATATCTCCTACATTTATAGATAGATTAGATTGTCCCAATATGTCCAGAGCATATCTCTACATTTATAGATAGATTATATTGTCCCAATTTGTCCAGAGCATATCTCTACATTTATAGATAGATTAGATTGTCCCTATTTGCCAGAGCATCTCTCTACATTTATAGATATTAGATTGTCCCAATTTGTCCAGAGCATATCTCTACATTTATAGATAGATTAGATTGTCCCAATTTGTCCAGAGCATATCTCCTACATTTATAGATAGATTAGATTGTCCCAATATGTCCAGAGCATATCTCCTACATTTATTGGTATTAGATTGTCCCAATTTGTCCAGAGCATCTCTCTACATTTATAGATAGATTAGATTGTCCCAATATGTCCAGAGCATATCTCTACATTTATAGATAGATTAGATTGTCCCATTTGTCCAATGCATATCTCCTACATTTATAAATATTAGATTGTCCCATTTTGTCCAGAGCATATTTCAGACATTTATAGATATTAGATTGTCCCAATTTGTCCAGAGGAAATTTTCTACATTTATAGATAGATTAGATTGTCCTTATTTTGTCCAGAGCATATTTCCTACATTTATAAATATTAGATTGTCCCAATTTGTCCAGAGCATATCTCTACACTTATAGATAGATTAGATTGTCTCAATTTGTCCAGAGCATATCTCCTACATTTATAGATATTAGATTGTCCAATTTTGTCCAGAGCATATCTCCTACATTTATAGATAGATTAGATTGTCCCAATTTGTCCAGAGCATATCTCCTACATTTATAGATAGATTAGATTGTCCCATTTTGTCCAGAGCATATCTCCTACATTTATAGATATTAGATTGTCCCTTTTTGTCCAGAGCATCTCTCTACATTTATAGATATTAGATTGTCCCAATTTGTCCAGAGCAATTTGTCTCTGCATTTATAGATATATTGGATATTAAAGGGAATTTGCGCAATTGATCATGTAGAGTAGATTTACCATTATTTTTGATAGCTGCAAGGTGAAGGTCACAGCTCAAGGTCAAACATTCAAAATGAGCTTTCCAGAGCATAGCATCTCATATTTATGGATTGATTTCAAAATAACTTGGCACAATTATTCTCTATGAGTAGTACTATTTGAAAAACAAATTGTGATTGCTACAAAGTCAATGGTCAAGTCCACTCTTTCAAACAGAGTGTGTCCAGAGCATATCTCAGACATTTATTGATTAATTAAATATCATGGCAGAATTAGTCTTTTTCACATGGAATAGATGTTCAGCATCTACTGAAAGTTGCGACAATGAATGTATGTAAGACAAAATTATTTTGATCCTCCAAGTCATTGTGGACTTAATATCTAGCCTTGAGTAGCTAATATTACAGTGGGTATTTGTACTATCAAGCCTGTTTGAGTGTATATGCACTGCTCTGCAAATCTCTTGTTTCAAATGACATGAAATTACCTTATTTGTAGTATTTCTCCTATATTTCTAAATAAATACTGGAATTTTGTTGCCAAGATGGTCTTCATTGTTGGAGTAATTGTTCTATTGAAATTTTCTTTTATGTTAATGGATTTAAAGAACATTTTGTACGCTAATTGTGTTTTACTGTGTAAAAATGTGCTAGTTGATTCTAGTTCAGATATCAATGAAAATACTCAGTTTGACAGGGGATCTTAGTTGAACAAAATAAGGTTTTGAATAAAAGATTACTTTTGGATATGTCCTATAATTGAGGGCAATTTCAGAAAAATAACTTTATTACAGTGAAATTTTTTTGCGCTTATTGATTGATTGATTGATTGAATGGAGTTTAACGCCGCTGTTAACAGTATTTCAGTCATATTGCGGCCGCTGGAGCAACTAACAATGGATTCTTGGTATTTCTCACACCAGTACTACCACTACATCCTTTTTTAGCCTCCAGCTTCTATCCCACTTAGGTTTACGATTATTCACCCATCGGTGAGAGACAAGTGTCAGAAAGAATGTTTCCACCAATGGGTGGATAATTGTTCAGCTAATTGGGGTGAGCAGCTGGGTGCTCAGAAAGGATGGAGTAGAAGTACCGCTGTTAGAAATACCAGGAATCTATGGTTAGACACTCCAGCTACTGTGGTATAACTGAAATACTAATAAAAGTGTAGGGAAACCTTATCAAACAAAGATGGTTAATCTGGAATATATCTTTTTAGGCAGGAAGTAAAGACAAAGATAAGCATGGATATAAGTGCCTTCTGATCTTTTCTACATTACTCGTTTGTCCTTTTCAGAACAAGTGGGGTGTACAAAATTCTTGAATTTTGATAAAAAATCAGCATATGACTACTCCTTTTTGTACATTCATCCCTTTGATTTTAACCTATTTTAAGACAGAAACTTATTAGACTGGCCAAAATTGAAAGAAGTTGCTGATGACAAATAAAATTTTATGAAATTTTAGATTTTTTCGACTTTCTGGATAGAAAACATTGTGTAAAATGAAGAAATTGTTACAAGCAATTTCTGTATTTTACACGGTGTTTTCCCACATCAAAAAGCATCATGTGGGAATGGTTTAATGCATTTCTGAAAAGGATTTTTGTTTGGCAGACAAGGGTTTACTAGAAAACAGAATTTAGACTAATTCAAATTTAATTATTAACCCTTGTCATGCTGAATAAATCAAATGTTAAGAATTACATTAAAATCAAAAAGCTGAAAGCACTTGCAGCACCAGTTATGGGTCAGTGTTTCTTGTTACAAATGATTTCTGGCTTGATTTGAACAAATAGGGGTGGGGGGTGGGGGTGAAGAAGATGAGACTGCACATTATGTGCATGTTGATCTTTGGCTACGCCTCCTTCTAAAACAGGAATATTCTGGGTTCTGCAGGACAAGGATTAAGTTATACAGACAAAAAAATTTAGCTGATGAAGTTTTGAAATCTTTGTCATTTTGGGGTACAAAATATTATGGATAATGAAGAAATTATGGCAATGTCTTCATTTTACATAATTTTAACCCTTGTCATGCTGAACCCGGAATATTCCTGTTTTGGCAGGAGGTATAGAAAATGATCAGCCTGCACATAAGTGCAGTCTGATCTTGGTACATACCTCCTGGTTGTCCCTTTTCAGCCAGAGTTGTTCAAATAATCAATTTTCAAAAGATATTTTGACCCTCATTTAGACCTTCCTGTTGTGTCAGCCCTTTGATTTTAAAACAATTCTGTGTAAGATTTTAATTCAGCATGACCAGGATTTATTTAACCCTTTCCTGTAATAACCTGGGATTTTACGTTGCTGCATTTTTATACGTGAGAAAACATTGTGGAAAAAGAAGAAATTGCTTGTAACAAGCAATTTCTCCTTTTCCCACAATATTTTCTTACTCATAGGGTGGTTTCATTTGCATTGCATCCTCCTTTTATTGTCATCTGCAACTTCCTTCAATTTGGACAACTCTAAAATTTTGAAAAACAAGAAAGGGTTAATTTAACTAGATTTTTCTGTGTAAAAAGTTGGATTGTGTGCTAATTTACCAATCACAACTGCCAATGAAATGACCAGTCAACCAATGAGATCATTCATTCAGATCAGAAATGAGTTTTGAACTTAGACAATGGCCACCATTTTTGTTAATCTTTTTTGTTGGTTTGGCAACTTAAATTTTGCAACAACAGCTTATATCCCTTTCCTGGACAAACCCCGGGTTTTTACGTCACTGTGATTTTATACTTTAGAAAAAAATGTGGAAAAAGGAGAAATTGCTTGTAACAAGCAATTTCTCCTTTTCCCACAATAATTTCTACCACATAGGATGGTCAGGTTTCAAATTGCATGCATTTTTCATTGTCTTCTGCAACCTCTTTCAAATTGGATCAGTCTAAAATTCTAGAAAACAGTAAAGGGTTAAGCTGTTCTTATGGCGTTTTGTTGAGTACTACTGGCTATGAATTTTGCAAAATAATACTGTTTAAAACAAAGCGGGACTTCCTGTTGGAGTCAGTGGGCGTGGTCAAAGGAGTAAGTGGGTAGGGCCAGCGATTGGTCAGTTTGTTATTAGGTAGAAATGTTTGCCATAATAGATAATTTTATTTTCGATTAGATCTTGCAACGTTTTCAAATGTCTTCTTATTGTCAAGGTTTTATAAAACCTGGATTATATGGGAACCAGTTAATTAATTCTGCTGTTTTCCTGGTTCATTGTTTTATCAAGTAATACACTAGAACTTAATTGCATTGCTGCATTTTTATCTCGATTACCAGATAGAACCCATACTTTTCCTGGAACAGCACATGTCTCCTATATATACCACCACAGAAAAATGGCTTTTCTTATCGTTAGTGACTTCTCAAACAATAAGGAACAATCTTGGAAGATCAATGAAGTACAGTGCAATCCTGTTAATCACAACACCAATTTGTCAACACTTTTGTTGCAATTAACCATAAGTTGCTAATAAAAGGAGTTATTCGTTCTTTTAACCTTATGTTTGTGCATAAACCGTTTCCGACTGTTCAAAATTTTAGACCAGTCCAATTTGAAAGAAGTTGCAGACAACAATCAAAAGTGGAGGCAATTTGAAAAGTAAAGAACCTACAGGCTAGAAGATATTGGGGAAAAACAAGAAATTGCTTGTAACAAGCAATTTCTTCTTTTCCCACAATGTTTTCTCAAGTATAAATTCACAGAGACAAACAAGAGATTGTACAGGAAAGGGTTAAGTTAGTAATCGATACATTGTGCATATATACAACAAAATTCTTAAACTTCAGACAACAATTTAGACCTGATTACATTAAGATAGGATAGAACAGCCAAAAGAAGAAAAGCTTACTTGATTTAGAGAAATGTCTTTTAACAAGAAACTTCCTTTCTCAAAAATGGTTGTTGAGCCTTTTAGCACTGAGGGAGTAATGTTCATTATTATTTTGTTTCTTTGTACGATCATTAAATTAGTTAGTTCGTCCATCTGTCTGAAGCGTAACTACCATAATTCAGGATCGGATTAACCCATTACTAGACTGGTCTAGCCTGGTCCAAATTGAAAGAGTTGCAGATGACAATTTAAAGGTTATGAAATTTTAGATTTTTTCAACTTACTGGATAGAAAACATTGTGGAAAATGAAGAAATTCTCTCCAAAATTATGTTACATTCAAAGGAATGAAAATACAGAAAACACTCATTTTGGGTAAGTAATTATTTCGAAAATTAATAGTAAAAACAATGCTAGCTTTAACCCTTTCCTGTTTTGCAAAATTTTGGACCTCTCCAAATTCAAAGGTTTGCAGACGACAATTTAAAGTCAATTTTATCGGGAAAAAATCATTCAATAGGGAAGAAAATATTGTGGAAAAGAAGAAATTGCTGGTTACAAGCAATTTCTTCTTTTTCCACAATGTTTTCTCAAATATAAAAACATTGGGATGTAAAAACCAGGGATTGAACAGAAAAGGGTTAAAAGGGACAAGCAGGAAGTCTATACAAAGATCAGATGTGCAGCCTGATTGTTGTTTAAACCTCCTGCCTAAATATGAGTATTTCGGGTTCAGCATGACAAGGGTTAAGATCAGTGAATCGTGGTTGGGCAAGCAAAATGTTGCAAATATAGCTTGAATAAAGCTTTATTTACTGCGCTTTGCTCGCCCAATGACAAAATGCTATTAAAAATGTATATCAATACTATTCAAAATCTGATAAGCATCAGTTTTATTAAGATTTTGTTTATTTATAATTCCAGATTTAGGCTTTCAGAGAGTATTTGCTATGATTTTGAAAATGTCTTCATTTGACAACAACTTTTTGTCAAAAATCATATTACTTGACAATCTATTGAAGAGAAACAGCGATGAAATCTAAGCAAAATATTTCATGATTTCATGATGGCAGAGAAATAATTCTTTTTGAAAAATCAAGGTGTGTTATTTACTTAACCCATTCCAACACAATGACGCTTTTTGATGCTCTTTAAGGAAAACATTGTGTATAATAAAGAAATTTTTTACAAAAACTGATTTCTTCATTTTACACAATTTTTTCTACCCAAGAAGTTAAAAAAATCTAAAATTTCCTAAAGTTTTAAATTGTCATCTGCATTTTACTTCTTTCTATTTTGACAAGTCTAAAATTATGCCGTCTGGTTATTGGTTAACTCTTGTCAGGCTGAATAAAATCTTAATTGAATAAAAATCAAAGGGCTGAAAGCACTGGTAGAACTTGTTGTTCAGTTGTCATTATTTCTTTTGAAAATTAATTTCATCTCTTGTTTCAAAAGGACAGACAGGAGGTGTAGACTATTAGATCAGACTGCACTTATGTGCAGTCTGATCTTTGTCTATACCTCCTGTTAGAACCGGAATACTCTCAGTTCAGCATGACATGGGTTAATTAAGATGCAGTTTTGTTTATGGTTACCATTCTAGTAAATTACTGATGGGGATTACTTTCTCGTATGGTATATGAGCATGCAGAAAATTTCAGTATAGTGCCTGCTGAAGCTTGGGAACTTGGTTAGCTTGACATTTTGTAAGTCTCAAAGCGAAGTTAGAGTGACAAGGGAGTCTGATGTTGAGAGGTAGAGCAACAGCTTCCTGATCTAGAGGTTCTGAGTTTGATTCCCGGGAATCGCTATTGATCTTAGTGCTTGGCCCCTACATTTGGTGCAAGTACTGGTCTATTCTCTAGGAAACACAATCAAGAGGGATTAATCTAAGTTAGAAGAACTTGTTTCCCATCCTATGTAAAATATATAAATAGGTGTAATCAGGGGAGTCTCTGTTAATTAGCAGCAATATTAACCTTTGTCATGCTGAACCCGGAATATTCCTGCTTTGGCAGGAGGCATAGACAAAGATCAGCCTGCACATATGTGCAGTCTGATCTTAGTCTATATCACCTGTTTGTCCTTATTAAGTCAGAACTGTCCATAAGACCAAATTCCATACTGAAAATTGACTCCGACAACCTGATCAACAGTGCCAATCAGCCCTTTGATTTTAATACCTGATTTGAACAAGGATTTTATTCAGCATGACAAGGATTAAAGAGAATGGTTTAGCTAACCTTTGTTTCTGTGCTGCACTTCAATACTTTGTCAATATATTTTTTATTTTTGGCACAAAGTTTTGTCAAACGATAACCTTTTCAAACTCATATCAACTATTCCAATGTATTGAATCCTTATCAAATTATGAGTACTGTGTATAAACATCTTCTTGATTCATTTTAACCCTGGTCATGCTGAACCCAGAATATTCATGCCTGGGCAAGAGGTATAGAAAAAGATCAGACTGCACATGTGTGCAGTTTGATCTTAGTCTTAACTACCTGCTTGTCTCTTTTAAGCTAGGATTGTTTATATAATCAGTTTTCAAATGAAATGTTGACCTTTAGATAACACTTCCAGTTATTTCAGTCCTTTGATTTTTTTATGCAATTTCAAACAGGATTTTATTTATCATAACAAGGGTTATCATTTTCCAAATTTCATATCAATAAATCAACTTGTCCCACAAAGATATGTAAGAGGTTATAAATCAAGTCTGACTTATACCCAAACAACTATGTTCAATAAAGTTATAGCCTTTTCACTGTTGACACATGGACAGGGAAAAAAATTCTTTTAACCCATTCCCACACAATGACATTTTTGGACTTCCCTGAAGAAAAACAATTGGGAAAATATTGTGTAAAATGGAAAAAATTGCCTGTCACAAGCAATTTCTTCGTTTTACACAATGTTTTCTACCCAGAAAGTTGAAAAAATCTTAATATCCATCAACTTCAAATTATTGTCTGCAACTCCTCTCAGTTAGGACCAATCTTAAATTTTGCTGTCTGGTTATGGGTTATAATAAGCATAAGGTGGTAAAGATTCAATTTTTCATATTGGCCTTGTTCTTTAACTGATTAAATTCCCTCTTTATAGTTGCATTTGAATTAAAGGGGTGAAAGTACTTAAAGTCCTTATAGTGGGCTTAATTTTTTTTGAAAACAAGACTGCCGATATACTGATAACAGTGCTTGGCTGTTCAAATGTATGATAGTAGGTAAAACTTCTTAGTGAGAAAGGGGCATAATTCAATATGAATTAAGAGTTATCCCCATTGGTGGTACTGATTGCTCTCAAAACATTATAATATTATTCCAAGTTTCAAGTGAATGATTTCAGTAATACCAGAGAAATGTCAAAGTGTAGTTGATAATGCTGACTGAGACATTGACCTGACTTTTGTACTTCCTCAGTTTTCTCCAAAAAATAATTGAGCTGTTACGTTTTAAAAAAACAACTATTGTTTAACCCATTCCCACTCGATCCCTCCTTTTTACGCCCCTCAACAAAAAAGCCTAGGAAAACATTGTGGAAAATGAAGAAATTGCCTGGATCAAGCAATTTCTTCATTATCCACAATGTTTTCTATCCAAAAAGATGAAAAAATCTAAAATTCCATCAACTTGAAATTCTCGTCTGCAGCTTCTTTCAATTTGGACCAGTCTAAAATTCTGCTGTGTGGGAATGGGTTAAAAAAGGCAAACAGGTAGTGTAGATTCAGGTCAGTCTGCAAGTAATTATGTGCAGGCTGATCTTTGTCTATAGCTCCTACCAAACAGTAGTAGTCAACCCATTCCCACACAATGACGCTTTTAAATGCCCCACAATATACAAGCTTTGGAAAACATTGTGGAGAATGAAGAAATTGCTCCTTACAAGCAATTTCTTCATTATCCACAATCTTTTCTACCCTAAAAGACAAAGATAATGAAGATTTCATCAACTTAAAAATGTGGTCTGCAACTTCTTTGAATTTGGACTGGTCCAAAATTTTATCAAGTGGGAATTGGTTAAGGTTAAATATTCCAGGTTCAGCATGACATGGGTTAACCCATTACCGCACAATGACACTTTCTGATTCCCTGAGTAAAAGTCATCTCTAAAACTTTAGGGAAACATTTTCACAATGTTTTTTATCCTGTTTGGCGATTATTTTCAAGTTTTAGTGTACCTGGATTTGTCCCCTGCAACTTCTTTCAAGCGTAACAAGCCTAAAATGTTGTCGTCTGGAAATGGGTTTACATAAGGCTAATATCTTTTGAATGTCAGATCTTTAGAGCTTTCTTGTTGAATATAAATGTTTGATTTTGGGAGACTTTTCTTTTGTACCAGGTATAACTCGTCATTTGTCAAGGTTGGTGCCAAATTATTGGTTGTGTTCAACTAAAGATAGAACTTTAATACAATACCTAATCCTGATTTGGTGGATGATTGGGATATTATCTCAAACTCACACTAAAGTGCCTTGAGAGAAAGATTAACTTGTTGTTTCTTGCTAGATTGAGAATACCTTTAACCCATTCCAACACAGTGGAATTTTAGACTGGTCCAAATTGAAAGGAGCTGCAGACGACAATTTCAAGTTGATAGAATTTTGAATTTTTTCGTCATTTTGGGTAGAAAACATTGTGGATAATGAAGAAATTGCTTGATACAAGCAATTTCTTCATTTTCCACAATGTTTTCAAATGCTTTTTTCTTGAGGGGCGTAAAAAGGAGGGATTGAGTTGTAATGGGTTAAAGACCTACTATCTTTAACCCATTCCCACTCAATCCCTCCTTTTTACGCCCCTCAACAAAAAAGCTTTGGAAAACATTGTGGAAAATGAAAAAATTGCTTGGATCAAGCAATTTCTTCATTATCCACAATGTTTTCTATCCCAAAAGACGAAAAAATTCAAAATTCCATCAACTTGAAATTGTCATCTGCAGCTCCTTTCAATTTGGACTGGTCTAAAATTCCATTGTGTTGGAATGGGTTAAGAAAGAATGCACTTGATATTGTGATTATGTGCTAGCTTTTTCTCTCACTTAGAATTAACCCATTTCCACACATTCCCAACTATCACCCCTAAAGAAAAAAACTTTGGTAAAAATTTCAGACTGGTCAAACTTGAAATGAGTTGCAGATGACATTTTACAGTTGAAGAAATTTTAGTTTTTTAAACTTTTTGGGTAGAAAACATTGGTAAAATGAAGAAATTGCTTGGTTCAAGCAATTTCTTCATTTATACAATGTTTTCTCAATTGTTTTTCTGGAGAGGCATTCAAAAGCGTCATTGTGGGGGAATAGGCTAAAGCAATGTTTGTTAAAAAGAGTTGAAACTTACACACATAATCTAATATGCAGTTACAACCATTAAAGCTATATAAATCTGCCAAAAGCAACATTAAAAGATCTTTTTTAATGAAGAGATTATAGCTAACGAGTTCAGTTCTACCATGTAAAGGTCAACTCCTGTCTTCATTTCTTTAGAAATTATCCAAAGCAATCTTCGTTCACAGATATAACAGGTTGGCTTAACCCATTCTCACACAATAAAATTTTAGACCAGTCCAAATTCAAAAAAGCTGCAGACGTCAATTTTAAGTTGATGAAATCTTTAGGATCTTTGTCTTTTTGGATGGAAAACATTGTGGATAATGAAGAAATTGCTTGTAAAAAGCAATTTCTTCATATTCCACAATGTTTTTCAAAGCTTTATATTGAGGAGGCGTTAAAGATGTCTCTGTGTGGAAATGGGTTAACCCATTACCAGATGGCAAAATTTTAGACTGGTTGGAATTGAAAGGAGTTGCAGATGATAATCTAAAGCTTATGAAACTCTAGATTTTTCAACTTTCTAGGTAGAAAACATCATGAAAAATGAAGAAATTGCATGTTTTCACAATTATTTTTCATAAGGAGTATCAAAAAGCGTTATTGTGTGGGAATGAGTTAACCCATTCCCTGACAATCACACTATTTCAAGCCTCTTATGATAAAAGCTTTGGATAACAGTGTGGATGTTTTCTACAATGTTTTCTACCACTAATGACAAAAAGACAAAAAAGTCTAAAATTTCATTAAATGAAATTGTTGTCTGCATGTTCTTTCAATTTGGACCTGCGTATATATTTTGTTGTGTGGGAAAGGGTTAAATGAACAAGCTGTATACAGTTATACTATCTACAATACTATGATAGTTTTTACTCTCTTAACCCATTACCAGAAAACAAAACTTTAGACTGGTCCAAATTGAAAGGAGTTGCAGACAACACGTGAGATGTGGTCAAACTTTTTAATTCTGTTTCAGATAGGGTAGAAATTATTGTTACCAGAATTTTCTTTTTTACCCCAATATTTCACTTATTTTTAACTCACCTGAGTACAACATGCTCAACATGAGCCTTTTTGATCACCCTGTGACCGTTGTCCGTAGTCCATCAAAAGTCGTCAACAACTCTTGAAAAAATCTTGTCAAAATCTTTGCCAAAAAATGTGGATGTGGCAGGGTGTGGCTTATAAGACTAAGAGAAATCATGGAATGATTCTTTGAAAATCTTTGCCTAAACCAGTAGACCAATTTAAACTTTGCAGGAATGTTTCTTCGGTGACCTTTTTCAAAACTTGTTCGTTCGATCTCCAGCATCGGCACATATCCTTTCCTACATTTGTCTCTCGCCAATGGATGGATAATAGTAATCCTAAATGGGATAGCAGCTGTAGGCTAGGACAGGATGTAATGTTAGTACTGGTGTGAGAAATACCAGAAATCCATTGTTAGGTGCTCCAGCCACAGCAATGTGACAGAAATACTGTTAAAAGTGGCATTAAACCCCATTCAATCAATCAAAACTTGTTCATGAATTTTTGATTTGCAAAAAAATGTTGGCATGGCAATAGTGAAATAGTTCTTCTCCTCATAAACCACAAGGCCAGATTTAACCAAATTTTGCAGGAATGTTCCTTGGGTGACCCCTATCAAAACCTATTTATGAAGTTGTGGGCGTGGCAGAGCCCGGCACATCTGACTTGGAGAAATCATGGAATAATTCTTTAAAAATCGACTCCTCTTACACCACAAGGCTGATTTTGGGCATGGCAGGGCAAGCTTATCAGACTTGGAGAACTCGTGAATTAATTCTTTAAACATCCCCTTCCTAAGTCATGTAGCCGATTTGAACCAAATTTTGCTAGAATGTTTTTTGGGTGACCCTTTCAAAACTTTTTTGTGAAATTTTGTTTCATTTACCAAAATACTTCATGGAATTACTGTATCCTGAAAATAAGCCCTTTTCTGTGCAATACCAGAAAGGATTTATGAAGGATATCATAGAGCTTTGATATTTTGTATAAATCATCATCCATTGACCATCTACCAAAAACTTCAAAGAATTACCGTATACGTATTCTGAAAATTAGCCCTATTCTGTGCAATCCCTGATTTTACATAGAAATAAAGAAGGAAATCTTTAAAAATCTTTTTCTCCCAAACCATTAGGTCAAGGGCTGTAATATTTAGTGTGTAATAATACCTATTGACCCTCTACCAAAATACTTCATGGAATTGCTGTATCCTGAAAATAAGCCCTTTTCTGTGCAATCCCAGAAAGGAGTTATGAAGGATATCAGAGAAAATGGTCTTCTTCTAAACCTATAGGCCTAGAGCTTTGATATTTGGTATGTATTTATGCCTATTGACCCTCTACTTAAGTACTTCAAAGAATTACTGCAATCTTGAAATTGGCTCAATATGGTTGGATCTTAACTATACCTAGGATTAAAGGAGAAAACTTTTAAAAAATCTTCTTCTCCCAAATGATTAGGTGTAGGGCTTTGATATTTTGTATATTATATCATTATGCCTTGAGTCATTATACTCAGGGGAGCAATATAGGACCATCATGGTCCTCTTGTTTGAAATTTTAGACGGGTCAAAATTGAAAGAGGTTGCAGACGACAATGAATATTGGATACAATCTCAAATGAACCATCACATGTGGTAGAAAATGTTGTGGGAAAAGGAGAAATTGCTTGTTACAAGCAATTTTCTTCTTTTTCCACAATGTTTTCTAAAGTATATAATTACGGCAACGTAAAATCCCGTGTTTGTACAGGAAAGGGTTAATAGATGTTAAATGAATAGGCTCAAGACCAATAGTATATCTACAGCATTGTTGTAATAATTTTTGATGTTATATCGAAGACCTATTCACTTCAAAAGATAATCTACTTCAAAAATTTCGAAATAGAGCCAAAATGAAACTGATGAATTGATGCAATTTATGGTTGAATAATGGCTTTATTTCAAACATTTTCAGATTTTAATTACTTCAAAATGGCATGTTTTAATTGAGTTTCAAGCAGTACTACAACAGCAATGCAATATTTAACTCTTTCAAGATGAGTTTTAGTCAGACCAGATTTTTCTTAGACTCGCTTTAGATTCAAAACATTTTGATGAAATCATTGAAGTAGAGGGAGCTCTTAGCCCCACACAATCCGGTTTTCTATATGCCCCTCAAGAAAAAAGATTTGGAGCCACATTGTGGAAAAGGAAGAAATTGCTTTCCACAAGCTAAAAGCGATTTCTTGTTTGTCCACATTGTTTTCGACTCCAAAGACTAAGACTTTTAAGAGACCATCATTTATGAATTGGCTTCTGCAACTTCTTTGAATTTGGACCAAATAAAACTTTGGTTATCTGGTAATGGGTTAATGGTTTCAACTACAATCAGGAATGTTAATTATTCCAGGGAGAACCTCTTTATTATTTAAGATTTTCAAGGTTTTAAAAATTGGCCAGGTTTAACCCATTCCCACACAGTGACGCTTTTTGACGCCCCACAAGAAAAGAAATTGGGAAAACATTGTGGAAAATGAAGAAATTGCTTGTCACAAGCAATTTCTTAACTTTCCACAATGTTTTCCAGCCTGAAAGTTGAAAATCTAAAATTTCATAAACTGTCGTCTGCAACTCGTTTCAATTTGGAGCAGTCTATGATTGTGTCGTGTTGGAATGGGTTAAGATGTTTCAAACTTTTCAACTGTTATGATAACTGTAACAAACAATATGTTTATATTTATGCTCCCAAATTAAAAGATTGGGGCATATTATTTTACAATTGTCAGCCTGTCTAAAACTTAACAAAAAAAACCTTAACATTTACAAATACTTTAACCCATTCCCACATAATTACACTTTTTGATGCCCCTAAAGGAAAACAATGGGGAAAACATAGTGAAATGAAGAAATTGCTTGCAACAAGCAATTTCTAAAATTTCCACAATGTTTTCTACCCTGAAAGTTAAAAAAATCTAAACTTTCATGAAGTTTAGATTGTCTGAAACTTCTTTCAATTTTGACCAGTCTAAAATTTTCTTGAGTAGTAATGGGTTAAGCCTTATATTCAAGATACAATCATCATATTTGGCGTGATGATAGGTCTCGTCTATAGGCATCCACAGAATGATGCCAAGGTAGAGGTCAAGTTACAAGGTCATTAGTCAAGGTCAAACTTCTACAAAACTTTACCAAAAATCATTACAATTTCTTCAAGCCTGGTCAAGATACAATGCTCATATTTCAAATGATGATATATTTTAGTAATACACATCAGCTGATACTTAGGCTGAGATCATATTGCCAAGGTCGAGGTCAACTATTATGATCATATTTCTGAAAGAGGCTGCTACATGGTCATGGTATTTTGAAAAAACATCTTGTTTTCAACAAGGTTTTGTCTTATGCAAGTAAATTAGGGGTAGAAAGTTTGGAAATCAATAGTCCTAATGCGGAAGATTGTCGCAAGCAATTTCTTCATTATCAACCATGTTTTCACTTGAAATAAGACAAAATTTTAAATTTCGTCAACTAAAAATTGTTGTCTGCAGCTTCTTTGAATATAGACTATTCATAAATGTTGTCATTTGGCAATGGGTTAATCTATTCCAATGCAATTCTGCTTTTTTATGCTCCCTCAAGAAAAAGCTTGGGTAAACTTTGCGGCAAATATAGAAATTGCTTTATCAAGCAATCTCTTCATTTTCCACTTTATTCCCCACCCCAAAGGACCAAGACCTTCAAAATTTCCTTAACTGAAAAATGTATTCGCAACTGTCTTAAATTTTAACAGATCTAAAAATTTGTTGAATGGGTTAGGTATAAAGTATCTTGAACAAAAGCAAAGAATCCAAAGAAAGTTTACCAGATTCCTCAGAAATTGAAATGCAATATGCATGCAAATTACTTGAGTAAGTGATATATTTAAGACTGATTTATTTGTTCTTTATGTTCCAATTTGTGCCTGGATCGATAATCCTTTAAAGAAGTATAGGCAAATAGACTTTGCTGTCTCGATCATTACAAAGTGTCATTGCTCACCAATTCCTACACGATAAAATTTTAGACTAGTCTAAATTCAAAGTTGTTGCAGACCACAATTTAGGGGTAGAAAACATTGTGGAAAATGAAGAAATAGCTTGTGACAAGCAATTTCTTCATTTTCCATACTGCTTTCCAAAGCTTTCATATTGAGGTGCGTTTCCAAAGCATCATTGTGTGGGAATGGGTTAATCGATGGTACAACACCAGGGGTTGAAAAATTTCTTCAAACCTACTAGTCCTGTAGGACTAGTAGCTCTGAATTTCTACTCGCCCTTAAGGCAACCCAACTCGCCCTTAAAGATGAAGAAAATTACTACCCAAAAAATGATCGGATGTCCGATGTTCCAGCCATGAGTTTTAAAACAGACGAATTTTACCTAGATCGACGTATTTTCGCTTTGCAATACACATTACAGTATCAATCAAGCGTTTAAAGATACGGAATACTATGCAGGCTAAACTGGAGATCCTGTCTATACATTATCGTGTATTTCGACATGGTCTCCAGTCTACAAATCAAGCGTCTATGAAGATTGATCAACATAAACAGGGAACGGTCTAATTTTACAGCGAATATTATTGTTTCCGATATGAAGTTGTTTGAAATAAATACTTTCTTTTTTGATCCTTTATTTTTTTCCCTCAATCAGCGTGATTCAAGTCCTAAATTTGCACTTGCCCCATCGGACTAGTTCGACCCCAAATCTACTCGCCCTACGGCATTTTCTACTCGCCAATGCGAGCGGGCGAGTGGATTTTTCAACCCCTGAACACAAAGAAGCTTAACCCTTGTCATGCTGTATATATTACCTTACTGAATTGCTGTAAAATCAAAGGGCTTAAAGTTCTGAAAGAACTGGTGGTTCAAAAATCAATATTTCTTGTAGAAATCAATTTTTTAAACAAATCTTGCAGGAAAAGTACAAGCAGGAGGTGAAGATCAATTACAGACTGCACTTTTTATGTGCATGCTGATCTTGGTCTACAGCTCCTGCCAAAACCGGAATATTCCAGGTTCAGCATTACAAGGGTTAAATTTACAGCTGCTTTCTTGTTGTCCTAAATTTTAAGAGACGGCACCATATAGCTCACACAAAACTATTCATAGTGCAAGTGATTGAATCTATAATGCACTTGCAGAACCATAGAACTTGATAATTATCCTGTTATCCCATTCCTACATCGTGACACTTTGTGATGCCCCTCAAGAAAAATATTTGGGAAAATATTGTGTAAAATGAAGAAATTGCTTGTTACAAGCAATTTCTTCTTTTTACACAATGTTTTCTATCCAGAAAGTTGGAAAGATCTAAAAACTCAAGCTTTAAATTGTCGTCTGCAACTCCTTTCAATTTGGACCAGTCTAAAATTTTGTAGCTTAGTAATTGTTTAAGGCTGTCAATCAAAGAATCTTAGTCTAAACTTCCTGTGTGTACCTTTTAAGCCAAAATTGTTTACAAAATCAGTTTTCAAATGAAATATTGACCAGAAACTAGTGCTTCCAGGGATCTCAGTCGTTTGTTTTTAATTCAGTTCTAAACAGATTTTTTTATTCAGCATTACAAGGGTTAATATTGAAGAGGAGCTTCCTGTTGTAGTCAGTGGGCAACTGGGCGTGGCCTACAGAGTCAGTGATCTGTCAATGGAGATGTGCTCATGTGTGAAAAAAAAAATGATGCGAATGAAATTACTGTTTATTTCTTAGTCAGCCATGTAGCTATTGTTGTAAACAGTTTTAACTGTCATGCTGAACCCTGAATATTCCTGCTTTAGCAGGAGATATAGACAAAGATCTGAGCTTGCACGTATTTTTCAAAATAATCATTAACCTAAAATTAGTGCATTCAGTGCTGTCATCCCTTTGATTTGACTGCAGTTCTGTAGAGAATTTTTTATTTAGTATGACAAGGGTTAATGGTATAGATAAATTACTGTTATGATATTGAAAATGTGTTTCAGACTCTGCGATATCAAAATAATCGCTGTCAGTGTAGTTGGTAGCGCATCAGACTCCCAATCTTTAATCATGGGGTATCATGGGTTTGATCCCCGGCAGCATCACTTATCCTTTCCTAAATTTGTCTCTCACCAGTGGGTAAACCTAAGTGGGCTAGGAAACTCGGGGTGTAATGGTACTTGCGCTAGATATAACCAGGAATCCATTGTTAGGTGCTCCAGCCAGCACAATATAACTGAAAAAATGTTAAAAGTGGCATTTAACCCCATTTAAATAAACAAATCGATATCAAATAGATGTAAGAACATTGGGTCATTTTAATTCCCTCTGGCAGCCAGGGGACTTTTATCATAGTGTCTGTTGTGCGTTAGTCTGTCTACAAGCTTGTGTCTTCGCAAACCTTTTATTTAATCCATTGCTAGACGACAAATTTAGGACTGGTCTAAACTCTCACAAGCTGCAGATGAGATTTTAGATTGATCAAATTTCAAAATCTATGTAGTCTTTTTTGGTAGAAAAATTATGGAAAATGAAGTAATTGCAACAATGTCCTCCCAATCCTCTTTTCATGAGGGGTGTCAAAAAGTGGGCTTGTGTGGGAATGACTAAATTCCAAGTTCATTTAAATTGCTTATTGCTCGTCATTCCTTCTTACAGTAGCTTCCAGGTGACTTTATGATGTTATTTATCATGCTAATTTAGTGTCTGTAAGTTCTCAGTCTTGCCCCCAAGCAAATTTTAATGGGCCATTAAAAGTTTAATCTCAACAAAATTTATACCACATTAAACAACTTTGAATAGAAATAAGAGTTAATTGATTTTTAAACTCTTGTCATGCTGAAACCAGGTTATTCTTACTTTGGCAGGACATATATACAAAGATCAGCCTGCACATATGTGCAGTCTGACCTTAGTATATACCACCTGTTTGTCCCTTTCAAGCTAGAATTGTTTATCAAATCAATTGTCAAAAGAAATACTGATCCACAATTGGAGTCAACAGTGTTTTCAGTCCTTTGATTTTGATGTAAATTGTTAACAAAGTTTAGTACAGTACTTCTTTATAGATGATCTAGAACAGAATCCATTGAAACAACTGATGGATTGCTAGCCCTGCCAACTTATTCCCACAGGAAGTTCAAAATAGATATTAAACTCCTTCTCAAACAATCCTGCTTTAACCCATTCCAACACAGCAAAATTTTAGACTGGTCCAAATTGAAAGAAGCTGCAGACGACAATTTCAAGTTGATTGAATTTTAATTTTTTTCGTCTTTTGGGATAGAAAACATTGTGGATAATGAAGAAATTGCTTGATACAAGCAATTTCTTCATTTTCCAAAATGTTTTCCAAAGCTTTTTTCTTGAGGGGCGTAAAGAGGAGGGATTGAGTTGGAATGGGTTAACATCCCCCCTCAATAAATCAAGTACTGAAAGTACTGTAAGCTAGCAAAGCATAGTTTTGTCAAGCAATCTTCTTCTGCCAAAGGTTATCAGGGTAAATAGACGAGGTTATAGTAACCCAGAAGTTAACCCATTTAAACAACAGGATAAAATCTTTGACTGGTTCAGATTGAAAAAAGTTGCAGACGACAAATTCAAATTGTTTGAATTAAGAAAATCTTTGCTGTGTAGGGTAGAAAACAATGTGGACATTGTCTACAATATTTTCAACAGCTTTTTCTTGAGATGCTGAAAAAGTGGAATTGAGTGGGAATGGGTTAAATAGCATGTTTTACTCTACAACTTGAATAGAGTTTGCAATATTCCTGAAATACATAAGAACTACGTTTTATGGCCTAGGCATTCAATGTACTTAGTGGTTAAGCCTCTAGTGGCAGTTTGCACTCGTTGAACTTTGGGAAGACCTCAAAAATTTGTCTTTTAACTTTAGCTATCATAGCTGACACTTTGCTAGCTAAAGATGCTTAGGAAAGCATTGAACATGAAGAATTTACTTGTATCAAGCAATTTCTTCATTATCCACAATGTTTTCTGCCTGAAAAGAAAAATAATTTAAAATTTCTTTGATAAAGAAGGTTACTCTCGCCAAGAGTAGGCCAATGGACACTGTATGAGATTTTGATGTTTTGTTGAATATAACTGTGGGCTCGATTTTGTAATCTACATTTAGGCTGGCATTGATCCACATGAACTGTGAAGTCCTGTATTCGTGAGGGTTGTTGGTCACTCGATGACATAAAAAGCACAGCTTTCCTTGTATTTGAAATCTGTTTATGACACTAGGAAAGCTATTTGTCATATGTTTAAATACTTCCTGGAATTGTAACTAATTTCTTAACCCATGTCATGCTGAACCTGGAATATTCCTGTTTGGGCAGGATACGTAGACAAAGTTCAGTCTGCACATATGCCCAGCCTGCTCTTGGTCTACACAACCTGGTTAAGTTTTCTCTAAAATGATTTTTAAAAGAATTATTGACTTAAAACTGGCTGTTTCAGTGCTTTCAGGCCTTTGATTTTTATACATGACAAGGGTTGAAATGGTTCTAGAGTTATGGTCCAGACAAATTCAACACATGCGCTAACAACAGCTTGCTAAAGTAATATTTATGTTTTGCTCATTGCCATCAGGATGCATGAAAGTTATCTTCACAATATGTTCTTCATTGAAAACTGATTGGCAACATTTGTTTGTCTATGATCAGGTTGTCAACCCATTACATCACAAGAAAATATTAGACTGGTCCAAATTGAAAGGAGTTGCAGACAACAATTTAAAGTTGTCACAAGCAATTTCTTCATTTTCCACAATGTTTTCCCAATTTTTTTCTTGAGGGGCGTTTAAAGCATCACTGTGCGGGAATGGGTTAATCTAACATATTGATGACCAGGCCAAGACACTCCCCCCCCCCCCCAAAAAAAAAAAGAAAAAAAAAAAAAACATTGATAGAATGGGTCTAAATGTTTGGTTTCAACACAACCCACTAAATTCAACTTGTGGGTAATTCATTGAAATTTTCTCCATTTACGGAGGATTTTATGTATCCAGCTGCTGTTTTTTACTGTCAATTTATACATACATACATTCATTCTGTTGATTTCCCAATAGAATGCAGGGAGGCTGGGAGAGTTTTTATGCATGTTTTATATTTCTGGTATCATGTAATTAATGGATAATTAAAATGACAACGCCAGGCCATTATCGATGTATATTGCACAGATTCAGGCAAAATCCTCATTCAGTCCAATAGCCTTGGGATTGTAACTCATCGATAGTTGTCTACATGCATAGAAAAATAGTTTCTTGAAAAGGTTGAATTCTGATTTCATTGAAAGGGATCAAGTAAAAAATTGTATACGTAGTAAAATCCCTCTAATACGACCTCTTGTTGATAGTTGATACTGAATTTAGAGGTCGTAATTCGGAGAAGCGGTGTGCCCGTTTTAGAGGGGTGGAGGGGTGGTCATAAGGAGGGGTTTTACTGTATATCCTTATACTGTTTATATGGATCCATCATTTCACAGCTTAGTTAGCTCCACTGGCTTAAAGTCGGAGAAAGCTATTGTCATGGCATTGTGTCTGTCATGCATTCCATCCATAAACTTTTACTTTAAAAATCTTCTTCTCAGAAAGCACTGAAGAGAATTCAACTAAATTTCACAGAGAATTCTGATTTGATAAAAAAAAACGTGGCTTAAATGGGCAGTGTTGATTTTCATATGATGGTGAAAGCTTTAAAAATCTTCTTCTCAGAAACCAGTTTATAGATTTCAACCAAACTCAACAGGAATGATCCTTGGGTGACCCTTTATCAGAATTTTGATCTGATTATAAACATGGCTTTAATCTTCTTCTCAGAAACAATTTCTTCATTTTACGCAATATTTTCCCAACTGTTTTCCTTGAGAGACGTCAAAAATTGCCATAATGTGAGCACTGAAGAGAATTCAACTAAATTTCACTGAAATGATCCTTTGGTGACCATTTATCAGATTCCTTCAAAGAATTCTGATTGTATAAAAAAGAAATATGGCTTAAATGGGCAGGGCTAATTTTCATATAATGGTGAAAGCTTTAAAAATCTTCTTCTCAGACACCAGTTGATAGATTTCAACCAAACTCTACAGGAATGATCCTTGGGTGACCCTTTATCAGATTCCTTCAAAGAATTCTGATTGGATAAAAAAAAACATGGCTTAAAAAAAGGCGGGGCTAATTTTCATAATAATGGTGAAAGCTTTAAAAATCTTCTCAGACACCAGTTGATAGATTTCAACCAAACTCTACAGGAATGATCCTTGGGTGACCCTTTATCAGATTCCTTCAAAGAATTTTGATCTGATTATAAAGATGGCTTTAATGAATCTTCTTCTCAGAAACAATTTCTTCATTTTACACAATGTTTTCCCAACTGTTTTTCTTGAGAGGTGTCAAAAATTGCCATAGTGTGGGAATGGGTTAACACCAAGTCTCTGAATTCAAGTCAGAAATGAAAAATGGATCAGGAGAATTTGCATCAATTTCTTCAAGTTCTACTTTATCATACTGGCTAAAGAATTGTTGCCATCGAAGTCCATCAATATGGAGTTCCAGAGATTTTCATTGGACAAATGACAATCCAATAAACTGATTGATTTTCCCATTCTTGTAAATATTGGGAAGTAATCATATTTTGTCAAAAAAGAGAATTCTTCCAGATTTTTCATCATTAACTGGTTTCCATGATAACTTATCCAGAAAATCGGATATTCAGAGAACCAGTAAAGACAAATTGGGAGTTTACTTCGTTTTGATCAATCATCGGCCATTATTGACCAACATGACCCCGAAATATCTAACTATAGACTTCATCATCTTCTTCATTGAGTGTTGGAGTCCTATTTACAGATCTGAACTCTTTAGTATATACAGTTCGGTCTCCATTTAGCTCATTACCACATGAGAAAATTTTAGAGTGGTTCAAGTAGTTGCAGTTCAGAAATTGAAATGCAATATGCATGCAAATTATATTTAAGACTGATTTATTTCTTCTTTTTTTTTTCCAATTTGTGCCTGGATCCTGTGTTCTTTAACCCATTCCCACACAGTCTTTAGGACGCCCCTTCAGATTAACAACTGGGAAACATTGCATGAAATGAAGAAATTGCTTGTAACACAATTTCTTCCAAGAAGGTTGAAAAATCTAAAATTTCATAACCTTTTAATTGTTGTCTGCAACTCCTTTCAATCTGGACCAGTCTAAAATTTTCTCATGTGGGAATGGGTTTAAGATTAGTACAGACAAATAAACAAATCATTAAAAAGTGTCATTGTTCACCCATTCCTACACAATAATATTTTAGGCTAGTCGAAATGCAAATGTGTTGCAGACAACAATTTCAAGTTGATGGAAGAAAAGTTTATGGTAAGAAAACATTGAGGATAATGAAGAAATTGCTTGTTACAAGCTATGCCTTCATTGTTGAAAATTTTTCCACCAAGTTTTATTTTTGTTACGGGTAAAATAGCGGGAATGTGTGGGGATGGGTTAAAAGTTAGAAGTTTATTTTTATAAGCCTGATTTTTCATTAGCTGCAAAACAGACCTTTATGTATTCATTATAACAGGGGCTGCGAAACATCTCACCATTGTTAACCTATTTATTTTGCAAAACTTTAGACCTGTGCAAATTCAACAGTAGGGTAGAAAATATTGTAGGAAAAGAAGAAATTTCTTAATTTTCTACAATGTTTTCTCAACTATAAATCACACGGGACTTAACACCTTGGGGATTGGAAAAGAAAGGATTAACTCTTTCCTGTACAATCCCTTGTTTTTAAGTCCCTTTGATTTCATACTTAAGAAAATATTGTGGGAAAAGAAGAAATTGCTTGTTACAAGCAATTTCTTCTTTTGCCACAATTTTTTCTAACCATTGGTATGGTTACTTTTTCAAATCAAACCCACTTTTAATTGTCATCTGCAACTTCTTTCAAATTGGACTATTCTAAAATTCTGCAAAACAGGAAAGGGTTAACCAGTAAAATTTGAAAAGTATCTCTAGCTTGACTTTAGCAGATCACAAATTGTTGAGATTATCATCTGCGTGTTATCCCATAATTCTTGGCAATTAATGGATTATGACTGTCAACAGAAATCAAAGTGCTGTAAGTACTGTAATCAGTTGTCACTGAAAAGTTGGACAGACAGTTGCATTTGACTTTGAAATCAGAGTAAAATATAAAAGATTAAAACATATGAAAAACAAATTATGAGGGATGAAAGTACAGTGCATCTTAAACAATAGACGGATCCAAACCAGGTCCGCTTGCATGGTGAGCATGTAAGCTTACCATTTGAGCCAAGAGGGCATGTGTAAGATATGCGATAAAGATAACACTAATGAGAGAACTCTTGTCATATGACTCATTTTTTTTACAGTGTTTTACTAACTTTATGAAATATGTTAGATAGAAAAAGGGCAGTAAAGATAAAAAAAAATGTGCCATACAGACAATAAATCTGGTTTCAGACATCAAACTCACGTTATATAATACTCTCTATGTCAAATATGCTGCCGAATGAATAATCTGAGGCTCATATAATCATGTCGATATTTTAATATTCGATAGCGAAGATGGTAGATGGCTGAAGTAAATCACTTCAACAAATGGATTGCTCTTGTCAACTGGCCCTCCTTGTATTAGCTATTTAACTGGAGTGATGTCAAATCTTAGAATGTGGTAAAAATTTGTTATGTCCACTTTTGGAAATATACTTAACCAATTACAAGATAATTTTCCTAGACTGGTCCAAATTAGAAGAAATTACAGATAAGAATTTTTAGTTGATGAAATTTTAGAAAAATCTTGGTCTTTTTGGCAAGAGAGATTGTGGATAATGAAGAATTTGCTTGATAAAAGTAATTTCTTCCTTTTCCACAATGTTTTCCAAAGCAGTTTTTCTTTAGGATATATTAAAAAGCATCATTGTGAGGGAATGGGTTGAAGACTAGTTTCTGCTTTATTTCTTTCGACTAAGTACAACACAATTCAAACTGCTCTAATTTTTAAGAAATTGCAGAAAAGAAAATTTTGTTTCAATATAAAAAATGTAATTATAAGATGTCATGAGAAAAGGAGATATTGCTCGTAAAAAGCTTTCAATACTTGCATCTTTGGTGTGTCAAAATATGGGATTGTGTTGTAATGGGCTTAACCCATTCCCTCACAGTGACGCTTTTGGACGCCCCAAAGAAAAAAAATAATTTGGAAAACATTATGAAAAATGAAGAAATTTAACACAATTTTTTCTACCAAGAAAGTTGAAATAATCTGAAATTTCATAAATTTTTAATTGTCTGCTATAACTCCTTTCAATTTGGACCAGTCTAAAATTTTGCCAATGGTAATTGGTTAATAGACGAAGCACACTTGACACTATACAAAATAATCAAAGTACTGAAAAGTACTGTAAACTAGCAAAGCATTGATCTCTTCAGTAAACTTCTTTGTCAAACATTATCATGATGAAGAAATGAGGTTAAACTAACCAAGGAGTTAACTCATTCCCACATGATCCCTCCTTTTTACACCCCTTAAGAAAATAGTTGTTACAAGCAATTTCTTCATTTTCAACATTGTTTTCTACCTAAAGAGAAATATATTTTATAATTTCAACAATTTGAAATTGTTGTCTACAACTTCTGTGAAGACTCTGATCAGGGTAATTTTTAACATGATGTATTTAAGCGTAAAATACCTAGGAGATGAACTTGCAGGCAGAATTTGCAATATTCCTTTAATACATAAGAGCCGCCGTCATAGCGAAGTTGGTAGCACGTCCAACTGTCAATCTAGAGGTCCCGGGTTCCATCCCCGACGGCGGCACTCATCCTTTCCGACTATTTGTCTCTCACCAATGGGTTAATAATCGTAGACCTATGTGAGATAGTAGCTGGAGGCTAGGAAGGGATGTAATGGTGGTACTGGTGTGAGAAATACCAGGATTCCATTTTTAGGTGCTCCAGCCGCCGCGATATAACTGAAAGATTGTTGAAAGCGGCGTAAAACCCCATTCAAACAAACAAATAATACATAAGAAGTATTTTTTATGGTGTAGGCATTTAACAGATTTAGTGGTTAGCCTCCAGTGGAAGTTTGAACTTGTTGAACTTTTTGAGACAACCTCAAAATTTTGTCTGTTAAGCTATCAAAGCTTACGCTTTGCTAGGTAAAAACAAAAGGAAGATTTTATTTGTACCTTTTCAGAGCATCAAACTCTTCAATAATGGGATTTCATGGGTTCGATCCCCGGCGGCCGCACATATCCTTTCCGACATTAATTTTGTCTCTCACCAATGCGTGGATAATCATAAAACTTAGTGGATCAATAGCAGCTAGAGGCTAGGAAAGGATGTAATGGTAGTACTTGTGTGATAAATACCAGGAATCCATTGTTAGGTGCTCCAGCTTCTGCAATATGACTGAATTACTTAAACCCAATTCAATCAATCAATCAAATAATTCTTTGTTATCCTCTTATTTCATAACTATTTCAACTTAACTAATAAAAAAAGGCCATTTCAAACTTTTCTTTGACATTTGCCTATAAGTTAATAGGTACAAAAAGCCGTAAGTCATGTAACTGTAGTGTTGTTAGAGTTAGTCCATTCCAACACAATCCCTACTTTTTAAGCCTGTCAAGAAAATAGTTTCATAAAAAAATGTGGAAAATGAAAAAAATTGCTAGTTTCTACCCAGACCAACAGATATTTTAAAAATTTCAATAATTTAAAATTGTCTTCTGCAACTTCTTTCATTTTGGACCAGTCTAAAATTCCACAATGTGGGAATAGGCTAAGGGTAAATAAGTAATGGATTTGGCTTAGAGACAATATTAGTGTTGAAAAATTAAAGCTTCTTCACCCATTGTGGCTGGTAATTAGTTTTTGAGACTAATTATGGAATTTGGCAAGGAAATATTAGACCCTAAGCTTCCTATAACTCATACACAGAAGACATGATGAGGATTTACCCTTTCCCACACAACAAAATTTTAGACTGGTCCAAATTGAAAGAAGCTGCAGAAGACAATTTCAAGTTGACTTAATTTTCGATTTTTTTGTCTTTTTGGACAGAGAACATTGTGGATAATGAAGAAATTGCTTGATACAAGCAATTTCTTCATTTTTCACAACGTTTTTCAAAGCTTTTTTTTTGGGGGTGTACAAAGGAGGGATTGAGTGGGTATGATTTAACCCATTACCACACAATGATGCTTTATGACAGAAAAAGACTTTGGAAAACATTGTGGATTCTGAAGAAATTTCTTCATTATCCACAATGTATTCTGCCCAAATAGGCAAGGATTTGGAAATTTTATCAACTTTAAATTTTTGTCTGCAACTGCTGTTACATAATAATATATTATGTAATGTTATAGATAATGTTCATCTAAAGTTTATTTTTTTAAAAGACTTCAAGATTAGAAGAATGGATTAAGAAATAGGACTTGCAAAACCTTGTTTGTTTGTCAATATATAGGTAGATTGTCCATTGCTACATTTCTTTTATGGTGTATGCCATTTCACAATAGCAGCGTTCATCTAACCTGTTACTAGACAACAAAATTTTAGACTGGTCAAAATTAAAAAGAGCTGCAGAAGACAATTTCAAGTTTATGAAACTTAAGATTTTTTCTACTTTCCATGTAGAAAACATTGTGTAATTGAAGAAATTTCTTGTAACATTTTCTTCATTTTTGCACAATGTTTTCCCATTGTTTTTCTTGAGCGGCGTCTAAATGCGTCACTGTGTGGTAATGGATTCAGAGATTTGTTACTAATATTAGAAATAACCAAAGTGCATGTGCGCCTTGCATTTCGAACAGTAGGACAAAAAAAGAAAGATTAGTATGATAGGTATTAACACTCTGGGCAAAAATTCTATTTCAAATAAATAATTTAATCTTAAGTTTCGTCTATCAAAAACGGGCGTTCAGATTGGCCAAAAAAATTATTCATAACTCCATGAACAAAATTTTGAGCACGCAGTCATTTTGTATGCTTCCGCAAAAAATAGTCCTATACAAAAAGGAATCAAAATTTGTAAAGTTGTTGATATTTTCGCTCAGTGCTATTAAATTATAAGAAATGAAGAGAAAAGTTTTTGTTTTCGCATATTCATACAGTGTGATTGGTTTTTCGGTTCATACCTCCATGAAAACAAAAAATTTCTCTTTATCTCTTAATTGAAAAAGGAATCAATTTGCTTCTGTTGATTATGTTCAAGCAAAAGTTATTTTCAAGATAGAGTTTATATATAAACATGTGACTAGCAAATGGGGAGTTTAAAGCTGATTTTGGAAGACAGATTGGTACATTTTGTCATGGGAAAAAAAAGAGTAACAAAGTAGATATATATATATGAAGCAGGCTCTATGGTGGAATTAATAGTTAATCAAAGTAAATCTGAAAAAATATTACCTTAGACATGGCCCTTAAGACTGTTTCTCATGTGGTTTGATCTGTTTTTCAAAATATTATCTGGCATTTCCCTTTTATGTATCTAGAAAATTCAAATGAATGATTCGTAAAAGGTAGAGCTAAGTCACATTAAATTCATTCCTATCTCATTGACAACAAATGTTCTCAATACACTGGTTGTTCATTTCTGATATCTGGTAATAGAGTCAAATAAAAGACATATAATGCATTCTTATAATTTTAAAATGGTAAGTGAAACAGCCTTCATATATCAAATTTCACACATTGGTTTTAACCCTTGTCATGCCTATCCCGGAATATTCCTGCTTTGACAATGGCTTTGACATTGTGTATAGGTGTATAGACTAAGATTAGCCTTATCTTAGTCTATACTACCTGCCTTTTCTTTTAGTATTGAGGAACTATTTTAACACAAATTAGATCTAGATTTTATAAAGAATTGAAATTATGTGACGAAAGGGAAATTATTCAGCAGGACTAGGGTTAACCTATTTCCAAACAACAACATTTTAGACTGATCCAAGTTGAAAGAGGTTAGAGAGACAACAAAACAAATTTTGTTTGAATAAAACAATAATGCAAATATGAGGTAGAAAACACTGTGTAAAAAGAGGAAATTGCTTGTAACCAGAAAAGAAGAAATTGCTTGTAACCAGTTTAACAGTTTCATACAATGATAATTGATTACAGTTTTATTTGATCAAATTATCCAGGATAGACTGGAATGGGAACACAATAAAATGGTCAGTTTTGACTGGTATACACTGTACGTTTTGTTTCAAAAAGTAAAACGTGCAAAGTGACGGCTGAATAAAATGATTCACAAAAAAATTATCTTTTAAATGACTCTTGCTTTGGAGGCATAAGTACGTGATGTAGACTAAGATCAAACCACATATATGTGCAGGTTGATCCTTGTCTTTACCTGCTGCCAAAATATAGGAATATTCTAGGATCAGAATGATAATGGTTAATATAGCTCCAAGGTTTCCAAGGTTTCTGTTATATTGATTTTCTAAGGTATTAAAGTTTTTGACCAAAATTATGTTAAGAAGCATGAATGAAATGTCCAAGGTAATGATTTACAAGCAATGTATCTTTCCAAGGAAATATTCACATCATACTTGGGTAACCAAGGCCAGCCAGTATATACCTTTCAGCCCATTAACCCATAACCAAATTTTGGACTTTTCAAAATTGAAAGAAGTTACAAATAACATTTTTTCCTTTTTCATTGATTTTCTAAGGTATTCAAGTTTTTGACCCTAATTATGTTAGGAAGCATGAATGAAATGTCCAAGGTAATGATTTACAAGCAATGTGTCTTTCCAAGGAAATATTCACATCATACTTGGGTAACCAAGGACAGCCAGTATATACCTTTCAACCCATTAACCCATAACCAAATTTTGGACTTTTCAAAATTGAAAGAAGTTACAAATGACATTTAACACATAGGGTAGAAAAACAGTGTTAGCAGTTTCTTCTTTTTGTGCCCCAGCATGGATAAGATCAAGAGCATATTGTTTTACCAATGTCTGTCTGTCCATCTGTCTGCAAACTGTAAACTTAATGCAATAACTAGCATTTTCCTCTAATTCAAAGGATATTGCAGATAAATGATTCATATCTGGGATAAACGTTCCTTGCATTGATAGGCAAAAGTTTGTTGTAAGATCAGGATTATCTATCAAGGTCAATATCACTTACCAAGGTCACAAGTTTTGTAGACTAAATGCAAAAAACTAAAGATACTGCTGTGCTTAGTCCGATACTGCTGTGTTTAGTCTGGTACTTCTGTATATTGTCTGATACTTCTATATTTAATCTGATAATGTTGTTTTTAGTCTGATACTTCTGTATTTTGTCTGATACATCTATATTTAATTGGATACTTCTGTATTTAGTCTGATACTACTGTATTTAGTCTGATTCTTCTATATTTAATCTGATGCTGCTGTATTTTGTCTGATACTGCCGTATTCAGTCTGATACTGCTGTATTTAATCACTGGTACTTCTATATTTAGTCTGATACTGCTGTATTTTGTCTGATACTTTTGTATTTAGAAGAATACTTTTATATGTAGTCTGATTCTTTTTATTTAGTCTGATATTTTTGTACTTCTATTTTATGCTCTCCGAAGGGAAAGCATATAGCCGCTGCTTTGTCCATCCGTCGTTCCGTCCATCAGGAGCGGTTTCTCCATAACCCTTGGACCAAATCAAGTGAGACTTACCATGTGATCTCCCTATGATATAATGCCAATGTTTTTTTCCTGGTATTTGGAATTGATGCCTCGTTAAGGAAAAGGTAAAATATAGTTTTTCTCAAATTTCTCCTAGTCTAATGGTCAGAATTAAATGAAATTTCATATTTGAGTTGCAAATCAGATGCCCTTGACCATAAACTATTTGAAATAAGCGGAACTAAGATGTGTCATGGAAAAAGGGAGCTAAATTTTTGTTGGCTTTACATTAGTTCTGCATTTCTCCACAACAAACTTACATTGGCCATAACTTTTGATTAATAAGAGATAAAACCTTCATATTTCACTGTGCATAAAAATGCTTATGACATGACCTTTCTGTTGGTGATTAGTTCAAGGTCATCTGTCAAGGTCAAGGTCAAAATTTCAAAAATCTTAATTTTAACATTGTCCATAAGTTTACAATGGTAAGTGATATAGCCTTCATATTTCACATATGCATTGCTTATGACATGACCTTTCTTTTGGTATTAAGTTCAAGGTCATCTGTCAAGGTCAACTTCATTTCTCAAGACCAAATTAAAAAAAAAATAACCCTAACATTGCCCAAAATAAAACAATGGTAAGTGATATAGCCTTCATATTTTACATACGCATTGCTTATGACATGACCTTTCTGTTGGTACTAAGTTCAAGGTCATTGGCCAAAAGAAAGGTCATTTCTCAAGGTCAAAATTTTGAAAAAATTAACTTCAACTTTGTCCATAATTTTAAAATGGTAAATGAAACAGCTTTCATATATCAAATGTTTATTACTTGTGACAAGACTTTTCAGCAGATACCAAAATCAAGATCATTGGTCAAGGTCAAATTGTCAAGGTCATTAATTTTCAAATATACCTCCTTTACCAATTGTCAAAATTTCTTGTTACTTTACATAAATGTTGTTTATTAAGTGCTCTATGTAATGTTTATTTCATTCTATTTACTCAGGGAATCTTACCATGCTTAAAGGAGGCTTAATGCTATGTAGCTTTACATATTTCCTACTCTAAAATAAATTAGTCTATTGTTTCTGTAAGACTACTGAAATTAGAGTCTTCAATTTTTGTATGTAGACATTTTTCAATGATAACTTTGATGGTCAAGGCAAAATATTTAACCCTTTACAATATAATGACATTGAATATTACTAGAATCAGGCCTGTGAAGCGAAACAGATTCCTTCAATAATGGTCAAAATTCCAAATTTCTTGTGAACTGAACTCTCAAACTATAGTAGCATAAGAAGTTTTTTGTCCAATAATGGCATACAGTTTTGTGGCAAAGCCTTATTTGGGGAGCATAATCCGTCTCTGACGGCTCTTGTATTTAGTCTGATACTTTTGTACTTAGTCTGATAATGATGTATTTAGTCTAAATGCTGTTAAAGTCCATACAGTAAAACAAGACAAATAGTTTGAGTATGCAGATTCTAGTGAGGAGGGCATGATTTACTGCAATGTGTTAATTGGTATACAGTGATTACTGTGAGAAGCTGGCGCAATAAATTAGTCGTAATTGAGGTGGGCAATGAGCTCTTATTATGCTGTTGTTACCATTTGACTTCATTATAATGGCAGACAAAGTGCATAGGTTTTCTACATCCAATATTTCTCTTCTAAACAACATCATGGAGTACATGTATATTTTAATTTGTGTTATTCCTTCTCAATAATTCAAGCACTACAGTGTATTCATTCTCTCACCATAAAGCCTCAAATGATATGTATATCCTGTCACTCAGTATTTATACACCGCTGAAGATGGTTGATCATTGGTATCATCTTCTCCATCTTTCAGTCCATATGTCAGTCCTAATATCCATTTGTCTGTCTGTCCACTTTTTAGCTCACCTGAGCACAAAGTGCGAGGTGAGCTATTGTGATCGGTCGTTGTCTGTCGTCCGTCTGTCCGTCTGTCCATCTGTCTGTCCGTCTGTCCGTCTGTCCGTCCGTCCACAATTTCTTTAAAAATCTTCTCCTCCTAAACCAGTAGGCCAATCAAGCTTAAACTTTGCAGGGATGTTCCTTGGGTGAAGTTCTACAAAAGTTGTTAAAAGAATTTAATTTCGTTAAAAACTCTGGTTGCCGCGGCATGTGAAAATGGGAAATTTTAGTAAATCTGTAAAAATCTTAAAAAATCTTCTCCTCCTAAACCAGTAGGCCAATCAAGCTGAAACTTTGCAGAGATGTTCTTTGGGTGAAGTTCTACAAAATTTGTTAAAAGAATTAAATTCTGTCAAAAACTTTGGTTACCGCGGCATGTGAAAATGGGAATCTTAAATAAATCTGTAAAAATCTTCTCCTCCTAAACCTGTAGGCCAATCAAGCTGAAACTTTGCAGGGATGTTCCTTGGGTGAAGTTCTACAAAAGTTGTTAAAAGAATTTAATTCCGTGAAAAACTCTGGTTGCTGCGGCATGTGAAAATGGGAATCAATAGTAAATCTGTAAAAATCTTTAAAAATTTTCTCCTCCTAAACCAATAGGCCAATCAAGCTGAAATTTTGCAGAGATGTTCCTTGGGTGAAGTTCTACAAAAGTTGTTAAAAGAATTTAATTCTGTCAAAAACTTTGGTTGCCACGGCATGTGAAAATGGGAATCTAAAGTAAATCTGTAAAAATCTTTAAAAATTTTCTCCTCCTAATCCAGTAGGCCAATCAAGCTGAAACTTTGCAGGGATGTTCCTTGGGTGAAGTTCTACAAAAGTTGTTAAAAGAATTTAATTTCGTCAAAAACTCTGGTTCCCGCGGCATGTGAAAATGGGAATCTTTAGTAAATCTGTAAAAATCTTTAAAAAATTTCTCCTCCTAAACCAGTAGGCCAATCAATCTAAAACTTTGCAGGGATGTTTTCTAGGTGAAGCTCTTCAAAAGTTGTTAAAAGAATTTAATTCCGTTAACTCTTGTAACTGCGGCATATGAATTTGGAAATTTTAGAAAATCTTTGTTGTATTTTTTTTAACAGACTACAAGGCCAAAGGCATTTATATTCTATAGAGCTTAATCATATTGTTCTCAACCAAGTTTTTTTTAAATATTTAATCTCTGGGGTCAAAACTTGCCCCACCCCTGAGGTCCGAAGTTTGGAAAATGCTTAATTAGAGCAATTTCAAAAGACTTCTCCTCTTAAACTATAAGGTCTAGGATATTCATATTTGGTATGGGGCATAACTAGATGGTTTTGTACCATATCATTAAAAGTTGTCTTCTTCAGGTCAAAAAAAGCTCTGCACTAGGGGTCCAAAATTTGGAAAAATGCAAAATTTGAATATGTTAGAAAAAAATTATTCATTTTAAGGAGGAGGGCATTTATATTTTGAGTGTAGCATAGCCTGGCTGTTATCTATCTGTTTTGATCAAATTATGCTTGTAGGTTAATAAACACCCCTTCCCTGGGTGTCCAAAGTTAGTAAAAATGCTCAATTAGACCATGTTCAATAGTCTTTTCCTCCCAATCTAAAAAGTCTAAGGCATTCATATTTTGTATATAGCATATCCAGATGGTTCCCTACCATGTTAGCTAAAATCTTAGCCCTGGGATAAAACATGGCACTGCCCAAGACGTCAAAGATTTTTGAAAACGCCCAATTAGAGCAACATCAAAAGTCTTCTCCTTCTAAAAAATAAGGTGAAGGGCATACATATTTGGTATGTAGCATGACTAAATAATTTTGTACTACGTAACAGGAAAATATGCTCTTAGGATAAAAAATGTCTCTGTTCCTGGGGTTGAAAATTGTGTAAATTGCATTGAAAGAATTCTTCTTCTTAAATATAGGTTCCAGAGCATTTACATTAAAAACAAAGGATAACATTATTCTTATCTACTATGTTTATATCCTTTTGACAAACATGGGCCTTCCCAAGGCATCCAAGGATATGAAAAATGCTCAATAAGAGCATGTTCAAATATTTTCCACTCCTCATGTATAAGTTGTAATGCATTCATATTTTGATTTATAGTACATCCAGATTGTTCTCTACCAAGGTTGCTAAAATTACACCCATTGAAGTTGCAGACAGTAATTAGAGTTTGATTGAAATCTAAATACTGTGAATTTCAGGTAGAAAACACTGTGAGAAATGGATAAATTGCTTGTCACTCCCTTTCTCACTTTGTATTTTTCAAACCTGTTTTCCCTGAGGGTGACAAATTCTGGGATAGTTTGGTAATGAATTAAACTATAAAGCCAAAGGCATTCATTATTATTGTAAAGCATTACTGGATTGTTTTGTACAAAGGCCAAAATCTTATATATCTTTTATTTATTTTGCTCAAGTTGTGTCTTTTTTATACTAAAAAGTACTGTAATTTGGAGATGCCTCAGGTGAGCGATTTAGGACCATCATGGTCCTCTTGTTTATTAACACATTTTCTTCTACATTTATTGACCAAAAAATGTGTCTGAAAGGATAAAAAATGATTAACCCATTCCCATGCAATGACACTTTTTGACACCCCTCAAGAAAAATATTTGGGAAAACCTTTTGGAAAATGAAGAAATTGCTTACAATAAGAAAATAGAAGAAAATAACATCCTGAAGATACAGTTTAAACCTTCTAGATTTTTTAATTGCTACCAAAGTGAGCGATCAATAACCACAGTGATTCTCGAAATTGACATGGCTTAAATTGTAGTAAAAAACAGTGAATTTCATATATTTTTATTAGAACACCTTTCTCTCTCGCTCTTTCTTGCCCCCTGCCAATCTGTCACTCTTTCATCCCTTTTGTTTCTCTCAGATAAATAATAAATTCAGTAAACAATCGGGTCAAACCCACATTTCGTCCCAAAGCTAGCAATAACCTTGTTACTATGGCTTTCAAGCTGCATTGAGTATGATTTTTATCAAGATAAAGATGTTATTGATAATTGTAACAAATAGATAACTGTTGTATTTTTCAATAACATTTTTAGCAGTAGGTATTTCAGAATGCAGAAGGCCCTCAGTATATCTGTATTAATTTGTAGATGAAAAATCAATATTTCCTTTATTCTATATCCCCTTTCAAAAAATAGAGGTGTCCGTCTAATAAAACTTAACTCATATATACATTCAATATAACTCAAAGATACAATCATAATGTTTGGTATATATATGTGTATGTACCTGCTGATGCCTGGTTCAAGGCCTTTTTTTAGCCACCATCATAGCGCAGTTGGTAGCGCGTCGGACTGTCAATCAAGAGGTCACGGGTTCAAGAGGTCACGGGTTCAATCCCCGACAGCAGCACTCATCCTTTCCGACTATTTGTCTCTCACCAATGGGTCGATAATTGTAGACCTGTGCAGGATAGCAGCTGGAGGCTAGGAAAGGATGTAATGGTAGTACTGGTGTGAGAAATACCATGATTGCATTGTTAGTTGCTCCAGCCGCCGCGATATAACTGAAAGATTGTTGAAAGCGGCGTAAAACCCCTTTCAAACAAACAAACAAATCAGGGTCTTTTGTTATCGGCTTTAGTTTGTTTGTTTGTATGGGGTTTTATGCCGCTTCCAGCAATTTTTCAGTTATATCGCGATGGCTCGAGCACCTAACAATGGACACACCAGTACTGTCATCACATCCTTTTCTAGCCTTCAGCTAGGTCTACAATTATCGACCCATTGGTGGAAGACAAATAGTCGGAAAGGCTGAGAGCCACCCACGGGATCGAACCCGGGACCTCTAGATTGTCAGTCCGCTGCGCTACCAACTGCACTATGACGGCGGTCGTTATGGGCTTTAGAGTTGTATTGACTCTTACAATATTTTCTTAGAAAATGATACTTTTGGAGCTATCAAATAAACTGTTTATTGTATGCAGGGTCCAAAAAATTCCAAAAATATCACTTGTTCTGCAAGGCAAGTAACATGAAAAATTTACTTGTCCTGCATTGACTATCACTTGTCCTACAATAAGCCTAGGGATCTTAAACAATCACATTTTTGTTAGAATTTATTTTGGCATTCAGCACTTGAAAAATTTTCTAATATCTGATGGCAACATTTTAGAGCGAAGACAGAAAAGTTTTGGACGTCCGACTAACTTTTAATTTCCAGGCCCTGAATACCAGTAAATGATCGGGACAAGTGAAACGATATACTGGTATATATTCAATATCACGGACATTATCCTGTATAATTCAAAGAGCATGATTTTATGGAGCATGATTTTATGAGACATTATGCAAAATGGGTGAAATTTATTGTTACACATGCATGTAAATTTTCTTTATGATCAAATAATTTTACCGCGTTCAGGTGCCGGATCATATCATGCAAAAACGGAAACATTCGAAAAGTTCATGATTGGTCATATATTGTTACGAACTTTTATCTCCAAATTTTCACAAATGCAATTTTTGGGGTCTTCTATCTATATTCATCCTAAATGAATTACTCTGTACATTATTATTCACTCATCCAGGCGGACGACTGCACCAGAATTTTCACTCGTCCTCAAGGATTTCCAACTTGTAAAGGGGATGAGTTGATTCTTTGGACCCTTTGTATTTAAAGATTAATTTGACCATTTTGAGCATGTTACATGTTGCTATAAGAAATTATATCTACTATAAGAATCATATCTATTGTTTTCGTAAATGATGTTGAACAAACTCTAGATGCTGTAACACATGTTGTAGTACTCACAGCAAACGTTGTTCTGATTTTTTTTACCCAATAGAAATATACAATGTCAAATTCTACATTCAGAGAAACAAAAACATTACTCAATTATTCAGTGGTTAGAGCTTACAGTGCCAACAGCACTTTGATTTAAAGATTAGATATACCATAAGGACAAGTCAAGAACAGTAATAATAGTTGTACAGAATTTGTCATCCACATGGTTTTTGCCTGCCTGCGGTGAGCGAGACATAGTTGTCACTAGGACAAGTCAGTGTATGTGCGTTAGTCTGTTAGTCCGTCCGTCCGTCTGTCCTAATTTGTCCAGACAATTACTCCGACATTTATTGATGGATTTCAAAATAATTTGGTACAATTATTCTCAATAATGAGTAGATGTGCCATTTGAAAGAATTTTTTGGATAGTTCTAATGTCAAGGTCACAGCTCAAGGTCAAACACTAAAATTGTGATTGTCAAGAGCACATCTCCTACAATTATGGATGGATTTCAAAATAACATGTCACAATTATTCTCCATTATGAGTAGATGTACCTTTTGAAAGAAATTTTTGGATAGCTTCAAGTTAAAGGTCAAAGCTCAAGGTCAAACACTAAAATTGTGCTTGTCCAGAGCATGATGCCTACTAAACTTTGAGGCTCGACAGCAGTTGTCCTGGGACAACCATCTAGTTATTATCAGGTATTGATGATTGAAGGATCTTGGTTGTCAATCAAATAATTAATCAACAAATCAAATTATTCATTAGACTGGAAGTGAACTATAACATTTATGTGATGCAAATTTGTTGGTTTGGCAACCTAAATGTCATAACTACAGCTTATTTTAGCTGTAGTTACATCCCGTGGATAGCCAACCAACCATTTTTAGCTCCACTGGCAGAAAGCCAGCGAGCTGTTGTCATGGCGTTGTGTCCGTCGTGCGTGGATCCGTAAACTTTTACTTTAAAAATCTTCTCCTAAAAAGTATTGAACAGAATTCAACCAAATTTCACAGAAATGATCCTTTATCAGATTCCTTCAAAGGATTTTGATCAGATGGAAAACATTGCTTAAATGGGCAGGGCTAATTTCCGTATATGGTTAAAGCTTAAAAAATTTTCATCTCAGAAACCAATTGATGGATTTCAACCAAATTTTACAGGAAAGATCCTTGGGTGACCCTCCATCAGATTCCTTCAAAGAATTAAGATTTGATGAAAAATATGGCTTTAACTGCCAGGGCTATTACAATATATGGTGAAAACTTTGAAAATATTCTCAGATACAAATTGATTGATTTCAACCGAATTTCACTGGATTGATCCTTTGGTGACCTTTTATTAAATTCCTTCAAAGAATTTTGATAGGACAGAAAACATGGCTTTTTATGCCCCAGAGAGAAGCTTATAGTTATCGAACTGTCTGTCCGTCCGTATGTCAGTCCATTCATCTGTCCCACTTTCGTGTCCACTCTGTAACTTCTACATGCAGTAGTGGATTTCAATATTACTTTGCACAAATGTTCATCACTATAAGACAACGTGTGGCGAAAAGACCCAGGCTCCTATCTCAAAGACTAAGGTCACAATCTAGGGTTAAAGGGCAAAAATGTGTTTTTTTTGCCATGTCCACTCTGTAACTTCTATAATCATGTACCCAGGTACAAATTTCTTTCATACAAATGTTCACCACCTTCAGATGACGTGTCCCGAAAAAGACCCAGGTTCCTATCTCAAAGGTATGGTCACAGTCGTGGATCAAAGGGCAAAAATCGGCACTTTTTGCCGTGTCCACTCTGTAACTTCTATATTCATGCATGCAGGTACAAATTTCTTTCATACAAATGTTAACCACTTTCAGACAACGTGTCGCGAAAAAGACCTGGGTTCCTATCTCCAAGGTCAAGGTCTCAATCTGGGGTCAAAGGGGAAAAGTAAATTTTCAAGATGTCATGTTTACTAACCATTCTCTCCATTATGTTAGTAGGTTTTAACTTTTTTCATGCTGGATGAAATCCCTTTCATAATTGCATAAAAACAAAAGATTGAAAGCTCTGGAAGAGTAGCTTTTAATATGGAGTAGTCTAAAGTTGTGTTGTCTGGAAATAAATCAACTCGTTTTTTGTTTGAAGATTTTTTCACAATAAAAGAATAACTCATTTAATAATATATGATTTTATTTTTCTATAGGTAAATCCGTATAATGATTAATACTAGAATTGCAAGTGAATTTGACTTTTCGCAAATCGTTTCAAAAGCCACTTGCCAAAAAATACGAGTCAAATTTTCTTGGAAATTCCAGGCATGATTACTTTGTATGTTAATTTGTCCAAATTTTTTAGGGCCAATACTCCTTTATTTATTGATGGATTTCAAAATGGCCTAACATAAAAGTTCTCCATCATGAGCTAATGTGCCATTTGAAACAATTTTTTGCCTCGCATCGAAAGATCGGGGACATATTTTTTTACTGTTGTCTGTCTGTCCGTCTTTCTGTCTGTCGTCTGTCTGTCTGCAAAACTTAACCAAAAAACTTAACATTGCCAATTACTACCAGCCTATTTAAGATACAATACTCGATATTATATCTCCATAATATGCATCTCCTCGTGTCAAGGTCATTTGATAAGGTCAATGTCACATACCAAGGTCAAAGGTTTAGTACTGTTGCGGGGGCATTGTGTTTCACAAACACGTCTTGTTTAGGCATGGAATTATTTCCGTATATAGTGAAAGCTTTGAAAATCTTCTAAGAAACCATTTGATTGATTTAAAGAAAATTTCACCAGAATGATCCTTTGGGGACCCTTCTTAGATTGCTAAAAAGGAATTGATTGGCTGTTAACATTGCTTTAATTGATTGGGATTATTTCTATATATGGTAAACAGTAAAAAGCTACAATCTGCAGGATGGTTTCAATCAAATTTCTCAGGAATGATAAGTAAATTCAGGCCAGTCGAGCGATTCTGGCGCTCAAGCGCCTCTAGTTAGCTAGCGGCAAAAGCCAGCGGGCTATTCACCAGGTAAAGTGCCCATTGTGCGTCCGTCTGTAGGTGTCCGTGCATCTGTAAAAATCTTCTCTGTGCAATAAAATTCGCCAAAAGACTGTTTAATATCTAAGTAAAACTTACCGTCAAAACTCAGGAGGCAGAGTCAGTTATTCTTAAAAACTTTTTGGCTTATCAAACTACATAGAGACACTCAGCTTTAATTATCGGGTAGAGAGGAATGCTGAGTATCGAAGTTACCTGCTTTGATTAGCCTTTAGGTAAATGGGGGCTGTCTGTCAAAGATTTATGGGGTTTCTATAATAAACAGTCTTCAGTGCTAATTGCTTTGCAATGTTGGACTGTTTCCAACATAAAGAGTGCCCAATCCATCTCTGCATTCTTAGTTGGAGATGAAAATTAGATGATAATTTTACCCCCCCCCCCCCCCAAAAAAAAAAAAAAAAAAAAAAATTAAGAAAACCAACCCACAACTCTGTTTGGAGGGGGGGGGGCGAGTTCATACAGTGTGATTAAGTTTTAGGTTCATGCCTAATTGAAAATGAAAAAAGAATCTCTACATTTCTTATAATTTAATGTCATCAAGCATTTTTTACTAGTTTTGAGTAAATATTTGGGGATCTAGTAATTTGTGTGAAAGCATACAAAATAGTTGCATGCTAAAAATTTTGTCCGTGGATGTACGAAAATTTAACCAATTTCCTCAGTGATACTGTGAAAAGCAAATGAGAAAACATTGAGTGAAATGAGGAAATGTTTTACGACAGCTAGTGCTGGTAGTAAAGCTTTTACATTAAGAATTTATTGAAACAAAAGATGTGTTGAGTGTCAAGTACTTGCCATTAACTTAAGCTCCTCTTGGAGATAAAAATGTCAAGACTATTTCATCCAGCTTCCAGACAATCTTTACCATTTTTGTGCCTTGCCATAATAGTGTGGAAAGGGCATATAGAATTACCTCTTTAGGGGAATGTATGTTTTAGCATAAGGTATTATGTGTCCCATTTACATCAAAGGGGTACTGTGTTAGTAAATATGTGTACTATTGTATCAATAGTGCACAAGTTGATATATATGTACCATTTGTAACTATGTTGCTGGAGTTAACGAATGTGTTCCATTTGTAACCATAGTGTGTTGGTTGATGAAGTTGTCCCATTTGTATCCATAATGCTTGAGTTGATATATGTGACCAATTTGTAACCCTAATGCATGACTTGATGAAAGTGTTCACCATTTGTAACCGTAGTGCGAAAGTTGATGTATGTGTTCTATTTGTAACCATAGTGTGTGAGTTGGTGTATGTGTTCCATTTGTAACCATAGAAATAGAGTTGATGTATGTGTTCCATTTGTACCCATTGTGTGAGAGTTGATGAATGTGTTCCATTTGTAACCATAGTGTGTGAGTTGATGTATGTGTTCCATTTGTAACAATAGTGTGTGAGTTGATGTATGTGTTCCATTTGTATCCATAGTGTGAGAGTTAATGAAAGTGTCCCATTTGTTTCCACTGTGTGTGAGTTTACGAATGTGTCCCATTTGTTACTATAGTGTGAGAGTTGATGAATGTGTTCCATTTGTAACCATAGCGTCTGAGTTGATGAATGTGTTCCATTTGTATCCATAGTGTGTGAGTTGATTTTGTAACCATAGTGTGAGAGTTGATGAAAGTGTCCCATTTGTATCCATTGTGTGTGGGTTTATGAATGTGTCCTATTTGTAACCATAGTGTGTGAGTTGATTAAGTTGTCCCACTTGTATCCATAGTGTTTGAATTGATGTATGTGACCAATTTGTAATCAAAGTTTTTGCCTTGATGAAGATGTTTCATTTGTAACCATTATTGTGTGGAGTGATGTTCGTGATCCATTTGTAACTATTTTGTGTGAGTCCCATTTGTAACCATTGTGTGTGAGTCCGTTTTGTAACCATAGTGTGTGAGTCCCATTTGATACCATTGTGTATGAGTCCCATTTGTATTCATAGTGTGTGAGTTAAAGAATAAGTCCCATTTGTAACTGTAGTGTGTGAGTGAATGAATATGTCCCACTTGTATCCATAGTGCTTGAGTTGATGAATGTGTCCAATTTGTTTCCATAGTGTAAGAGTTGATGAATGTGTCCCATTTTTATCCATCCTATGTGAGTTAACAAATGTGTCCCATTTGTAACGATAGTGTGTTGGTTGATGAAGTTGTCTCATTCATATCCATAATGCTTGAGATGATTTATGTGAC